>CP073647.1:41172500-41772500 GCA_018223645.1 Jasminum sambac | reverse complement strand
ATCCAAATCCGGTCTCCGATTTCAAAACGGAGATCGTATCGACCCATAAAATATCCCAGGAATTCTATAGTTAAAAAACTCTCGGGTGTGTTTGAACATTTCTGGTATATTTGATTGGTGATAAAATTGATATGCACGTGATTTTGTGTAAAATATGTGGTTAATATTGTATTAAAAAATATGTGTGTGGTTATACGAAATTGCATACATATAATTTTGTAACCAAAATAATAAAGCCTTAATATAAGGAAGTAGGAAACTCGTGAACAATATTGTTGTAGCAAAGAAAGAAACTTCATATAAGTCAATAAATATATCTTAGCTGTTATAAAAGTATAGAAACAATAGAGAGAATAAATTTTAAGGAATTCACAGGAATGAATTTCATTAATAACTGAAGCCCTATTTATAGGAAAATTTCGAATGGCACAATCGTAATTACATAATTTCATCAAGGGTATAATAGTCATTCACACCAATAAAATATTATAAAGAATTCCCTCGGGTGCTTTGCTTCCTATATTATATTCATAACACTCCCATTGAATGACTATTAGTATAAACGTCTTCTAAACTTATTTGGAGAAAAACCCAATGGGAAAAAACTTTCAAACTGATTATAGAAAAGCTTGGAGTGGTTATATATTGCTTTGCCAAAATATTGCTCCCCTTGATTTCTCTCAGCGGTATATGAGTATTCATGTGCTGCCTCGTTAAAACCTTGTCAAGAAAACCCAGTGGGAAAATACTTGATCGAAGGAAAAAAAATACAGCTACTCCATCTGATTTCATATCTTGAGGACGGATATCCTTACTTAGTAAAGGATTTCAATATCATCATTGTTTGGATCTAAAACATTATCTCTATTATAACTTGATCCAATAGATACATTATTTTGATTTATCCTTAGTCCTCAATATACCATGAATATGCCTCGTTAAAACCTTATTAGGAAAAGCCAGTGGGAAAAATCCTAATGAAGGAAAAAAAAGTATATTATTCATGTGAATACGCCTTTAATGTTGCCTCATTAAAAATTTTGCTAGGAAAACCCAATGGGATAAAACCTCAATCAAGGGAAAAAGAGTGCAATGCATATTTTATACAAGTATGCTGCAAGCATTTCAAAATCTTTCATAGATTTGTATAAGTATCATATACATTGGTTGATACTCTACATTCATCTCCACGTGAATGAAATTTTAGATGTTATACAATATCATGTTATATTCAGTGCATATATGTAATCAACAATCTTGATCTCATTTTCTCATTATATCGAGGTATATACCTAAATCTCTTCTGGAGATTTCGAATTAGTTGAGATTGAGTTGTCTCGTTAAAAACCTTGTTTGAGAAAAAACCCCTTTGGGACAAAAACATCAATCAAGGAAAAGAGTACAACATATTAATTTATCAACAATATTAATGTAGATATTTTGAGATGTTGCATGCACTTATACAATAATACATTTGGAATTCTTCAAGAGTTTTATTCTCATTTTTCATCAAGCCCGTACATGAATACATCAATCATAAGGGCATATATTCTAGCATCGGTAATTTCCGATGGATTTCAATATCCTCACTATCATTGATAGTATGTAGCGCTATCTTTTCATAATGTGTCGACACTTTTAATTTTATTTATTTCCCCATATCGACATAACTTATCGAGATATCTCATTATCAATCCTCTTGTAGGATTACACAATATAGTTATGTCTATATACTCTTCAAGAGCATATGCCTCCGTTATTAAGACCATCTTTAATAATTTGCTTCTATATATATGATTGGGGAAATCTCATAATATCAACGCTTCTGGCGTGCTAACTTATCAAAGCATCTTAGCTGATATATGTGATTATTCATAGCATCTTTTATGCATCTTTGAACTTCAAATTCATATTTTAATTGTGAGGATATATCATGATGCATTTCACATATCATTTTCAACCTTTAATACTCCCCCTCATGCTGAGAAAATTTAGAACACCAAAACTCATACAGTTGGTATGATATTAATCATATATGTTCTCATTATTCAACCTTAATATGGGAATTTAGAGAGTTTACATTCTATTCTCGATATTGACAATTTATTGGAGGACTTTAAATAATTTGTCATATAATATCCCACTTGTATGCGCATACTCAAATCCTTCAGGGATTTATTCAAGTCATTGGGATATATATTTACTAACTTTATCATTAAATCTGGAAATTATGCTCATATCGTGAGCAAATCATTTCGTAATCTTCCAATTACGAATCATATAGACATGTGACTATCTAGTCGATCCATATCATAATATCTAGTAGTCCACATGAAGGATGAGTGGGCCCATATTTCTCATCCTTTATATATTCCAGATGTAATGCCCCGTCTCTTTTCGTACGGTATTTATATTTATGGTCTGTCAGTATTTCGTACATATTTGGTATGTTAGGAACTTGGTCAGAATAGTATAAAAACATGGTAAGCTTGTATACGGTTCTCCGGTTGGATAGGAAATCTTGAGGTTGTGCAGATCGGGATTTACGGCCGTAATTTAGATAGTTACGGCCGTAATTATGGTTGTTACGGCCGTAAAGGTTGATGTTACGGCTGTGATTTGTTATGCAGAATGAGTGAGGGATTTACAGAAAGATTATTACGGCCGTAAATTGTGTAATATGGCCGTAAGTGGTGGATTACGGCCGTAAGTGGCTTATGTTACGGCCGTAAATGTTATAAGGGCAAGGTCACAAGAATTACAGAATGTTTGATACGGCCGTATATAAGAAGGATACGGCCGTATAAGTAAGAATTACGGCCGTAAGGGTGAAATTTACTGCCGTAACCTAGGTCGGCAGAATGATGTTCTAGACATTTCTAGTCGGTTGGATGATGTATAAAACCCTAAAACTCGGTCCAGAGCTTCCAAAACACCCCTAAGACCCTCTCCAAGTGTGAGATAAGTTCCCAAGAAGCTCTTAATCAATATTTAACATATTACACAAGGATTTGGGGACATTACAAGGAAGAGAAGAGGAAGGAGAGAGAGACAAGGGAGAGCTTGAGCTTTTGGGATTGCTAGTCACTCCATCTTAAGGTAGGTAGTAGATGTTGCATGTGTTATGAAGTAGTGAGATGTTTATGCATGACTTAATCAAGGATTTATATGGTTATGATGTTTATAATGTCTAGAATATTGAAGAGCATGCTAGGATCTATTGGGTATGTTTTATGAATATGTTGTGGTGTGTTAATGATATGTACATGATTATCATATATGTATGATCTTATATGCCTATACCATGAGTTATTTGGCTTTAGGAAAGGATAGAGAGAAAGAAATGTAATGAATGTAATGTATATGTAATGAGCTAAGGAAATAGGAATTCATGTGATAATTTGGGCACTAAGACACGTTATAGGCTATGAATATGATCCAATGAGAAGTGTTAGACGACCCCATGTGATGAGGATATGATTTGGATGTCTATGTTAAAGTTGTAATGTTAATACCTTGCCTCCTATGTAATGTAAAGTCATGTTATGTATGTTCGTTAACAAGGCTCAAAGGTACGGTAATTGCACGTCATGATGTGAAAGCATATGTGTGTGATGAAATGATATTGCGTATCATGTGTTTATGACTTGTGTAGCGCCCCAAGAGTGAGACAAGCCTTGGGGGACGGCTTATGATATTACGGGCGGTCTAAAGAGCGAGACAAGCCTTTAGACGACGGCCTACGGCGCCCCAAAGAGTGAGACAAGCCTTTGGGGACGGTCAATGTTATGTTATGATGACGTACTCACATGATTCGCGACAGGGCCCAAAACATGAGTGTGAGACACATTAGCATTTGCATCTATTGCCTACTGAGTCCTCGTGGCTCATTATGTGCTTGTTTGTGGTGTGTGTAGCAGGTGGTGGTAGTGGAGAGTCTTCCCGTATGTGAGATGAAGGACGTGAGGAATAAGGGGAAAACCTAAACATCCTGCGGCCACGTTTTGTTTTCTATGTATCGTGTTTTGGGAATCATGATGTAATAAGCCTACGTTAATGAATAATAGTTTAAGGGATGCTTTGGAATGTATAAATGTTTGTAAATTGCAAGTTTTCTTCGAAATGAAAGGCGGGTCGTTACACCAGATATATTTGGGATTTTATTCCCAACATTGGCCAGTAATTATTTATCGAGAATAATTATTTGAAGAATTCTTCTAATTCTTCACTTGAAATATTGATTTCAATAATTATTTAAACCGGAATGGTTAGTCCGGTTCTGCAAACGAGTATTATTGAACTTTTAGTTCAGTAAATTCTTATATCGATTTCACTAGTATCTGTATAGTGCTCAACATGATTTATCATAGAAACAATTCGCCAACATATTCCATCATCTTTTGGTGACATTATTGTCTACTACTGTACAAACACGGATTTACAGTTCATGCGCATCACATCTGGCTACTGTTCAACTGCGGAGTCTTAGCTCTTACGCTTTACATAGTCGTAACTCATACGCCTCGTATTATTCTATAAATAGATCGTCAAAATTATTGCAAAATTCATCCTAACAAGGGTCTACATATTATAATGGATCATATGCTCTCAAATCTTCGAAAATATTATCCATCACTACCGATCAAAATCCTAAAAATGATATATCGAGGTAGGCTTGAAAGGTTGAGGATGCTAATGAATAAGGGTATCCCACAAGATATCCGATGGTTGATTGAAGCAAAGGTTCGATTATCTGGTGAGGTTTCAATTCCTTCTAAATACATGCCTGGTATGGGTAAAAGTAGTTTTTCAAAGAAACGGAAAGTAAAAAGATTAGGAGGATGCTACAAGTGTGCTCGGTGGATATGTGACACTCGATGTAAATCTGTGGGGTATTTGTCCAGAAACTGAGAAGATAAAATAACATTCATTAAGGATGGATTGAGTAAAGAGCATTTGGATGATATTCAACAGGCTCTTGAGACACATCCTAGTGGGCATGTACAAGGTGAACTGATGGCCTTATGGGCCAAATTCAAAGATGAACAATCACGTTATAGTCTTGAAAAACTTACTTTAGAAGATCCTGTTTGTAAATTTAGTAGAAAAATTTAGTATAATAATTTTCTCATATTAATATAAGGAAGCGCGGTGTAATAACGAAGATCAATATATTTCTTTTATTTGTAAATATCATTTTTCAATTTTTAAGATATATATATGTATATATATTATTTTTCAATCACCGACAGGTATATGTCATTTCACTAAAATTTTTCTGCCTTTTTCTCTTTCATATTTGTCAAAAAGTAAATAGTACAATCAATTATTGGTTTCAAAATTTTCCTTTAAATAGAGGAATTCGCGTCTCTCATGTTCATACGTTGAAAGTATAGTGCAAAAAGAGAGATAAGAGTAGAGATGGATATAGAGATTTTAGAATCATCTCATACAAGTCAGCCTTTACCTCACCAGATTAAAACCGTATGTATTCTTGGTGGATCTAAACTGGTAGGTCATATCCAATATGTGGATATGGCAAACCAACTCGAAAAAGAGTTAGGGAGACAAAAAATCAATATACTATATGGACGAACCAACAACAAACTTTGAACTAGACTTATAATGGCCGCACCATCATGGGGAATAAGAGTTTCAAGTGTAATACCTTTCCATCAAGTTGGATCTAATACTCGAATTGGAGGCAGTTCTACCATGGGTCCAGCAGGGTTGGTGCTACAAGCGCAATCCATCCACAACTGCATGATGTATATGATGAAAAATAGTGATGCTTTCATTGTCCTTCCAGACGGCTATAACACACTGGAAGAAATATTCAATATAACATCATGGGCACAGTGAAACTTTCATACCAAACCAATAGGTTTGTTGAATATCAATTGTTTCTTTGATGGCTTACTAGCGTTCCTAGATCAGGGTGTAAATAATAAGTTTATCTCTCATTCAGCGAGAAAAATACTTATTTCTGCTAGTAGTGTTGATGAACTACTCATCAAATTTCATGCATATGTTCAAGAATCTGTGGAAGCCCAGATCCGTCGGTCACAGACCACTGGTGTCAAGCGAAAAAGAAATTCGGATCCTTTAAATATCTCATTATGAACCATGATGTTCGGGGTGGCAGAGTTATGGAGTATTTATATTCTCGAAACGCACCCTTCCTTTATGGGTTCAATATGTATTTTCTTTTCGCATTTCTATATTTTCGAGTGTTTATTGCCATCTTTGATATTCTCAATATGTTCCACTTCGGCTGTTTTGTACTTCTTCTGGAGTAATAATAATAATATCATATTGGCTTTATTCAAATACAGAAATCTAGTGATTATGCTTCTTTAAGAGTATTTTATTCTCATATTAATACAATCTCATATCATCGATGAGATTACTTCATATAATCTCTCCATGCGATATATTTTCTTTGATTTATCAACATGGGATCTATTGAGCATTTTACTTTCATCTATTTATCCAATGGTAACTTCAGGTACCACTTACTCAATTTTTCTCCATTAATATTCGGTAAATATGGAGAATAAATTTTATTCTTATTATCTACTTCTTCAAGAGTAGGATTAGAATGTTTGATCAACTACTTCTTCTGGAGTAGGATTCGTTATAACCAATCGTATAGTATAACCCACCACATTGGAAATATGCACACCAATCGTGTGGTATTACCCACCACATTGGAAATATACTCAAACTATAAAGTACATAAATTTAAATTATAGAAATTAAATTCTCCCCAATAGGTGGTTGAACCTACCACATGGAAATTATCGCAATAAATATAAATTTACGGGATTTAAATTGCGAGAATTAAAATGCATAATGATTAACTACTTCTTCGGGAGTAAGGTCTGCTTAGTAGAAGGTATTACCCTTCACTTAGCATATAAAGTGCATAAATATATAAAACCTTCCGTGTAGTGATGGTTGAACCCATCATCAAGTAGGAGGTGTTGCAGTATTTAAATTGCAATAAATAAGGTGCGAGAATTAAATATTGAATTGCTTCTACAGGAGCAAACTTATCCTTCTAGAATAAGTACTTTATATAATTGAACTCTTCGGGAGTTACATTAATATTTCGATCTTTTAACTTAAATGGACTTCAATCCATTTTATATAATCAATGGATTTAGAATTTCTTCGGGAATATTCTATCCATTTTTGTTTACTGCCGTCAAAATTAGGTCGATTTTACCCTAAGTGTAAAATTGTCCATTCCAGTCCGCAAAGGTAAAATTGTCAAAAATGTTCTATCAATGTTTTACGATTGGAAAATTGTCTCATTTCCACTTTAATTTGTCAATATCAAAATGTTCAAGGACTATTTCGCGGAACTTTTCAAAAATTGGGGTACTGATTTATAAATTTTGAAATTTTACTTTATCAATATTGGTGTCAAATCGAAGCTCTCGTTAAATCGAGTCTAACGGAGTTGAGAAAATTTGATTTTGATAACGTATGCTCCTTATATCTCGAGAAAACGAATATTATAGTTTAATATATTATTATATTATAAAGTAATATAATATATATACCTTTTCCTTTTTCTTTGGCAGAAGCAATTGAACATGCACGTATTTCCTCTATCTTTTGTCTCCAAAATAGTTTATCTTATCTCCAATTGAAATTTTCATTATAGGGGGGAAATATCAACCCAGTTCATATTAATGTGTGTATCGGATTTTTTTTTTTTCGCTTTTCTTTTGTGAGTGGTTTTTGATTTCAACTATAGCTAGAGAGAAGATATATGGAGGAGAAGTTTATCAAAAAGTAGTTCATTAATTGGGAAGTGTTTAATCCGATTTCTGATACAGAGGATCATCGTTAGATGCAACTGTAGAGCATACTCCCTCCATATTACTCAAATGGCTAGAGACTCGTGCTGATAACGTGTTATAAAAGTATAGAAAGAATAGAGAGAATTTAGAGAGAATGAATTCTAATGAATTCACACGAATGAATTTCATTAATAACTGAAACCTTATTTATAGGAAAACTTCGAATGGCACAATCGTAATTACATAATTTCATCAAGGGTATAATAGTCATTCACACCAATAAAATATTATAAAGAATTCCCTCGGATGCCTTGCTTCCTATATTATATTCATAACACTAGCTACTTTTTTCTATGGATAAAAAAAAAGGATCTAATTGATAGAGGAAGCACTATAGAGATCAATTAGCGAGGTTTTGGGCCGATAAAATAATAACTGCTCTAGATGGGACCAAATCATCCCAGCTGGCACTGATGTGGCCGTTATTCTATGCTGACCAAACCCACTGGGTGCCTATTTTAAAAAATTATAATTGAAGGGGCTTGTTGCAATTTCTAAATCCCCCAAAATTTGAAATCCCTAATTCCATCCTCAAGGTTGTCATTTCTCTCCTCTCGGTGGGTTATTGCAAAAGCCATACCTGGCCTAATGGAGCTACTCCACACCACCATTTCCAGTCGACACCACATCACCGATAACCAAAGGGAAAGCTCGAATTCTAACTAGTTCCATTACCTTTAGTAGCAACTCGAATTTTGGCGGAGTGTTCCATTTCTGATTTCATACTTTTAGATCTACCAACTGGCCGTCACAACCTCGTCGATGAACACCACCACCTAATTGAAGTCCGACATGGCGCCAGCAACGAGGTTCAAAATCGATTCCCCTTTCCCCTTTTTCCTTTTTCATAGATTACAACAGAATAAAATAATAATAATAATAATAATAATAATAATAATAATAATAATAATAATAATAATAATAATAATAATAATAATAATAAGGGGGTCATAGGCACGCTCTAGTTGGGGAAAAATTTTGAATTCGAATTTTTTGAGAGTGTCACCAATGAGAAAAGCTTAGTAATTGGAGGTCTTGGTTTCTGCAACCTTGGTCATTGCCAAGCTTATTGCAATTGAAAACCGAAATGAGAAACGACCAAGTTAAAATATCTGGTGGGTTTCAGAAATTGCAATGAGGCCCTTCAATTTTTTTTTTTTTAAGGCATCAGGGTGGGCTTGGTCCGCATGGAGTAAAGGCGCTGATGTGGCGGAGCTAGGATGATGGCACTATATTATGATGCCATCCATAGCATTGGAACAGAATTGGACACCTGAGTGTAGTTCGAACTCGGCATTTCCTTTTGGAAATTTGAATTACACCACAAACGAACCATAAATAAAAGTGGCTACTTTTGTAATTGCAAGAATGTCTATAATTTCACAAATACACTCATCTCCTCAATTTTTCTTTCCTTCTCCTGTCTCCTCCGGTCCTCTCCTTTCCTTCTTCGGTGAACCAAAGAAACGGGAATTCTCAATATAGAAAGGTTGGGCCAAGTTTGAGCTAAAATTTTTCCATGGGGGAAAGTTTGCAGACTTTTTTCAACCTGGCTGCAAATTTTTCCACCTTTCTTGTGGATGCAATTTTTTATGGAAATTGAATTAAAATATGCAATGGATAGTTGTACTGAGAGAACATTTTCCATGGAGAATTTTTAATCCAATACAAAATTTGGAAAACGAATTCATAAATTCCTTTGTTTTCCATAAAAAATATTTGCAATCAGACACGCTCTAACTATTGTCATTGCAAGAATGTCTACAATTTCACATGTCTTGACCAAAACACCCTCATTTCATCAATCTTTCTTTCCTTTTGTGGCCTCCTTTCATTTCCTTCTCTATAGTTTGTGCTAGTTCATGTTGGCGAAGCTTCGGCGGTGGAAATTGTGTTGGAGTTGCCAAAGTTTGGGAGAAGTTGAATATTAGTATGAAATAAAGGCCAAGTTTGTCTTTCCAAAGTACACCATTCTAGATATTTATTGCAATATGCAGACTTTTTGGATATTTTAAGAATTAAAATTTGATTTTAAACATTTATACAATTATCCCTTTGAATATATTTATACAATTATACCTTGAATAAATTATAAATATGACTCATTCTAAAAAATTATAAATATGTCCAAAAATAAATGTGGACATTGAAAAGTGGCTACTTATTGTTATAATAGCAAACTTGCCTACAATTTTGGTTGACCAAAATACCCTGAAGTCCTCCACCTTTCTTTCCTTCTCCGATCTCCTCCCCTTTCTTCCTCCGTGAACCAAAGAAAATTACTTTTGTACTTGCAAGAATGTGTACAATTTTACACATCTTGACCAAAATACCCTCATTTTTTCCACCTTTCTTTCCTTCCTCAATCTCCTACCATTTCCTTTTCTAGTTCGCCACACATGAACCAACGCTCTCGCTTGTCGAGTGGAAGTTTTTAGGACTCGCCGGAACTGGGGAGAAGATGGAGTTGTGAAAAAGATGAATAGCTACAAGCAAATAAGGACAAATTTGTCTTTCCAAATGCCATTCTAGACATTTTTGTAATATGTGAACTTTTTGAAATTAACACCTAATTTTTGAATATTTATGCAATTATCCTGTAATTATTATTATTATTGTTATAAATATTATAACACACGCGAGGGAATCAAGGGTATTAGTTTATAATATTTTATTAATATGAATGACTATTATGTCCCTGATGAAATTATGTAATTACGATTGTGCCATTCAAAGTTTCCCTATAAATAGGGCTTCAGTTATTAATGAGAAACATTCCTGAGAATTCTTTAGAATTCATTCTCTCTAAATTCTCTCTACTGTTTCTATACTTTTATAATACGTTATCAGCACGAGTCTCTAACCCTTTGAGTAATATGAAAGAAGTATGCTCTACAGTTGCACCTTATAGATGATCTTCTGTATCAGAAACTGGATTATTACAAATTGAAATACTCAATTTTCTACGAAATCTCTCTTCAACACACAACATTCATAACGTATTTCTCTTCTTCCCTATTTTGACAGTTTCACATTCCAACAGTTCTTATTCTTCTTTTCTCTAGCGCTCCCTAACATGATTAGAATAAAAGAGCTGCTCAATCTTGCAAATCCACATCTCTAAATCGGATAGACAAAGTGCCATGGCCATAATGATGATAAGTATGGTTGATGAAGAAGACGAAAGTCAAACAGAGAGAAACGTGCAGAGAATTTGAAAAGGAGGGAGAAAATATAAACAGAAAAGGACGAAGAGGTATTACTTTATTATATATATTATATTAAATTATAATATATTATAATTATAATATATACTATATAAAAAAAAAGGGTAAGATATATATTATATACGAAAGAGTAATATATATTATATTACTTTATAATATAATCTTAATATAATAATAAGAGGAGTGCCAACTAGGCATTGTGCCATGTTAGCAGTGCCAAGTTGGCACTCATTTAATTATTTAAAATTAAAAAAGAAAAATCTTATTTTGGAAATAATTATTAAATACACACTTTATTATTTTATATTTCTTATTTAATTTAATTTATTTTCTTTATTTAGTATTTTTTCCTTATTTTAATTTTTATATAAATTTTAATTTTTCAATTATGTATATAATTGAAAATAAACAAAAAATGCAAGTATTAATGAAAAGTGATATTATATCAAAGTTACAAAACGCAATATCAATTGAATTATTTTTAAAAATGGTAATTAACTTTTTAATATACATTTTAATTTTTGAATATTACGCTTTAATTTTTATATATTTTTAGTTTTTCATTATAGTGTCAACTTGGTATAGTGCTAGGTTGGCGTGATTTACTATTTTTAAAAAATATATTTTTATTTATTTAAAAAGTAAATGAGAAAAGCCTTCTACAATTTACTTAATGTACTAAACTGCTTCAATATTAAATTCAAATTGAGAGCTAAATATGATATAAAATCAATTCAATATTCACAAAATTTATATACGTATCTGTAAGCTAACTGTAAGATCATTGTTAATCGTATTTGAAATATACATTTGAATAGTTATGTATGACTCATAAAACATAGTATTTAGTTTTTTTTCTTTGTTCAAAAAATATATTATCTAAAATTTTCCAAATATTATGTTTTTCCCTAAAATCACCAATTACGATAATTGATATAATATTTTTTATTGTAAGATAATATTTCGCACCAAATTTATTGTCTTATTTTATAATATTATTTTATGTAAATATATCATTTTAATCGTCCCGTGCAACGCACGGGGGTAATACTAGTAATATATTAAACTATAACATTCGTTTTCTCGAGATATAAGGAGCATACATTATCAAAATCAAAATTTCTCGACTCCATTATACTCGATTTAACGAGATTTTCGATTTGACACCAATATTGATAATATAACATTTCATTTTGAAATATATCAAAATTTCAAAATTTATAAATTAGTGTCTCAACTTTGAAAAATTAAAAGATGGTCCTTGGACTTGTGAATATTTACGTATTAATGCTTATACTATCAAAATTTTATAAAGAGATATGTGCAAATACACGACCGCCAAAGGCGCCACGCAAGAATCAGTAGCGGTTGGCATCAACCAATAGTTCGACCTACGATCGCTTACTTTGACGATGATTATATTTTGAAGAAATAGTTAGAATAAATTTGCTTCTATAGATATTTAAGTCTCGCATTTTATTTATTGCAATTTAAATACTGTAATATCTCCTACTTAATGATGGGTTCAACCGTCACTAACCGGAAGGTTTTATATGTTTTTGCACTTTATATGCTAAAGTGATGGGTAATACCTTCTACTAAGCAGACCCTACTCCTGAAGAAGTAGTTAAACATTATGCAATTTAATTCTCGCAATTTAAATTCCGTAAATTTATATTTATTACAATAATTCCCATAAGGTAGGTTCGACCACCTATTGGAGGAAATTTAATTTATGCAATTTAATTTTATGCACTTTAAATTTCGCATATATTTCCAATGTGGTGGGTTATACCACACGATTGGTGTGCATATTTTCAATATGGTGGGTTATACCATATGTTTGAAATATATATTACAAATGTGGTTGGATTAAATCCCACGATTGGATAACTGATTTATATATGTTCGATATGAATATTCTATTGATATTAAAGAAGGGATTTGAGCATGTGATGTCGGAATTTACCATTATATGTATTGATAAGATGAAATTGCTCAAAGAATCCCATTGTGATAAAAGAGAAAGAAAATATATCGTTTTGTGAAAAATCTCATTATGAGATTAGTATATTGTGATATGATGAGAAATGCTCTTAAAGAAGTATTTAATAAAGAAATGTTCATTTCCACGTCTATTGAATATTGATGGAGAAAATTGAGCAAGAGGTATCAGAAATTACCATTGGATAAATAGATGAAAATAAAATGCTCAAATAGATCCCAATTGATAGATCAAAAGAAATATATCACATGGTGGGATCATATGAAATAATTTCAGTGATGATATGAGATCGTATGGATATAAGAATAAAATGCTCCTGAAGAAGCATAATCAATAGACTTCTATATTTAAATAAAGCCAACATGATGTCATTATTATTACTCTAAAAGAAGCAGAAAACAAGTTAAAGTGGAACATATTGAGAATATCAAAAGATGGCATTAAACACTCGAAAATATAGAAATGCGAAAAGAAAATACATACTGAATCCATAAATGAGGGATGCGTCTCGAGAGTATAAATACTCCGTAACTCTGCCACCATCAACATTAGGATTCATAATGAAATATCTAAAGGATCCGAATTTCTTTTTCGCTTGACACCAGTGGTCTGTGACCGATGGATCTGGGCTTCCACAGATTCTTGAACATATGCATGAAATTTCATAAGTAGTTCATCAACAGTACTAGCAGAAATAAGTATTTTTCTCGATGAATGAGAGATAAACTTATTATCTACACTCGATCTAGAACGCTAGTAAGCCATTAAAGAAATTGTTAATATTCAACAAACCTATTGGTTTGACATGAAAGTTCCACTGTACAACGAGGCTATATTGAATATTTCCTCCAAAGGTGTTATAGCCGCTGGAAGGACAATGAAAGCATCACTATTGTTCATTATATACATCATGCGATGGTGGATGGATTGCGCTTTGTAGCACCAACTCACTGAACCTATGGTAGAACTGGCTCCACCCGAGTATTAGATCCAACTCGATAGAAAGGTATTACACTCGAAACTCTTATTCCCCATGATGGTGCGGCCATTATAAGTCTAGTTAAAAGTTTGTTGTTGGTTCCTCCACATAGTATGTTGATTTTTTGTCTCCCTAACTCTTTTACGAGTTGGTTTGCCATATCCACATATTGGATATAGCCTCCCAGCTTAGACCCCCCAAGAATACATACGGTTTTAATATGGTGAGGTAAAGGCTGACTTGTATGAGATGATTCTAAAATCTCCACATCTATCTCTACTCCTATCTCTCTTTTTGCACTATACTTTTAATGTATGAACATGAGAGATATATGAATCCCTCTATTTAAAGAGAAATTTTCAAACCAATAATTGATTGCACTATTTACTTTTTGACAAATATGAAAGAGAAAATGGCAGAAAAATTTAAGTTAAAATGACATATATCTGTCGGTGATTGAAAATAAAAAATCTAAAATCGAAAAACGATATTTACAAATAAAAGAAAAATATTGATCTTCTATATTACATAAATTTGCCTTATACAAATATGGGAAAATCATTATACTAAGTTATTTTACTAAATTTACAAACAGGATCTTTTAAGGTAAGTATTTCAAGACTATAAAGTGCCTGTTGATTTTTGAATTTGGCCCATAAGGCCATCAGCTCACTTTGTACGTGTCCACTAGGATGTGTCTCAAGAGCCTGTTGAATATCATCCAAAGGCTCCTTACTCAATCCATCCTTAATGAATGCTATTTTATCTTCTCGGTTTCTGGACAAGTACCCCACAGATTTGCATCGAGTGTCACATGTCCACCGAGCACACTTGTAGCATCCTCCTAATCTTTTCACTCTTCGTTTCTTTGAAAAACTACTTTTACCCATACCAGGCATGTATTTAGAAGGAATTGAAACCTCACCAGATAATCGAACCTTTGCTTCAATCAAGCATCAGATATCTTGCGGGATACCCTTATGCATTAGCATCCTTAATCTTTCCAGCCTACATTGATAAATCCTTTTTAGGATTTTGATCGGTAGTGATGGATAGTATTTTCGAAGATTTGAGAGCAAATTATCCATTATCATATATGGACCATAATTATGGTGAATACTGTAAGTGCCCGGATAATTTATAAACGCGTATGAGGTAAGGCTCCGCGTTGGAACAGTATCGAAATATGAAGTGTATGTGCTAAGATTCCACACTTGAACGGTGATGTGTAATAATGCTACCGAAACATGATGGGATATGTCGGTGAGCTATGCATATGATGAAAGTAATAAATCATGTTGAGCACTATACAGATTCTGGTTCGATTGATGTAAATAATTTTTGAAATCAAGAACCGGAAAAATTATTGAAGTGATTATTCTCGATAAATGATGAAATCATTACTAGCCAATGTTGGGAATAAATCTGAAATATATCTGGAATATATATAAGGGATGAGAGTTATGGGCCCACTCACCCTTTTATGTGGACTACTAAATAATATGATATGGATCCACAATGTAGTCACATGTGTATATCGTAATTGAAAATTTACGAAATAATTTGCTCACGGTATGAGCATGAATTCCAGATCTAATGATAAAGCTAGTAAGTATATATCCCAATAATTTGAATAAGCCCGTAAATGATTGGATATGCGCATATAGTGGGATATAATTGGCAAAATATTTGAAGTCCTCCAATTGATTTGCCAATATCGAGAACAAAATACAGATTGAATACATTCCCCATTAAAGCTAAATACTGAAAATGTATATGATGAAAATTATACAAATTGTATTGAGTTTGGTTCTTAGCATGAGGGGGAGTATTAATAGTTGAAAATGATATATGAAATGATTGAAATATGAATTTGAAATATAACGATCTCATATACTGGCTATATATGCTTTGATGAATTGATAAGCCCGAAGAATTGATAAAAGTTCCCCGAATATATATATATATATCAAAACAAATTATGAATGATGGTTTTGATAAAGAAGGCATACACTCTTGAAGAGTATATAAATTAAATTATATTGTGTAATCCTAAAAGAGGATTGATAATGAGATATCTCGATAAGTTATATCATTATGGGGAAAGAAATGAAATTGAAAAGTGTCGACACGGTATGAAAATGTAGCGCTACATATGATCAATGATAATGAAAATATTGAGACATATTGAATAATAATATTGAAATATACACTCTTATAATAAATAATATACGGGCTTGATAAGAAAAATGAGGATAAAACTCTTAGATAACAGTGCTTGTAATGGCTCAAAGGAATTGTAAAGGAAAATTCGTAAGATATATTTTTTCCTTATTTGAGGTTTTTTATCCCAAAGGATTTTTCCTAAACATGGTTTTTAATGAAGCAGCCTCACAACTAATAGAAAATTTCGAGAAGAGATTCGGGGTGTATATATATCTTGATACAATGGAAATATGAGATTATCAATTGCATATAAGCACTGAATATGACACGATACTATTTAACGTGATAAATATTATTGAAATGTGAAATTTCATTGACGTGGAAATGAATGAAGAGTATAAACCAATGTATATGATACTCATACAAATGTATAAAAGATTTTTAAATGCTTGCAGCATACTTGTATAAAGTACGGGTTGCACTCTTTTTTTCCTTGACTGAGGTTTTGTCCCATTGGGTTTTCCTAGCAAGGTTTTTAATGAGGCAATATTAAAGGCGTATTTACATGAATAATGTACTCTTTTTCACTCATTAGGATTTTTCCCATTGAGTTTTTCCTAATAAGGTTTTAACGAGGCATATTCATGGTATATTGAGGACAATAAGAGAAATCGACACAGTGTATCTATTGGATCAGGTTATAATAAAGATAATGATTTAGATCCAAACGATGATGATATTGAAATCTTTTACCAGAAGTAAAGATATCAGTCCTCAAGATATGAAATCAAACGGAGTAGCTGTACTCTTTTTCCTTCGATCAAGTTTTTTCCCACTGGGTTTTCTTGACAAGGTTTTAACGAGGCAGCACGTACTCCTATATTGGTGATCGACATCAGGGGGAGAAATATTTCGATGAAGCAATATATGACCATTCTAAACTTTCGCACAATCAGTTTGGAATTTTCATTGGGTTTTTCTCCAAACAAATCTAGAAGACAATCAAATAGTCATTCAAGGGGGAGTGTTATAAATATTATAACACACGCGAGAGAATCAAGGGTATTAGTTTATAATATTTTATTAATATGAATGACTATTATGTCCCTGATGAAATTATGTAATTACGATTGTGCCATTCAAAGTTTCCCTATAAATAGGGCTTCAGTTATTAATGAAAATATTCCTGAGAATTCTTTAGAATTCATTCTCTCTAAATTCTCTCTACTGTTTCTATACTTTTATAACAATTATTATATTTATTATATTTTTTATTTTTTTTGTGGGGGGTGTGGACGTAAAGCTGAGAGGGTGCAAAAGTCATTAGTTTTTACAGAACTGTTAAGTTGTCAGTGCTGGGAGAAATTTTTTCTCCCAACACTAGCCAAAACAACTGGCCCCCTACATTCAGAGGGATTGTGTCTGTGATGTCAGCTTAGGAAAATCCCAATGCTGGCATTGTAACATTTTTGTTGGTTTTTATCTTCGTCCACCACTCTCATCTCGTTTATTTATGATATGTCTAACGAAATCATCTATGTGATTGATGTTACGTAGTCATTATTTATGCCATCATAGTCACTATTTATGCCATCATAGCATAAAAGACATCTTAGTCATCAATTCTTGACACGGTCATGTCTTTTGAGTTTAAAGCAAATGATGACATAAGAGACAACGTTGTTAAAGAATTATGAGTTTGTTCTATACACAATAAATTTCATCAATTTAAAGTTACTCTTTTTCTCTCTTTCTTTTCAATTATTTAAATATTGATTTGATAATTTATTTATATTTTTAAATATATTTTCTCAAATTCTCAACCACAGACTTGATATAAAAATCGAGTAAACTAAGATTATTTTGAAAACAACAAGGACTAAAAGAAAACGGAGTTCGTGGTCACCATAGCAATAGAAATAGTTGCCGCATGGCTTTTATGTTTACTAGGCCAATGATTCTCTGAAATATTATAAACTGCGGAAATAAGAATGGTGTATAAAAATAGTTTTTTTTAGGGTTATTTTCATATTACCTCCCCAACCTTTCTGATTTGTTACAATTCCAACCTTATTCTTTTTTCTCGCCTTCCAGGGACCCCAACCTATAATAAATTATCACCACAGATCCTTGATAACGTTTTCCATCCAAATCAACCATTAACTTTCCATTTTTTGTCTTTTAGTGCAGGGGCAAAATGGTCAAGTAAAAATCACTTAAAGGTTGGGGTCCTCTAATGAAAATATTAATAATTAACTTTAATTTAATTCTAAATCTTCCCAATTTTCATATTTTTATTTGATTTTCAATATATTTCTATTTATTCGTATTTCCACACAGTAGCATTTGTTCATATTTCCACACAGTAGCATTTCTTTAATATTAGAGACGCGCACACTTTAATTTTAACCAATATTTAATAATAAATATAATTATTCTTTAAAAAAATAATAAATATAAATATAATTATTATACTTAAATAAAATTTTATTAGAAATATATCACTGTAAAAAATATATTGAATACAAAGAATTAATAAAATCGAATCTCAAAATTTTATGAGCAATATATACTGTAAAAAAAATATATCGAATACAAAGAATTAGTCAAATCAAATAAAAAATTTAAAAAAACAAAAACAAACCCACCCCACCCTCCCCAACCCCCCCCAAAGACCACCACCACAACGTGGTGGTAGTGGTGGCCGTTGTTGGTGGTTTCGACCACCAAAGAACCACCAGATCGTGGTTGTCGGTGGTCGAAACCACCACAGCCCACCACGCCAGTGATTTGGTCGGTGGTTTCGACCACCAAAGAATCGTTGTGATTGCCGTGGTTTCGACCACCAAAGAATCAGATCTGGTGTTGCCGGTGGTGAAACCACCAAAGAATCGTGGTGATTGCCGGTGGTTTCGACCACACGCCGGTGGTTTGACCACCAAGAATTCACCACTACCACCACGTGGTGGTGGTCTTTGGGAGGGGAGGGTGGTGGGTGAGTTTTTTTATTTTTATTTGATTTGATTAATTTTGTATTCAATATATTTTTTACAAAGATATATTGCTCATAAAATTTTGAGATTCGATTTTATTAATTCTCTGTATTCAATATATTTTTTACAGTGATATATTTCTAATAAAATTTTATTTAAGTATAATAATTATATTTATATTTATTTTTTTGAAAGAATAATTATATTTATTATTAAATATTGGTTAAAATTAAAGTGTGCGCGTCTCTAATATTAAAGAAATGCTACTGTGTGGAAATACGAACAAATGTTACTGTCTGGAAATACGAATAAATAGAAATATATTAAAAATCAAATAAAAATATCAAAATTGGGAAGATTTAGAATTAAATTAAAGTGAATTATTAATATTTTCATTACAGGACTCCAACCTTTCAGTGATTTTTACTTGACCATTTTGCCCCTGCACTAAAAGACAAAAAAGGGAAAGTTAACGGTTGATTTGGATGAAAGGTTGGGGGGTAATGTGAAAATAACCCTTTTTTTTACTAGACCGGTGATCCCCTCAAAATTTTGTAAAAAATTACATCTTTATTTATTTATCATTATTATTAGCGTGGTGATCTTCACACCCACCATTTTAATTCATACACCCACTTTTTTTTAACTTTTTTTGAATTCCAATTTTACCCTCACTTGTCTAAATGCGTGGGTGGGTGTGTGTATTATTTTGGATGCTCACCACCCTCCAACCGAGCATCCAAAATGGTTTGTTTTTTTAAAAAAAAAATTTAAAAATTGAAAATGTAATTAATATTTTTTTTGATATTATTTTTTGATTTGGAGAAGGAACACGAAATGTATGAGTTGGATCGAAAGGGTAGTATTTTACAGATTTAGTATACGAACTCCGTTTTGGACAAATAATATACCGATTTGGGGTAGCTCGACGCCACGAGTCGAACCCACTGCTTTGCAGTGACGTACGATGGATTTTGGCCATCCGAGCCCGTTTAGGCAGCGAAATCAGCATTTTTCTATTTTTTGAGTAATTTAATTTTTTTCATTTATTTGTTTTTAATTTTATTTTATCAAATAAAATAAAATAAGTGCTTTTTAAAAATAAAATGAAAACGGCGATAAAATAAAATTAAAAATAAATAAATGAAAAAAATTAAATTATTCACAAAATAGAAAAATGCTGATTTCGCTGCCTAAACGCACTCGGATGGCCAAAATCCATCGTACGTCACTGCAAAGCAGTGGGTTCGACTCGTGGCGTCGAGCTACCCCAAATGGATATATTATTTATCCAAAACGGTGTTCGTATGCTAAATCTACAAAATACGATTTCGTCAATTTCGATCCAACTCATACATCATATGTTCCTTCCCAAATTAAAAATAATATAAAAAAAATATTAATTATATTTTCAATTTTAAAATGAAAATAAAAAACCATTTTGGATGCTCGGCCGAGGATGGCCGAGCATCCAAAATGGAGCTCGGCCATCCTTGGTCGAGCTCCCCATGAGGGAGCTCGGCCAAGGCTGGCCGAGCTCCATGATGGGGAGCTCCCTCTTGGCCAAGGAAAATGGAGCTCGGCCACCCTTGGCCGAGCATCCAAAATAATACAAACACCCACCCACGCATTTAGACAAATGAGGATAAAATTGGAATTCAAAAAAAGGTAAAAAAAAAAGTGGGTGTATGAACTAAAATGATGGGTGCGAAGATCACTGCTCTTATTATTATCATCATCATCAAATCAAATCAAATGCTAGTAAAAAAATTCAGTTGCCTGTCTGTTAGGAAGAAGCGAATTGTAAGGAGGCGTTTTAGCGAAATACTAATTTATCCTCTTTAATCTGTTGATCCACCAGACAGAAGACACAAGAGACCCTGTTCCCTCTATTTTCATTTTTCATTTCCGGTGTGGTTCTTTTGAATCATTCGACATGAACGACAAGGCATCAGTTTCCAAAGAGCTCAATGCCAAACATATAAAGGTATTATGCAATTTTTATGATGTTTCCATTTTGAAGTATTTCCCCAATTTTCTGTAATCGTTTATAATTCACCTGCCTCGAATGAGATTAAAGTAGACCCTCTTAATTCTGCTAGTGCTCGAGGAAATTACATGTTCATCAGCTTGCAATTACAAACTATATTACAATGATAAACGATGGTTGGAATATGTCTGAAAGGGATGACTATGTCTCTAGCAGCAGGAGGTCAAATCTAGATGCTATATTAGTATCGTTATGCGTTGGGCATTGAATATGTTTGATGTTTCAATGAATTCATTGCCCTTCCATTTTGCATTGCTCAAGTTTTCATTGGCTATGAAATCCCATTTTTGGTGTCAATGGCTCTATTCAACTTGAAATCAACTTCCATGAGAAATAATATAAATGACCTATCATCAATGTCCCAAAGGTTTTATAATTATCGGTTCATGGCTGAATTTCATATTTTGACGGTCTTGGGAAATTATTTCAGATATTGGAGGGTCTCTTCAAGCTGCCGGAGAATAGAGAATGTGCGGATTGCCGGAGCAAGTATGATTGCATTCAAGTTTTGACACACTCTATATTCTAGGATGATCTCGTAGTATACTATGTGTGACATATACCTGCACCTGGTGGTCTAATGCCAAACTCTGCTATTTCACATTAACTCAAAATCAAAGTTTTGGATTTATTTACTTAAAAAATCTAAGTACCAGTTCATTAGGTACCACTGTCTGATCATTTGTTCATTCTATTTCTATGAGGAGGCTTGACTGTAAAATTTTCAGGGCTCCACGATGGGCGAGTATCAACCTTGGAATATTTATATGCATGCAATGTTCAGGAATTCATCGAAGCCTCGGAGTACACATATCAAAGGTCTGCATGCTCTTCACACATTGTCATTTTTTTCCCTTTGATTTCTTGGAGTTCATGGTTCTGTCAGCCATCACTCATACAAGCTACACTACCGATACTTTAAAAGGCAATATTTCTTTTACACCTCATAAGATTGGAAGTTTTGAATTTTCATTTCATTTACGTGACTTTACAAAGGTGGAAATGCCTATTTATATGAAAAATTCAACTTAAATCTCTCCATTGTTCCATCCTACAAATCCTATTAAGCGTGCCTGATACTCCCGTACAACTATGCATACAATCAATGCAATTCAGCTTGCCATGGAAGAACTTGGATCCAAGTCAACGACAACTAAATGATACCTATATGAGACATTTTCAACAAAAGTTTGTTTCCAAACAGGTTGGGGATTTAACTTCTCCTTTTGATTAGGCAACGGCTAATTTGCTTCAACCAAGAAAAGCTTGATGTTCTCAAATTCTACTACACAATTTTCGTTGTCTTTTCCAATGGCGCGAATTCGTAATTTGAAAATTGGTCAAATTGAACTGGAAGTGAAGCCTTGCTTTTGTACTAAAACTTGATGTCCGAGGATTTCTTTTAATGACACTGAGTTGACAATGGTGTGAATTAATATCATATTGACAGCTACGATGAAAACTATTCCTATTATTTTCACTTAACTAGATCTTTAGCCCCGTTGACATTTTATCCTTATGAACATTCACTTTTGTGCCTTGTGAAGATTACGAAATTGTAGTTATCCATGCTGGTTTAGTAAAACCCAATCTGATAACACATAAATATGATGTTGTTTGTCTATGGTCTCGTTGATTAATATCGACTTCACAGAATGTTTGCCGTGTACTCTTATTTCTTGCTCCGTCATAAATAGGTAAGGTCTACAACGCTAGATACATGGTTACCAGAGCAAGTCGCTTTCATGCAATGTGAGTTTCTCCGCCCGCCCCCAAAAAAAAAAAAAAGAACCTATCAACCATATGATTATTTCTCGTTAGTTATTGACCAAGCTCAAAACTTGTGTCCACTCTCGTTCCCTATTTTTCAAAATGCATGAAAAATGGACAAGCAGTGTAAGAAAAGGATAGGCGAGGACTGGACATATCCATAAACATGGAAGATTCATCCCCATTTTCCATGTTGCTTGGATTATTTATGGATTTTATCTGTATCTAGAGAAGCTTCTAAACTAAAACCATTCTTGATCCATTCTTTTGTTTGTGCAGCCATGAGTAACGAGAAGTCTAATAGTTACTGGGAAGCAGAGCTTCCACCAAATTTTGACAGAAACCCAATCGAGAAATTTATTCATTCCAAGTAAACTATGTTTTTCTTTTTATTATTTACTTATGCATAAACCAGGATTGTCCTTTTGTCTAGACTTTAATAAATTAATTGTCATTTTTCAGGTATGTGGAGAAAAAATGGGTTTCTAAAACTAGCCCACAACCACTGCCTGTCGTAGGTCAAAAGGGTCAGAGTCCGGATATATCTGCAGGTGTGTCAAGAAGTGGAATTCCAAAGAAAGCAAGAAAGTATTCTCTGGAGGAAGAAGCCTTTACCCATAACGTGCCACAAATTGCTCCTACAACAAGAGTTCGTGGGGTAATGATAATGATTTTCTTTTGTGAGCTTTTATATATATGGTTCAATAAATTTCTAGACTGATCTAAGTAAACCAATATGCTTGGATTTATGATGAGCCTCCCACGATTGTTACAGTGTAGACCTCGGAGTATGGAATTGACAACGGATTTTAGTCTGAATTGGTAACTTTTGCCTTTTTTTCTGTCTGTCAAGTACTTAGTCAATATTTTAAGTAATGAATCTAAATGACGTGTATAATTATTTTCCAGTTGAGCATTTGAGACAGTCTCCAAGAAGCCATAGCACAAAAAATTCAATATGCTGTAAATAAAATTAGAAACTGCATGACACACAGCAGAATCACCAATAGTCATATGATGATATCTATAGCCTTATGATAGCTCAAACCAGATGTTTAATCTAGGACAAGCTATCGATATTTCCACTTTGATACATTAGCCCTCAATATCATTGCAATTTATTATTTAATTTAGTTTTGTGTTGTGTTTGGTCATTCAATTTTAAACCAGAAGATGCTGAAACTGAGACACCATATTTTTATTTCGACAGGGTTCATTGGATTTGATGAATGACATCATGTCAGCTCCACCGAAGGCAATCATACCCGAACAAAGCACGTCACGTAAAAGTGTTGATGCTGCAACAGATCTCTTCAGTCTGCTCTATGTTTCGGATGCAAAACAAGATCGCACTGTTGTACCTCCATCACGCTGGGCTACTTTTGATTGTAAGATTAATATTTTCAACATACCCTTTGTTAATTTACTGGTTCCTCAAGAGTAGTGAGAAGGCCATAACTAAATGAAGAGACCATTTATTTTGCAAGGTCTCGCTCTTTTTGCTAAGAGAGAAAAAACAATCTACACAACTTATTCAGTTACTTTTGTCTTTGAACTGTTTGTTTAATATAAACTAACGTTGAAATTGGATAGGTATCATGTAAACCACATTAGCATGTAGAAACGTTTGGAAATGATAAGAGTACTTCACTTGTGTGATTTATACCTAGGAGTCGATGCATTCAATAAACGAAGAGGTGTACACGATGGCTAGGAATTTCCAGTTCATGAGAAAAATGGCAAAATGGGAAGGGACGAAAGGTGTACACCATAAAAATGTATGCTTTACAGTTTGACTTCTTATGCCATTCACTGTTGGTTTGATAAAGGATCGATATAGATATATCTTCACTTTTTTGGACAATACTCTTTTTTTGGTTCTATAATGCAGGTTCTTGTATAACCAACCAACATGTCCGTGATTCAACGATCTGCGAACACCACATTTGGAATAGCAAATCCTTTTCTGAAGTGTTTAAATTCATGATCCCTTTCTAGCTTTGAAAGTGTAGAATATGCAGTTGTGTGTCTCTTCTTCCTTGTGTAGAATATGCAGTTGTGTGTCTCTTCTTCCTTGTTTGAGTCAAGCTTTTTGGTTTGTTTGTCTTGTGGTTAATGTGATATGGCTTCAAAAAATCAATTCATTTTTGGTAACCTTGTATATAAATGTATAAACTTGAGGGAGAGAGGCATAGCGTGTACAGACTGTTGTTTCTATAATCAATTTTGATATTTATTCTTTGGAGATATTGCATCACTCTTGCGATGTGTATAACTATGATCGTGTGTGTGTATATATATATTATATATATATATATATATGTTGTTTTTTTTTCATTATTTAATTGTACATCTATTTACTATGCAACATTATCAATCAATATGAACTATAATTTAATATATATATATATATATATATATGAGTATATTTGAAAAAATAGAAGTAAATTGAACTTTTTTTTAATAATATTAACTATTATTTTATTTTAGTTAATATTATTAACTATAATTTTATTTATCCATGTAAAAATAAAGTAAACTTGTTTTTGTGAATCAATATGCATGAATGTGTAGTTTTAATTTGTCAATCTAAAAGAATGATTCTATTAGTATACACCCCCCCAACCCCAACACAACCTCTGCTGTTTCATTGTAATACTTTCCTATAATAGCTCAATATAAAAATTCTTTTGGATATTGAAAAATCATTTCCAAACACACAATGACGACGATACTAATTATCATTTATTTCTAATCGATTTATAATTTAGTTTGTAGTCAAAATCATGCTTTAACTATACATTCATAACTATAATTTATAATTTATTTATGTTTCACGTGTTGTGCAAGAGCCACTATTGATGAATAGTTTTATAAATAATGTAAAACGTGAAAAAGCAAAACGATTATATTTCAAGTTTTTACGAACTTAAATGCGTGCAAGCGTAAATTGAATGAATTTAAAACATACAAAGTGAAATTTAGGCTTTTTGTTTAGACGTGGTTTAAGTGATATCAAAACAAGTTTTATCGAAATAGAGTTGTTGAAATGCGTAAGAGTGAGAAAAATGTTTAAAAAAAAAATTAGTGAAAAATAATTTTTTAAGTTGAATAATGTTGATGTACAAATAATAATGAATAACAATATAAGATTTGTTATCGTTATGATATGAGTTTAAGTTGAACTTTGAGTATGTTTCGGAGAGATTTTTGAGAAAATTATTTTTGGACGTATGGGTAAAAAATTATTGGGAATGAGAAAATTAGTTTTATAAAAGGGATCAAATCAATTATAAGATGTGTTTTTGATGTTGGTTGGGAAAGAAAAGATATTTTTTATTGAAATTTTCTTACTTTGTGTTTAACATAAAGCTGAAAATACAATTCAAAGTCCATTGTACAAGCACTTTAAAATTATTTTTGGCCAATTTTATAGAAAATAAATTTCTTGAAAGTGATAATTTTTATTTTTCATTTTATAAAGAATTTAATATCTTTTCCATTTTTGCAATCAAAGACACTCTTGATTTTGTGGGTGGAAATGAGTGATTTTGAAAATGATTACTTTAAAGGTGTATTTGATTGGTAAAAGAATTTCTACGAAAATATCAAATCGAGAAATTCGTTTTCTAATTTTGTTGTTTGATTGCAAATTTGAAAAAAAAAGTGATTTTCCATGGTACAATTATTTTAAGGATTTTTCTAGGAAAATAAA
Source organism: Jasminum sambac (assembly GCA_018223645.1). Lineage (NCBI taxonomy): Eukaryota > Viridiplantae > Streptophyta > Magnoliopsida > Lamiales > Oleaceae > Jasminum > Jasminum sambac. Next base: position 41,745,721 of record CP073647.1, on the reverse strand, counting down.
TTCTTTGAACGATAAGAGATTTTCCTTTCCAAAATATATTTTTCTAGACTTTATTTTTCATCCTTATCAACCAAACACACTCAAAAATTCGTAAGCAAAGAAAATTAGAAAAGAAAGAAGAGGTTGGCAGGATCTCATCATCCTATCACAGCACAAATCATATAAATCAGTAGAAAGCTAAAAGCAGTAGCGACTCATAACTCTCCATTTTCCAACACCTGCATTAAATGCTGAATGCTACCCTTGAGACGTCCTCATCAGCGGTTAGCCCCACTCAATTCACTCACACTGCTGCCCTCCTTCTCCATCCCATGGTAAGGAAAGCCTCACACACACACAATAGTCTGTCTTTGTATCTTTATCTATAATTTGCGTGCTTCTTGTGCAAACTTCATATTATGATTGTCGACGGTAGGTACTTATGTAAATGGTGTTTTGTGTTTGCCTCTTTCTGCTGATGAGTCATGAGTGATGATACCATTCAAAATTGCCGCTTCTCGATCCATAAAGTTGGGTTTGTCTACACTACTGTAGCTCATCCACAGTGATTTGGTTTATGAATTTGTTGTACAGGCCGCTGCCAAACTGGATCCAGAAATGACACACACTGATCAGCAGCAAGCTGGTGGAGAAGATGGGCGGAAGCGGAGCAGCTTCTTCGGCAAACCATCCTGGCTTCTTTGCACCATTGCAGGTTACAACTGAATGAATACTCTCTCAGATTATAGAAAACCTTTTGCTTTTACTGATCAGTGAACAGTGATCACCAACAAATACAATTAAGCATAAGCAAAGTAGTTGGCTAATTCATCCGCCATTAGAGAACGGTCCATACCTTGGGTCAGGGGGTATGGGTAGGGGTAGGTAGTGCATGAAAAAGAAGAATCAGCAGCAGTAGCGGCAGTTGACAAGTCGCTTTCTACAATAGACTAGACTAGGAAAAAGTCCAATTCAAAAAGCCTGTTCATTTTCCTATTTTTGTGCCACTCCTAGCTATTCCCTGCACAGTACTACACTACTGTTCTTTCTTCTTTTCAAAATTTGAACTTTCTCCCAAATCCATACTCTTTTAAATTAATGGTGCCATGTTTGCAACAGATGTATGAATTTGTTCTAATTTGGTTTTCCATGAAACATACTACTATCAATTAGAAATATGTACCGAAAATCTTCTCCTACCTGTGCGGGTCCCGTACCCGCCCCCCCACCGACACACAGCCCCCTGATTGCTTTTTTGGGGGGGCCTGTTTTTCCTGCTCGGGTTCCCACTCGCGTGGGTAGGAGAACAAGCCCGAATATATACTATCGTGTATGAAGTAATTTGTACGCGTGGCTGTGTAAACTTGTGTGTCCAACTTAATGAACCATCATTTTTAACCATGTTCCAAATTTCAATTTCAAATTTGTGATTTTCCAGATTTGGATGAGAGGATCAAACTGGCGTCGTTAAACAGCCCAAGAGAAAACAATGCTGCTGACAGTTTTGCAGCACGAGCCAATTTCTACTATGAAGAACGCCCTCAGCTACTCGCATTATTGCAAGATTTGTATAATTCTTGCCTCTCCTTTGCCGACCGATACTGTCGAGAACTTGCCAAGAACCACCATTCCAATGATCCTGATTCTGATGCTGAGAGTTCACTGTCATACCAGCCACCATCCATGGAAGCCAATCGGGATATGATCGTAGCTGACTTGGTTTTGAGGAACGTCGACTGTGAGTTCATACTGAATGAGCTTAGCATCATGGAGAGCCGATGGAACGAGTCACTGAGAAAGATGGAGCTGCAGCAGAATTTGCTGGATGTGCTGGAATCAGAAAGGCTCATTCTTTTGAACGACAATGCCACTTTGGAATACAGAGTGATGTGTTTAGCTGAAGAGAACAAGGGCTTGGTGGCAGAGTCCTTGTTTCTCAAGAGACGGGTAGCTGACCTTACCCGGTGTGTGTTGAAGATGAGGGAGGATCTCAGGGTGTGCATGCTGAGTTGCAAAATCGAGCAACTTCAGGAGCAAATATACGGGTTGGAGAAGATTAGTAATGACGAGTATCACCAAGATAAGGACTCGACCAAGAAGGTGAGTTTGGAGGAGTGCCATCAGGTCCGTCGTGGTGGTGGCGGCCGTCTGGAAAAATGCTTTAGCACTGACCTTGGAAAGACCAAACGAAGAGCAAATGGTCAGGTTTCAAAGATGTGGGCAAGGATCAAGAAGTTTGATTTATTCATCTGTGCTCCTCATCTCAAATCTACCTACTTCTGCTAAGCAAAAGGACACAACAAATGGCAAATGAAGATAGAAAACATAGTTTATCTACTACCGCAGAGTCACATTTATCCATCAGTTTACCAAATTCCAGAACTCTTGACTAGACAATTGCAATTATTTGCTTCCAATGTTATCTGTCCTAATGTTTTAATTCTCAGATTACGATTTACATCAACACAGAATTGCGTAGAGAAATGAAAATAGATAACTCCATGTTCCACAAACCGTCCAACAATACATTTTGTACATGTGATAATGACTAAAACCAAGATAATCAATTGCCAATGCCTGCTTTAACATGTTCTAAATCTGCTAATGAAGATGATAACGCGTTCTTCAGACTGTCAGTTCTTTAACATGAGCAACTGCTTACTGCTATAGATTGTCAGTTCAACCCAAATTTGCAAGAGATACTTTCTCCTTAAGCTTTGCAATGCGAGCCTGAAACAAAATGTACAGTCACCGAGTTCATAGTTTTGCAGTGTTGTACAAAGTGTCAAGTGTAGGTAAGAACTAAAGTGAAGCTTTAAGCTTTTTCAAGCTTAAGCGAGCCTAGTCATAGACTGTCGAAGCCTAAACATAAAATGAGCGTGTTCAGTGGCAACGTCAAGCTTCCGGCTTAGACATTTTCTAGGCGAGGACTAGGCCAGCGTTTCAGACATGAATAGTGAGAAATTGATTGCAAAGGCTTCTCATTATATTCTCAGGTATTCTTGACCTTTAGGGAACGGAAATGGAAACACCCATGCAAACTCCATTAATATGACTTTAAAAACAAAAAATATATGTTATGGGTTTTTTCTTGCTTAACAGTATGGTTATCAGTTTAAGCAACCGATTTGATAGTTCATTTCCTCCTGATTTTTTGATCTTCCTAAGATGATAATCGTATTGTCTTTTGTGACAACCCAGCCAACAATTATGCAGGTTATGTCCAATTGCAATTTGATATCAGTCAATGGGCACGAAAACAGTCACTCGGGCACTCACCTATGAATTATATTAACCATATGTAAAGGAGAAGGCATATCGGACCTGTCTGAGTTAATTCCAATGTTCATTAAGATTCGGCAAATGCTGACAATACCTTGAATGATTTGGAGTGATGAATTGAGGGCTCTAATTCTGAAGCTGTTGAATAAGACTTCTCTGCTGCTTCAAATTGATCCATAGCCATTAAAGCATCGGCATGGCAAATATAAGCCTATAATCGAAAATGGATAACATTTGGCCGATGAGACATGTCAAGATCTAAGTTGTGACAAGTAAAAACCTATTAGTGTTGATGCAGCCAAAGCATCAAAAGAACAATGTCTCAATATCACAATTTAATGACCTATAATTGAAATGAACTGCCTTTTCATTTATTTATTTATTTTATTATTATTTTTTTTAATCCAAGAACAGTCAAATAGAACTACATGTGAAGACAACCTCAGAAATGCATATATGCACATCCAAAGAGATATCCACATACTGGGGGAGGAGCTCGTGGATGGCTTCAAAGCATTTTCAATGTTAAAAACTAAACTCACCTCGTGGTAGTTGGGAGCTATACTCAAAGCCTTGGTAGCATCTTCAAGTGCTCCAGATGTGTCTCCCAATGCCAATCTTGCTGCAGACCTGACTAAAAATACAATGTCATAAACCATCTTCGTATGGCAGACCCTCACAATGTAGTGCAATGCTAGAGCTGCCATTCGTGACAGTTAAAAGTAAGATACTGCAGATAAATTATGACACTGAAGAAAATCAATGAATCATGAAGGAGCATAAAATTATCGCGAAAAGGGGGATGGGGGTGGGTACAAGCAAGCTCATTTATACCAAGTAACGACACGATGAAATGCATTAAATTTGGATGGTATGTTTATTGCAATAGATCCTTATCCTGTCATTTGTTGACCACGGACAGTGATCTTTTTCCCTGATGGGGGCAAGTTAATCCATGGCCATATCAACACCCACTGTCACATCATCCTTTTCCGCAACTAAACAATGATGTGGAAGTACCACATCAGTTGTGGGGATGGATTATCTTGCCTCCTAACGGGGAGATCATTCCTCTTGTTTACCAAGATATACGTAGTGAATTTTAATTTTTCAGTGGATAATTGGATAGATGGATTTGAGGAGCCACAAACCTGTCCTTGTACAAAATATGGACACCCCCAAAAGGATTAAGATCTATAGCCTGCCACAAAAACAGCATTCTTCATCATCAATGCTTTTGCGCACCAATCTATGTGCTTGCGAGGCATCTATACCTCCTCGACCCAAACATGGCTAAATACTATGGAAGAATGAGATTGCAAGAAAATTTCCCCATTAATGTTGTAGCTAGTATATGAAGCTATTGACACAATCTCTGTTAAAGAGATTACTAGCTTTAAACCACATTTATTTATACAAACTCATTTGAATGGTAGTAAATGAACCGAATGAAAGGTCTTAAATTCTTGCTCCATTGCAAGTATATCCATTCAGCATAAATAATTCCAAAATAAATTATTAAAAATTTCATCTTTGTAAACTCAGTTTGCCGTGATGGAAAATTATTTGACAGGCCGTTAATCTTTGTATCCTATCCCAATTAATAAGGCCTGTAATCGCAACGTAAATGACATACATGCTCTATGCATCAAAAGCGTACAAAATTGTTTAACCGCACCTGCGAAAGCAAATCACGGGCAATGGAGAAATTCCCACTGCTTTTTTCATCCTCAGATCTCTTCCTCAAAGCCAATGCCTTCAAGCAATTCCCTGAACCACCCTCCATCTCTCTATTATCAACGCCAGAAAGTAACAGCATCAGATTGGCGGCCTTGGTAGGAGTCCCACAGTGCCCTAAAAACAAACCTTGGGGCAAAACGACGACGTTTGGTCCCGCCCCGCAGCGCCGAGGCACCCGCAAGAAACTACAGAAGCATGTGGAGGAGCAATTCCACAAAGCACTTGGAAAACATCCAATGAGCCTTGTCTCCTGCAAGTCCTGTTAGTGCAAACTCTTACTTCGATTTTGCTATTCTGTTCGTTATGTTGTTCTGAAAATGAAGACGATGCTTTGATTTCCCGGCAACCGGGGTGATTTGGGGCAGGCTTGGGGCTGGAAAAGAGGGAAGTTGGGGAAGAAAAGAGAGAAGAATTTGCCTTCATTTTCCAGTGGAGTGAGGATTGATCAGTAATAGCACCGTATCCATTATCTTAACCAGCGAGTGACAGTGCATAATGGAATCTGGATTCGTATATTATTATGCATCCCTAGGGATATGCCCAATTACATATGGAGTTACTCCATCAGTGCCCATTAGCATAATAAACACCCATTATTTTTCATACAAATTACTTTATTTGAAAATGTAAAACTCTTGTAGCATAGTTAATTTTCAAAGTCGCCTATAAGGTTAAAATAAATAAATTTTTTGGAATATAATTTTGAAGTACATTTGTTTTTAATTAATCTCTGTACAATTTCATTCATAAGATGCCTTTTATTTCAATTTGCAATATTATTATAATTAGATTAGATGATGAGCAACCTCGAACAAAATTCAACGATTTCAAGTTCTGGTTGCTTTTGGAGGATTTCGCCCCTCGGCATGCTTCCAAGGGCGGCGGCTCTACTTAAATGACCAATGGGGATTAATAAAATTCGAATATTGTTCCTTGTTGACTCCTTCAATTACCTTCACACCTATCCATATATATATATATATTAGTATAATTTTGTTGTTACATTTTCTCACCTATACATGCATTCATATATTATTATTATTATATGAACCAATGCCACGAGTGATTTTTCCATGTTACTAAACTAAACTAGACCCCTCGCCTGCCCCACCTCACACGCGCGCAACGCAGCAAAAAGCAGCACCAGTTCTGAACGGTTGCAGACTAAGTTACAATGCCTCATCGGCCACTGATGGTTTAGGAGGAGTGGTGGGGAACAAGTGGAATTGATCAAATATCCTAATGCATTTCATAGCTTCTATGGATTTCCAGAATTGGCCGAGTTCGGCTTGTTGATCAAAGACGTTAGAAATTTTATTCACAAGCAATCAACTGATAGCTATAGCTACAATTAATTCTTGCTTTAATTGGCCATTAGTTCTATTTTGTCCGTTAAAATATATGTTATGTTGGGTTGGGTTAGTTCAACAAATAAAGAATGTCATCAAAATTCTGAATATCAGTGAAAGCTTTGTCTTGGCTGAGGCCAATTAAATCTGGAAATTGTTGGCCACACGCTGAGTATCCATAAAATATGATTTTATTATGATCCATTTCTTTCGTCTGTAAGCAAGCATAAATAATAATAATAATAAAAAATAAATAAATAAATAACCCACACACGGATCTCACTTTTTCTTCTGTTCATTTGGTATCACACATTTTAAAAATTAAAATACAAAAATTACATTTTCCCACTCAATAGGTGGACAAGCCCACTGAGTATTACCAACGGATCCAATCCAATCAAACTATTAAAATCACCTCACGTACCACGCACTATCTACAGGGAACATCTCACCCCTCTATAATAAATAGAGACTTCCTTCTCAGTTGTAAGCATCAAACATCCTCTCATAAATAAATCAGTATGTTTTCAACCTCTTATGGCTTATTAAAATTTGCAGAATTCTTATCTTTGCTTTCTAAACTCGATAACGGTTTGATAAGCAACAATCCTTTTAGTGACAGGAGTATGCATGCTCTGCTATTGCCTCTATTGAGGATCCTTAGTATCAAAAAAATATTCTACAAACCATATGATCCGATTGGACGAGTGATGGATCATAATAGTCAGGCCCCTCTTTAAACTAAACAAAATTGTGTGTTTTTTGGCCGGAATACCTGGATTCATCATGGTCACTCGTATTGGTATCAAAGTTGGTCACCTGGTCTGCTATAGAAATATGATAACTCAACTAGATGAACACCTTTAAGATATTGGCCTTGAGATTCTGTTAACCTAAATATATCTTGAATGGGGGGGGGGGAAAAAGTATCCAGACATGACCTTGGCTTCCAAATTATCTTGCACTAAGGAGATAATAATGATAGCTTTGTGCTTGGTGTGAGACAAGATATGGACACTTTATTTGCTCTCAGCCACACAACAAGAATGTATATATAGATGAAAAAATATCCAGTCAATCAATCCACTACACGTATTCCTTTCCATCTCATCTTCTCTGGCCCAAAAATGGTAGGTTAAAAGTCGGGAACATCTCACTTCAACGTAACTGCAGTTGCCCCAAATCCATTGTTCATATCCATGTGGAGCAACAAATTAAAGAAGGTGTATGATAATTGAACTGGTGTTAGAGCTTGTTTGGTATCGAGTTTTTGAGATACTAATTTTTTTTTTCCAACCACCAACTTCATCTTCAATCGCCCATTTTATTAATATAAACAAATTTTTATATTTATCTTTTAATGATACATTCAAAAATGGATTGATATATTCAATGCAAAACAAGCACTTGTCTGACGCAATTTTTGCAAAGGAATCTTTGGGAACGAATCGCTGAAAAAATTTTAGAGGAACAAAAGAAAATATATTTGCAGGTTGTGTAATTGAAAATTAGGTGAGAAAAAGTCATTTTTCATATATTCAGGATCCAACATTTTAATCGGATGAGCACTAAAGATCTATCGTTTTTTGGGGGGGCATTTTCATCCCCAACGTAACGTTTTATTATGAGATATGGATTTTTTGGGTTAAAAAGATAATATTACGCTTTTATTTATATTATTTTTATTAAATTAAATAAAAATATTTACAATCAAGTCTATAACATTTTGAAAAGTACAAATTAGTCCTCATCTTCAATATATTTTCCTCCATCACCACCACAAGTTACTGGAGGTTTTCGAACCATCAGATCTACTTTTGGGGCTCGTTGGAGTTGGTGGTAGAGAATATATTATAGATGAGGCCTAGTTTGTGTTTTATGAAAAGTTATGGAAGCGATTATAAATAATTTTATTTATTTTAATGAAAATAATTTAAACAAAAGTGTATTATTATCTTTTTACCTAAAAAGGTTCTTATCTCATAACAAAACGTTAGATTAGGAACGAAAATGTTAAGAAAAAAAATAGGTCCTTAGCGCCCACCGGATAAAAAGGTTAGGCCTTGCACATGCTAATAAGCCAAAATAGAATATATATTGTATGTTTTGATGACCAATGAAATATTTATGAATTCAATACTACCATTTATTAGCGTTGATTAGGATATTAGTACTACTATATCAGTTATTACTAATAATGGTCATAGATACTAGTGTTAATTAGATTAGATTATTTTTAATAGTTATATGGATTCCCGAAATTGATTGGCACATTAGTTAGAATACAAAACTCTCTAAGGCCATCTCCAGTGTCATTCTCAATTGCACTCCCATGAACAGTTAATGGTAGTAGAGAGAGTGACACAAGTCAAATTAGTGGATCCCAGATTTCCCATATGTGGCTTTTTCTTTCTTTTTTTTTTAATTATTATTTTTTTTTTATCAATTATCCCACTTTTTTCTCAACTTTTTTCTTCATTAATTCCCGCACCACGTGCGGATATAGGCGTCCATCTAGAATTATTCCATTGCTATTTTATTATTATTTTTGAATTTATCTCTATCTCTCTCATCTTTTTTTTTCCATCTCTTCCTTCCATTTACTTCCATCCATTTACTTCCATTAACTTTTAAATAAAATAATAATCTTCTTCTTATTTCTCTCTAACTTCTCTATACTGTCACACAAGTGCAATTGAGGGTGCATTGGAGATCGCCTAATAATTTGCTAACTAGGACTATGTGTGGGTGATGTGACATAGATTAATATAGACAATGTGAGATGGGACATCTATAACTAGAAATCCCTTCTCACATTCAATCAATACTAATTTATTATAAAAATATTTAGATTTAATTTTTAGACACAACCGCGTAGAGTCTAAACATAATTATTGAATATGACTTTTATGATTACATGTCTATTCTTGAAATATAATACTACCTATAAATTATACATCCATCTATTTAATTATCTCACACTGCCACACACAAGAATAGACAAAAAGCTATTTTAAAATTACGATAATATTAATATCTGCCAACCAAGAAAAGATAATGCCTGTTTTCCAAAAAAAAAAAGAAAAAAAAAAGAAGAAAAGATAATGTAAAATATATCTTGGAACAGTTGGTTGGTTCAAATGTCTACCACAAAACAGCTAACAAGTGTTTCCATAGAAGATCAAGATTAGGGATTAGAGAGAGATCTCTTGACACGCGTATGGATCCTTTTATTTTCGGCCACAAAAAACCCACAAACTCCCCTAAACCACAAAGCAAGAAAAGATCCTTTGCCACTCTTGAAACCTTCTCGAATTCTCTAAATATATTATTTTTATCCTACGTGGCAACCCTTCTTCTTCTCATTTCCTTGATTGATTTTTATTCTCTATGTATTCACCAGTACCCCTTTAATTTTGATCTCTCTCTCTCTCTCGAATTTTGTCCCTTCAAGATTCACACTTTTCCGACCTCAGCTCCTTTTCTTGCTCTTTTCTCCATTTTGTTGTATTTCTTGGGGCTATGGTGACTGAATCTCAGGTATGTGTGTCCTCTGCCGCTGCTATTTATCTTCGTTTATTCTTGGATTCAACCATTAATCTCTGGATAAGTTGAATTGAAACTATACAACTTAGGTTCAAATCTCATAGAAGAATATTTCATATTTGCTTGTGTCTGTATTTGATGCTAAGTTATGCATAAGGAAGCAAACTTTGCAATGCTATTGTTGTCAGTCTGATTACATTCAAAGAGCTTGTTTTAGATAGTCTCGTTTTTAATATAGACACTTTTTACCGGCGGAATTCGTTTGGACAATGTCTAGTTTAGCTATAAGCATTTAATTGATATCCCTATCCCATTTTGGGAGATTCATCTGTAACTTTTGAAAGATTTTGGAAAGATTGTGCTTTTTCCCCTTCCCGTGAAGCACATTTGAACACTTAGGCCGCTCTTATTAATGTAGGATCAGGGTGGAGTCAATGGCCAGGATGGAAATGGCTATCTTCCTAAGGTGTCATTTCCTTTCATGGTCTTTTTCGCTCGTTGTATACTTCCCTTTGAACTGATCAATCAACGGCGTATAATTAGATGCATTGTTCTCTACATTAGGTTAGGAAACCATACACAATTACGAAACAGAGAGAAAGATGGACGGAGGAAGAACATCAAAGGTTCATTGAAGCTCTTAAGTTGTATGGCCGTGCTTGGCGCCAAATTGAAGGTGAGTCCAAGTTAGGTCATTCGCTGCCATTTAACTTTTGAGGTTGAATTGTGGTGAAGTCGCAAAATGCATGGATAACAATGAGTAGTGGTTTGAAATGGGTGGTTAATATTGAAGATTGACGTTGAAAGAATGGTCGAAGTTAATCTCTGGATAGAAAAACTTTTAAAACTAACACATGCTTAATGTTGTTGATTAATATTTAACTATTTCTTCTCTCGCAGAACATGTTGGCACTAAAACAGCAATCCAAATCCGGAGCCACGCCCAAAAGTTCTTCGCAAAGGTAGGCCCTTTCCAGTAAAGAAAAAAATTGTATGCTAGTCTTACATAAAGATTGAAGCGTAAATTTGCTCATTTTCTACAAATATTTTTGCAATTCCAGGTCACTAGGGATTCAAGTAATGATGCTGAGGGATCTGTTAATCCGATAGAGATCCCACCTCCTCGGCCCAAGAAGAAACCTTCGCATCCTTATCCTCGGAAAATAGTTGACTGGTCAAAAACAGAGTCAATGGTTTCACTTTCACATCAACCTGAAGGGTCACCATCGCCCTACATCTCTACTGTTGAAAGAGAGAATCTCTCTCCAACCTCCGTTTTATCTGCAATTCGTCCTGATGCTTTTGAATCCGCTGTGGTGCATACATCTAGTCTCTCACCATCTTCATGTGCCACGGATGCACATTCGGCTAACTTACTATCATCAAGAGAAAATGATAGTGAATATGAGAAATTCAGCTTAGCTGTTGAAGAAGAAAAGGATGTTCATTTATCGTTTCAAATATCTTCTCCTTCAGTTCCAGATAATAAATCCTCCATGGTAACCTACAGATATGTCCCTTTCCATTTAATCAACACCGAGAATTTCACAGTGATTCTTATTCTCATTTTCGTCTCAATTCTGTATAGAAATTTGAACTGTTTCCTCAAGACACTGCATGTTCTGTGGCCGAAGAATCTCAGGCAAGTATTAAGTTGTTTGGAAAGACAGTTGTGTTAACAGCTTCTCCAATGGAGTCTGTAGCAGTTAACGAGAGCTTTAAGTCATTGCCACCCGATGCCATTGATGATAACTCTTACTTTTCCAGCGAAAATCCTTTGAGATCAACCAATTTAAATTCACAGGTTGCTTTTGGATTTGATCGTTGCTGGTTACCACAGCATTCAGAGAAGCATTCTAGTTTTCCGATGTGGGTTTATTACAAAGGTCTGGTGCACCCCTACGCCTCATCTTACATCCCAATGGTTGCGGAGAATCATGCTGAGAACATGAAAGATGTAAAGGAAGAAGAGCTTGAAATGAAAAGAAGTTGGGCTGATTGTGACAGCAGATCGGTTCTTGGAGTCAATAATAGTGAGAGCAGAGAATGTGATTCTATGGAGTCAAAGTGTAAAGAGAAATACACAAAAGGTTTTGCACCATACAAACGATGTGTGGCAGAGAGGAACGTCAACTCCTCAATGTCTGTTTTGGAGGAGCGAGCTCGTGTTTGCTCGTAGCAGAGTTGCAAGTGTGTAAAGCAAAGGATGACTCGCTTCAATTCTTTTTGCACCTGCACAGAATGGCAGTTGTCGATTCTCAACCAGGCTGAGGCTAATGCACTCGGTGCAAGCCATAACTCGTTTGTAGGGATCAGAATTTTTAGACACGAGAAGCAGTTGATCGTACACGCTGGCTGGAAGCCCATAGAGAGCAGCTGCCAATCGTGCAACTTCCTGCAGTTCCTTTTTTTCTTCTTTCCATCAGTGGCCGCATTGAAAAAACAAGTCAATTTTTTTTTTTTTTTTTTGCCCTCTGGGTAACATAATTTTAGCTTTTAGATTTGCACTGACATGTCAAAACTCCAGACCTTTTTATCAAATTTTAAGTTCCTTTTTGCTGCAAAATGCAGTTCACTAGTGCTGCTTTTGACCAAATTGTTCCTGTTCTTTCTGCAAAATGCAGTTCTTTAGTGCTGCTTCTGACCAAATTGTTCCTGTTCTTTCATGCTTCCTGTCTGTAGTGCAAACACCAATGCTACTGCAAAAACACTGATATGTTGATAGGGGTTGGTTTTTTATGGGTTTTAAAGGTTTTTAATATAAAAGAGGAGAGAGAATGAGTGGAGTTGAATGGTGGAGATTTGTGGATGTGATGTGATATGTGAATATGATTGATTTAGGTTAAAGAAAAAATAGATAAAAAAGTGGTAAAAAAGTTTTAAAAAGGTTCCCTAACAAGGTAAAAACAGATTGGACAAAATAACTTATACTCAACTCTTAGCAGAAAACCATCAACAATAGAACATAACCCTCTTGACATTCTCCTTGCGCTGAGGTAGGGCGACCACAGCAATATTGGCTGCTGGAGCCCAAGCATTCCGTGCACCAGCCATAGACCCGCCATCAGCTGTTCCATGTTCCACATAAAAGCAACCATGAAAAGCAGCCAAATATGCATAGTATGCGGGAGGCACTGAAAGAAAATATAAGAATAAGTATCAAGCAAAGCTCCCAGTATTTTACCAAGCACAGTGTTACAAAGAACCAAAAAGGCATGCAAGAAAGGGACATACCAATTGAAACAGATCGGGTGTACCTTGCATATCTGTCAGTTGAAGGGGGAAAAAATGAACTACTGATCATAAAGAGAAGGGGAGGGAGGTGCACATGTAGGCAGGTTATGCACTTACGCGTAGCAAAGGTTGTTAGTTAGAGACTGAAGAGCATCAGCTATCATCTGTTAAATTGTTCTCATCCCACAAGACATGGTAATGTGCTGGCCTGCTAGTACCCTGAAATCAGATTGATCACAGACAGCGCAAGCATGTTATTATGCCCACATAAAGTAAAGGTGTCAGGTGGGGTACCTGTAGGCTACACAGATAGAAGTCAACCTTAGTAGGGTGGCAGATCTTTCAATCTACTACCGTGCCTATAAAATTAATTATTAATTAATATACATAAGAAACAAGGATTGACATTGATAGAACTGCTCCGACAGAAATAAAGCTCAGGAGAAGTATATTTCCACTGCGGTCAACTGTATGCTTGTCATTGTAGTCATTGGCAAACAACCTAGTATGATGACGTTTCTAAACCACAGTGAACGTAATATCGGCATGATAGCTGTCCTCCGGAGATGAACATGCCTTAAATGTGTCAACCGAAGGTAGAAGATTAAAAATAAAATTTAAAAAATTAGCCTTTTCTCATTTATATTAGAAATGGAAAAAAATTAGGCTTTCCACTACGGTATACAAAGAATTAATAAAATAAAATAAAATAAAAAATAAAAAATAAAAAAGAAAAAACCTCTCCCCGTCCCCTACCCCCACCCCCATCCCCACCCTCCAAAAACCACATACGATAATCAATTATCTAAAACTAATATTGTTATCAGATATATCAAAAAAATATATATTGTACAATATATATGATTATTAGAACTAAAACATTAATGTGACTACATGCTAATATTTTAGCCTCATATCTTTGCTTCTCCAATTATCTAATTATTTTATTTTAAATTAAAATATTATTATTTTTTAGAAAGATTCAATAAATACTAAGTATAAACATAAACATCAAATTAAATTAAATTTTTATTACTATTAAATATGGAAAAATAGCTATTATAAATAAGTATTACTGTTAAATATAAATGATTATTGTTATAAATAAATAATTAATATTGTTAACATGTGATTATTATTAAATATAAATTAATTATATTATGAATAACAAAAGAAAAAGAGAACTAAAACAATGCCAAACATGGCCTCGTGGTACTCCGCCACATTTGGCCAAGTATCAAAATGGATGCTTGGCCATCCAAATGGATAGTCGGCCATCCTTGGCAGAGTATCCATTTTGATACTCGACCAACCTTGGCCGAGATCTACTTTGCAAATTCGCACACTTACATCCGACCGTTTAATTGGACATTTGACTTCTTGTGACGAAACACAAGCTAACCGGCCTCCATTTTCTCCGACAAAATTTCCCAATAAAGGTGACGAAAAATAACGAATAATGCAATATTAATTACTACAATCAGTTATATTATTGACGAATATCGATTTTTTAGAGTTTTGAGGTTGCAATGAATTTGTACTGCAGTCGAAGTCGATGGGTGTACGTGTATGAAGCAGCGTGGGTGTATTGATAAGGTGGGGGGTTTGTACGTTGAAAGGAGAAGGCTAAAATGGTAATTGCAGCTAGGAATGGATATTTTTGTCCCAAAAATAAGTGGGTGCAAGGATTAATTTTGGAGGTGCAATTAGCGCCACCCTATTTCTTATTACTGGGGGATTGCTTCCATTAATTTACTCAAAACTATGTATATTACTCATAGTTCTAGGTTTAATAAAAAATTTTCAAATGATCAGTGCAGCCGAGAAGTACCCCGTGAACTAAATGAACGAGGGAATATATGGGTCTGGAGAAAAACTTACATAGGGCAGCCCTACCTAATGAATGTATACACCAAATTGAAGAGAAAAACTTACATAGAGCAGTATACACCAAATTGAATTATGTTAATGAATGTAGAAAATGGTGAGATATCTAATCCATGTTCCTTTTCCTCTAATTCTAAGCCTTGCTTGGAAGCATTTCCGTATGGTTCTATTGTTGCAAGATAAAGGTCCAATCACTCCTTAAAAAGAACCCCCAAATTTCTACCCCAAGTCATTCTAACTCATGTATAATACAATTAATCATTTTTTTACAATAAAAAAATAATAATAATAACAAAGTAAAATTGGGGCATACTACAGCATTGCTTAGAGAAAGAAATAGATTTCGGGTCCTACAACACTTCAAAACTTTAAACGCCTCACTATGTCTACAAAAACCTAGCTTTGTAACTAGTGAAAGAACGGAACTTAAAAACAACCAAAAAGCCTAGTAAACTTCAGACTAAAAACCTTTTCATATAAAAAGCAATCTCCAAATCCAACTGTGCTAAAAAATGAAATTAAATTTGTAAGGTGAAAAGAAATTTTGATAATCCTAAAACTCATCATAATGACATCTTAAATTTGCAGCAAGAGAACTCGAAACAATTCGAATATGTGCAGCATGGTCTTCGGAAATAACTATTTGAGGAATGAGCCTCGAGTCTCTGGCATTAGACCGTATTAAAAGCCTCAAGTTCATTGGTTAGGCTTGCATGTCGATTCACTGAGCTTAAGCTCCACGGAATACAAATAAGGTTTTCGTTTATTCTTTGAGCTTTTAGGGTGATACTAATAACCTAGAATGTTTTTCTTTTCAGGAAAAAAAAAAAAAAAAAACTAGAATGTTTCATGGGGTCATTTATTTTCTCTTTTCAGCATGTGCCTAGCTAGTGTAGGAGCTTTTGACAATTGTACGTACAGCAAAATGCCTTTTGAAAATGTACGTAAGAAAATAGGATATCGATCCAACCTAAACACGATCAGTATCGGACAATAGTCTCGAAACATCCTTATTGATAACCTTCGTGACAAACTCGATCACAGGAACTGCCTCAATGAAAGCAGTTGATGACAAAAGGGAGAGGCGTCGCAGTGTAGACTCTTTCTACCATCATAACATGGAAGCCTCTTTTCAAGATGAGATTCCCTGTATAACTTCTCTAGCTGCTACATTACAGCACGATTAACACCACGGGATGTAACTTCAGGTGTAATTGTTACCCATAGAGCATGGAACAAGAAATAATTACTGTTTGCTAAGCAAATAACAAATCTTGAGAGATGCAGCAACATAGAAGTAACATACATCATACTATGAAAGTCCTTTTCAGGTAGCTCCATGAAAAAATGATTAGCCTTCATGATACACTTGGTACCGTAGCTTCCATATCGAGGCCTACGAGGAAATCTTGTTGACTTGCTTGATGTGGGTTGCATAGGTTCTGACTTGATCACAAGTTGTTGGATATTTCCCTGTGACTTGTGAAACTGTTGGGTTGGGTGGCTGGGATGAGGAGCCTGCCCCAGAATAGGAAGCATGGGTCGTAGATTGATGTAGGTCGAGATATGGAACCCCGGTAGGTCCTTGTTGCGACTCAGAGTTCTCACTTCCACCAAGAAGGTGAGTTGCCCTCTTCCTTACCATGATCCTATCAACTTCACAGAGATATTAACAAGGATCACTATACATTTTGACTAAACGTGAGTAGCCAAGTTCAGCTAGCTAATCAACAAAACAATCAAGATAACTAAAAAATCATTACAAAACAAGTCATTCTATGATAAAAACATGTCTTTAAACTATGTACTCGGGTTCTTGAAATCCAATCATTCTGTGAAAGTGCAAAGAGATTTGTGAAAAAGGTTCCCATCATTCATTAAGAAAAGACGTATATATAATATTTACAGTTGTCACGTATTGGGTTAGGTCCACACTAAACCCTAACTATCACAATATAATCTAACACTCCCCCTCAAGATGGAGAGTACAAATTGTAGGTTTCAAGCTTGTTACAAATGTAATTGACCCAAGGACCCCCGAGCGACTTAGTAAATATATCAGCTAGTTAGTCATTTGATCTGACATGGCTAGTGACGATATCCCCCGAAAGAATCTTCTCACGAATAAAATGACAGTCAATTTTAATGTGCTTGGTCCTCTCATGAAATACAAGGTTGGAAGCGATATGAAGAGCTGCTTGGTTATCACATATCAACTTCATTTGCCGGCACTCCATGAACCTTAGCTCCTGAAGCAATTGTTTTAACCATACAAGCTCACAGGTAGCCTTAGCCATAGCTCGGTATTCTGCCTTAGCTATGGACAAAGCAACCACTGACTACTTCTTGCTCCTCCAAGACACCAAATTTCTCCCAACAAAGACGCAATATCCAGTGGTCGAGTGTCTATCATGAGGGCTACCTGCCCAATCAACATCAGAATATCCAATTACTTCGGCGTGTCCTTTATCTTCATAAAGTAAACCTTTACCTGGTGCTTTCTTAATATAGCGCAAAACACGAATGACGGCATCCCAATGACTATCATACGGAGCACTTAGGAACTGGCTCAAAACACTCATGACGAATGAAATATCCGGACGAGTCACAGTGAGGTAGCTGAGTTTCCCAATAAGCCTCCGATATCGATCAGGGTCTAATAAGGGCTCCCGCTGACAAGGAAGAAGTTTGACATTCGAATCCATCGGGTTTTCTACAGGTTTGCAGTTTAGCATACCTGTCTCTTCCAAAATATCAAGGGCATACTTCTTTGAGAAATAAAAACACCATGTTGGGATTGAACAACTTCTATTCCTAAGAAGTATTTGAGTTTTCCCATGTCTTTGATCTCAAAGTGATGAAGCAGATGCTGCTTTAGCCTTTGTATGCCGTCTTGGTTATTCCCGGTAATAACAATGTCATCCACATAAACAACCAAGTAGATACAGCAGTCAAAAGAAGAGTGAAAATAAAATACCGAATGATCAACTTCACTACGAGCCATGCCGAACTGATGAAGAGCTGAACTAAAAAGTCCAAACCAAGCCCGCGGAGATTGTTTCAACCCATAGAGAGAGCGACGAAGATGACAAACCAGTCCAGACTCCCCCTGAGCAACAAACCCAGGTGGTTGCTCCATATAGACCTCTTCACGTAGATCACCATGAAGAAATGCGTTCTTAACATCCAACTGATAGAGAGACCAATAATGGATGGCAGCAATAGAGAGGAGAAGATGAACTGATGGCATCTTAGCAACCGGGGATAAGGTATCACTATAATCAAGCCCAAGATCTGAGTGTATCCCTTTGCAACAAGATGGGCTTTCAACCGGTCAATACGGCCATCAGGACCAACTTTGACTGTGTAAACCCAATGACAACCTATTGTAGATTTACCGGGAGAAAGAGGAACTAGATCCTATGTGCTAGTATTATGTAGCGCAGACATCTCATCAATCATCGCCTGACGCCAACCTGGGTGCGAGAGAGCCTCGGCAACAGATCTGGGAATGGAAACAGAAGACAAGGACGACACAAAGGCACTATATGATTGGAAAAGATAGGTGCGGCTAGGGTTTCGGTTGGAATGAAACACAACCAAGAAGGTGCGGCTAGGGTTTGGGTTGGAATGAAACACAACCAATACGAAACCCTAGGTATTTTTCTCTTTGCCCCACTAATGCTCTGATACCATGTGAAACTGTGAAAGTGCAAAGAGATTTGTGAAAAAGGTTCCCATCATTCATTAAGAAAAGACGTATATATAATATTTACAGTTATCACGTATTGGGCCACACTAAATCCTAACTATCACAATATAATCTAACACATTCTTTCTTTTTTGTAATTGTTCTTTAGTTAAGAAAACTGCATTCCGCCAAAGCAAGTAATAAAAGATCGATTTTAAACTTGAAATAAGACTTTTATCAAACTTGATATCTTCCAAAACATTTCTTATTCCTTAATTTCAAAAACTGATCCAAAAACGTTAATTCCGTTTAGAAATGAATCCCATAAAATAAACAAACAAAAATGATGCTTGTTAAGTGTTATATTTATGTTTATTTTATAGTTTTATTTGTGCTTAGTGTATTTTAGTGTGCTTAAGTATGTTTAATTTTGATTGTGTTAAGTAAAAACCAACATGGATCAAATGCACTGCAAGAAAAGATAAAAAGAGAGCGAATTTGCTCAATATCAAAGAGCTTTTGATCAAAATACCCGGGGGATGGAAGACCGAGAACTAAAATTGCAGAAAATGAAGAATTTTTTATTGTATAAAAAATTGCACCCACAAAAATGCTATGTGCGGCCACAAGGACGAAAGAAACAACCCGTTGAACTCACTATAGCCCGCAGCCAAAAGTGCCACCTATGTATGGCCGCAAATTCCAAAGTTGCAGCTGCGGGAAATGAAGTTGTGGCTGCAACTTTCCGTTTTCAGCATGCGCGTATTTTTGGAAATTTGTTTCCTAGTTGGACTCAATCTTCTTCGTGTGCACGATTTTGAACATCTTTTGAGAACCTAATGGAGGCTATAAATATGTGGTTTTGAGATATAAAAAAGGAGTTTTACACACACCACAACTAGGGGATTTCGAGAGAGTAATTCAACCGCTTTGGAGGGGATTTAAGGCTGAAGTGGAGTCTTGATGCAAGATCTGCAACTTCTATTTATTTCTTCTTTAAAATCCAGTGATGAACTCTTTTATTTCAGCATTTAGCTTTATTTTTAATATGTGTAATTAATTCTATTGTTGGGATGAATGATATAATATATTTTGAATATTTGATTTCAATTCTCGAATTTTGGGCGTTTAATTCTTATGTGTTGAGTTTACATCCATGTTTAATGGCGTGAATTACTTGATCATTAATTCATTGATTTGTGAATAATAACAAATCGAGAGGTGAGTTATTTATTTAGACTATATTGTAAAATCCAGCAATTTACATAAAAGATAGAGATATTGTTTTATAATTGTTGGGATCTCTTATAAATTCCATGAACTTTAATGCATCTTCAGACTATACATGGAGATATATTAGTTGACTTGATTAGATAGGATTAATTTAAATTCCAGAGAGGTAAATTAAATCAATTTCATGAATTTGATCTAGTACAACAACATGATAAAATTTGAGAGACAAAATCAAATAGGAGAACTATAGATAAATCCGGATTCCCAACTTTGTTCTTCATTAATTAAACCAAACTTTTTAATTTCGTGATTATTTTTGTGTTTGCTTTAGTTTCCTCTTTAATAGTTAAAATCTACATTCTTGTCATTACTTATTTGTTCTAATTGAGATTAACTTAAACCAATTTAAATAAAATAGTCCTCGTGGGTACGATAATCCGGACTCAAAAATCCACTTTACTACTTGTTTGGCGATATAATACACTTGCAATTTGTTTTCACAACAATGCTTCACCATTATACCCTTTTAATGTAAAAATTTCAATTTGCTGGATAAAAGGTAAATCCGAATGTAATCTATGATCGTCATCAAATAAACACGACAAAAAATTGCTTAAAGACTCAGACCCAAAACATACAGCCTTAAACAAACAAAAATTAGTAGAAACAACGACAAATCATTGGCGTAACACAAGCTTCTGAATTCATACACTGCTAAAACTAGTTACCAAATTCTTACAGGTAGTGTTAGAATTCAATTCTCAATGCATCACCAGTCACCAACCTTCAGAGGCGGTCCTGTAATGAAGCGACTGAGGCGGCTACCTCAGGCCGGCCATTCCGGGGGCCCATTTTTATTCATTATATCTGAATCTCAATTGTGTATTACGTTTTTTTATGAAGGGCCCAATTTTGAATTCAACCCAAATTTTTAGGCCAAATTTTAAAAATAATAAGAGAACAATTGAAGTATTCAATCCAAGTTTTTAGGCCCATTTTTTACTTTTTAGCAATATGTATTCAAATATTTAGGCCCATTTTGAATTAGTAGAGACCACTTTCTAATTTACTTTAGAATAGCATTACTGTATTAGTATTGAGCGGATTTGATTGGTTGCATTTGTGAAATAGTTGTTGAAATTTGTTTGACAGGAGGATTTGTTTAATTCATTTGATACCGATTTTTAATCGTTTGTCTTGGTATTTATAGTAAAGCAATTATATATCATTCCTCCTAAGTATCCTCCCGGAGCTCAAAAGAGAAAAAGAAAGCAAAGGAAGTCACTTTAATGCAAAGTCAAGTTGGAGACCTTGACAAGTACTTCTTCAATTTTAAGAATAGAAAAGTGGGTGAAGAGAATGTGGAAAATGTAGTTAATGAGTCAACCGATATGAATGTGACGGTTGAAAATGTTGAAATTAATCAAAATGTATTGGGAGGGAAAGATGAAGATGAAGGAAAAAATGAGTTACGTTTGCTGCTCTTTCTGAAATTTTTAGCTTAATACCGTGCGTTGAATTTAGATTAAAAAAAAAAAAAAAAATTCAGTAGCCACTGAACCCCCAAAACCTCTAGGTTACATAGTTGAGAGCCTTTTCCAAAACTTATTTCGAACCCATGAATCATAGGACCATGCCATAACCTTATATAAGATGTACGGAGCGTGTGTTTTGCCTGATTATATATGAGTCGTGTTAAGTGTGTAACTGTATATATTTTGTATGTAATTACGAAAACACCATCACCAGATTATGGAAATACTATGACCAACTGTCATGATTTTTTGTTTATTCTACATAGACATTTCAAATTGATATTTATTTCTAAGTGATATATGATAAATATTGTACAATGTACACTTTTATTGAACGATGAAAATTATATATAGTAAATGATAAATACATGGACATCTCTTTATTATTGATGAAGAAATAATAATACATTAAAATGTCAATTTTGAATTATTCTATTATTATTATTATTTTGTTCTTTCAAACCACACCACCTGTAATCTAAAATTTCTATTTAGACAATATAATATTAATTAAAATATTTTGAATTTGCAAGTATTAGTATTGTCAATTGTGCGATTTAATAGGAGTTTGTACCTGTGACATTAATTCCCAAACAAATTTGTAACATTAGTTTATGGTTTAAGCAATTTAAACTAACTTAAAAAGGAATGTACTATTATGGTCTCAAGACTAGATATTTAATTAATTTCAAATCGTGTAATTGAAATTTGAAAGACATGGTATACAAAAGCAGCAAAATTGACGATCACAACTATAGATGATAAGCATCTCTTTACACACAGGTCCAAGCAGATTTATGGGACACCAGTAGCCTCGGACTGGTACCTAGAGTGATTGTTAAAATATACATCGATTTTTACCTTGAAATTGAATGATCACCATCTCTATATTATATTACATTAAAAAAAAAAAAAAAAAGTTGGTATTGATCGATCCTCCTAAAGTCCCACAGCTGCTGTGGTTATGCAAAGATTAAGTAATTAGTGGGACAGATAATTCTGTACGACTTAGTCTCTTCTTCCTATATCTCCATGCAACTTGTATGATCCTTGCTGCACGGCCTCGCCAATAAGGAGATTCATACCTGCAAAACGCAATACGGATTTGATTTGATTTGATTTGTATTCTTCAGACAATAACGAAGAAGAAGAAGAAAAAGAAACATAATTTGCCTTATTGCCCCCTGTACACGTGGACTCCTCAAGAATCTTGAGAAGAGACTGGTGACCTCTTCAAGATCAGCAGCTCGCAAAACGAATGCTTCTACATTTGTTAAGCATCTCACAAGCCTATTGCTCAACAACCTGTGCCCAGGAATCCTGATTTTCCTACCGTCTGATTGAAAACAAAGAATTAAAATAGCTAACGTAGCTAAATTTGTAAATGATTTAGACATCAATGATGTAAGTGATCTGATTGATCGAATCATCAGTTGTGTTTAGTACCTTTATTTACAGAAGAATTCTCAAGGCACCAAGTGAGGAGTTCTTCACCACAAACATCCCCTTCAGACAAGGGAACCACAATCTGGTCTTCTCCGATGCTCTCCATCTTTCCTCGGATTATAAAAACCATCTTATCAACCAGACAACCACGACGTACAATTGTTCTTCCTCCTATGTATGTCTTTGTTCTTAGCCTTTCACATATGGCGTCTATTATTGGTTCATCCATCAGTTGAAATATCCGGACCTGTAATAAATAATTGAGGACTTTCAGTTCATCAAAATGCATGCTTAGAAGCAGGCTATTCAACTTTCATTGGCACTCACTCTCTCAATAAATTTAAAGAGATGGCGCCTAATTTCCCTTTGAAGGTCTTCAGGTAAATTCTCCAATAGTTGTTCTTCATTTACTCCCCTGGTGGCAGCCCAGTTATACCGTTCTGCTTGTCGGACTAGCCTGTTCTTAGAATATGCAAATGTCAATTAGAATATCAAGTGAGCCAGACAAACAATCATTAAATTCAATGCAAAGTGGAAAAGTTAACAACACATATCATCATAGTGAAATGGAGAGAGAACCTTCTTAGCTCTACAGGCAAGCGTCGATGACTCATCCATTGCTCAACATCACGGCGTCTCAGAGACATCTCCAATCGCCTAATTGCATAAACATTCAAGATATTCATGCGAAAACTATGGAAATGAAAATTTGGCAAGTATCATACTGGTTCTTCAAGTTGTACCTGCGGCCAAGAGCTTGGAGAAAATTCTGCATATTTCCAATGAGAAGTGCAAAGAGCAGGAGTCCTACACCTATTATTCCCATAGTGAAAAGAACTTCCCATTCGAAATAGCTTGGTACTTGATTCCCAGCAAGAGTACTAATTTGCTTTTTTGAACCAAAAGATAACATGGTCTCAGATGTAAATTACTATTTTCAAGAGAGGAAAAAAAAAAAAAAAAACCTCAATGAAGTTTATTCCAAGTTTAGCGTAAACATCTGGATGCTAATGGATTACCTGGAAACCCCAAAATAACGAATATATATATCTTGTGGTTACACTTCCCTCGGTGGTCAGATTGACAGCTTGTTTGTAAATTCCATATGGGAACCCATCTTCGCTAAAACAAGCAGTTGCATTTTCATTATTCTTCCATAGATCCCATGTCGGATCACTCCTGAATCGTCCAAAATTGTTTCCATGACCACAGTCAATGAAACTTTTACAATTTTCCAACTTAGAGTCACGACAAGCATCTCGAAGACATTGATTCACTCTCTGAGAAAAGAAAATCAAGAAAAATTCGAAATAACTGAGAAACCAAAGTGAAGCATGCAAGAAACAAAGAGCTTGCTTGCTACAACCCAAAATAATAATAATAAATAATAATAAATAAATAATAAAATAAAAAACAAACCTCATTTTCTTAAGTTTCAACTACCCATTTCACTAATTTGACAACCTTTTTTTTTTTTTCAAATAATTCGTTGCCTTTTTAACCACACATTCAAACATTAGTTTTTCAAAAATCTATATGAAACATATAGTAATATCCATTGAAAGTTGAAACAAAGGAAGCCATTAAACAAACAAGGCAAACCTGTAGGCCAAAGAGATACCAAGATGAGCCTACCACATGGCCAGCCAACACAAAAGTGAGGAGATTTATTACAAAATTGGCCCAAGCTGACTCAAAGACAAGTCCAGTTGCAGACTGACCAGCTAGCAAAGGCAAGAATCTCCACAGCCTGGGAATGTACTGCACAAGAATTGCAGCGCGCAAAACGTTTTTTGCATAATTGGCCCCACTTGATCCCAAGGAATGTGGCAACACTAATAAGATAATGATCTGCACAAGATGAATAACTCGGTTTTCAGAATTTTATGGCTTGATTTGGTACTAGTGTGAAAAAAAAATTCATAATATAATTACGGAAACAGATGTATATACCAAGCACCAGGAGCAGGCAATATGTAGAAAGAAGTGTTACAAGGAGGATAAGATACTATCGTAGCGAAGGAGAAAGAATGGAGTGATTCTTACTTGTGGAAGTGGCAATGCAACAAAGACATCAATTGCAAAACAACTTGAAAGATAATTCCAAGCAATTTTTTTGGGATCATCAACTAAATCTCCAGCTCCCACTACTGTAGATTCTGGAGCAATATAAGCCAGCCTGAACTGTAAAAAGAATGTGATAATTTAAGAGAATAATGTTGATTCTTGTTTGATTAAGCTTTCTTGATTAGTGATTTCCCGAAAGAATGTTTGGTTAGAAAGTAGAGAAATCTATAGGTAATAGAAAATGATTTTCTTCTTCTTTGTCCCCCCTCCCTCCCTCCTCCTCCTTTTAAAGAATGTGTGGGTCTCTTGAAACGATCAAAAACCTCCATCAAACAAGCTCGTATTCTATTTGTTTACTAGCTTGCCCTACTAGTTGGCTTCCGAACAAACAAGTGGACGTAGTTACCTGAAGAAGGATGTGAATTACATAAATAAAGTCAGTCAAACTCCTCAAAACCACGATTGCTGTTGTCAAGGGCCAATTTAGTACTATGCACTTGTTACGCTGTGCCAATAAGGTTACGTAAGTATGATATAAACAAGCTCATATTTGAACATTCATACTAATAATATCTCAAAAGTAGGCACAACTGGACGAAAGAAACCAATGGCAAAGAATACCAGATAGCAAGAATGAACCTAATGAATTCTAAAGCAACCAGGAAATATGTAAATTACTGCTTTCTAGTACAAAAAGAACGAACAGAGTCAAACTACTTTGAATCAAGTGTCAATAAAAGTATGCATGTCCGTACACAAAATGGAAGAGAGCACGGAAATATTTGAATTGAATTAAAGCATGTCAAAAGCTTCCGAGCAATAAGAAGAGTAACTATAGGGTGGATGAAAAAAAAATGAAGTTTTAAGAACAACTTGTACAACTTTACCTGATTCACAGACAGTAGAAAGAAGAATAGTGGGTCTAAAAATATTGCAAATAAGCAACAAATTACAAAGAACTTGTTCCACAGCTGAACAACTTTTGTGTGAGGATTCATGACTCCGGGTATGAAGGGTCGCAGAAAAGAACAAATTTGTTTTGCCCAACCTTTTGCATCTCCATAAAGCACATTATGGAACTGTAAACAGGTGAAATAAAACAAAACAGCATGAGCGTGTCTCTCAAGGTTATGCAGATCAGGTATAAAGAAATGCTACTCATGTATACGTCTTATTTGTTTTATGCATAACCCATAAGTTATTTGCAATAGACAAGTAAGTTATTTGCAATAGACAAGTAAATAAGAATATATATAATTGCTTCTGTAGATGAGGTTTAAAAAAATACCACTTATTATTACTGAGTAACAGGTGCAGATTAATCGATTAAAGTATAAGCACTTATATGCACTCGCGATTCCCCAATCACCCAAACTTCTTTCTCAACAAAGAAGAAATATGTTCCTCAACTCTTTTATAAGGAGAGCAGCAGTATGAGTTTAATACCTTAGCATCAAATATATCAGATCTTCTTGAAATCTTCTGCTGCCCCTTAAAATTGTAACTGCTGGGGCATACTGTGCAATATGGGTCATTGCACATTCCAAGTTGCCCAGACTTCAAAAGATGTTCATTCCTTCCTGCATAGTTATCATCTTGCCAACCATTACGCACTGTCCCATCGAGCGAGGGATATCTTTCAAAGTTAGATTCATTGGCTTTACGCCTCAATGCACCTTGGTTAGGATGCAAGTTGTCCAAGTGTTTATTGTTAACATATAAAGGGCCACTCATTTGCTTAAACGAAGTTTTCCTTTCGTTTCTTAGCGGACCAGTGAAGCCCACGAGACTGTTCTCATGTTCAGAGCGGTCCATGGAGTTCCTTGGGAGAGACATTGATGCACTCCTAGTTCTAGATGAAATCCAGATTGGGGAGTTATAGCGCTCATCAGATAGCAATTGTGCCGCCGATAGCATTGGAACCTCATCTTTATCAGAAGCATCCATCTTCGTGTTATACGTCTGTAGAAGAAAGTTAAGATTGAGAAAAGAGATATCCCAGTGATTAAAGGTTGGGAAATGGTGATATCAGTCAATGGCACAACTTCAATAAATTAACACAGTTTCAAGTTTGGGGAAGTTACCATTTGCACATAGCATTCATTCTCAATTTCTAATGAAGATTCTCGAATACTCCCTTTGGTCCAAAAAAAATATATAGACTTGCTTTTATTATTTATCCGTCCAAAAATACAGGTTGCTTTCCACGTCGGTGTGCATTTGATTTCTTTGTCATATTTGACAATAAACAACTGATAAGGGCTTGAAGATATTCACTTTTATGATAAACGTCCGAGTCAATATAGCTCAAACAAGCAAATCAAGCCATTTGAAGCTTAGGAAAGCAATCCAATTCCATGGTTACAACTCTCACAAAAGTCACCATCTCGTAGAGAGGGTAAATTAAGGACTTAGTTGATCATTCTCTCTAAAATCTTGACTAGCTCATATCTTTCTGAAAGCCAGCTACTGTTCAGAAACATCTCCACTGAATTATTTTTATAAGATCAACACCAAGTCTTCTCTATCTGAAATTTTAACCATAAGATGATTTAATCATCCCAAGAACGAAAAAAAAAAGGGGGCCACTTTTACACAAACGAATGTCAGTTAAAGTATGCAGATTGAAAAATCATGGTTCTTACAGACTGAGAGATCAGTAAAGAAAGCTTAATTACCGCAATGAAGAAGAAAAAACGCCAACCCTTCCCCTATGAATAGAAAAAACCACAAGTGACACATGGAGAGTAGAATTACCGGAATGTAAAACAGACGAACCTGGGTTCCTCAAACCTCAATAATCATCGACACCCAACAAAACTTGGTAGACTCTTAAGCTTGAAAACTAAGAAAATAAAGGGGATATCATGAGATACGTGGTCTGGTTCAGGTAACCGGAGAAACCAATGACGGGCATTTACTGCGGACGCTGAGCAAAGGAAGGTTGTGACTTGGTGTATTATAGTGCAGTCTGTAGACCGCAAGCATTGACCGATGACTTTGTCCAACTTGAAAAGAAGTGAAACGACAGGAATTTTTATTTTTATTTTTATTTTTATTTTTCCTTCTAGCAAACAAATAGAAAAGTAAACCCAATGTGAACATTGAACAACACGTTCACATACTCCTCCTGTCCAACATTGAACACACATCACCGTAGCGAACCAATTAAAAATAATTAAAAAAAAAGAGAATAACAGATAAAAATAAAAAATTTTGTTATCATTTTTTACAATCACTTTTGACGAGTAATTTCAAAATTTTGTAAAGTTTTTTATAACCACTCAATTTTTTTAATGCTTAATTCAATACTAATTAGATAAAATTAATTACTGTATTATAAAAAAAATTCGAAATTCATCATCAAAGTGGTTATAAAAAACTTTAAAAAATGAGTAATTTTACTGATTATTTATTCGTGAATGTAAATTTTTCCATTATTTTTATTCAAATTTTTTACAACCACTTTGACGAATAATATTGAAATTTCTTTTAAATTTTTTTGCAACTATTTTGTGATAAATTTCAAAATTTTTATGATACAATAATTAGTTTCATCATATGGTAAAACTATTTTGAAACCATTTTGATATAATAATTTTTACAACCATTTGACGAGTAATTTCAAATTTTTTTGAAACCACTCTAACGATAAATTTCGAAATTTTTTTATCATATGATAATTGATTTTATCCGATTAGTATTGAATATAATTATTAAAAAAACTTTGAGTGATTGAAAAATTTTAAAGAAATTTTAAAATTTATAATTTATTATTATTATTATTTTTTATTTAAAATTTAATTTGGCGAACGCCCGTTTAACGGCCGTTCGCCCCACATGGGGAACCCCCAAAAGGGGGTTCGCCCAACGTTCGCCTCGTATACGGCGAATATTAATTTTTTTTTTTTTTTGTACAAGGGTAGGATTGGAATTTTTTAAAAATATTGGTGCATACAGAAAAATCACGGGTGTATTTAGCCGCACCCAAAAAAATATGTGGGGCCCTTTTCCCGATGGAGAGCGCAGCCGGATTGCCGCCTCCTCACCATGACGTCACTCCAGCTTATAAGTAAATACCTTGCAGCCCAAGTCATGGGCAAAATACCCAGAAAATTCTTCACAATAAACTCTCAATCAATTTCCATAAGAACAGACATACATACAGAACTTTCCTTTGCAGCCGTTGTTTGATTTGAAGCCCTTAATTTCGCGGATTGTGACAGAATTTCTGATGGTATCTCCCAAGTTCGGATTCTATGATTTTTTGTGTACTCTAATTACTATTAACCTCCTGATTTTTGATTTTGAATGATGCTTTGAAGATTCTTACTGTATTTGTATTATACAAACTCAGCCTTGCGAGGATTGTACTACAATTTCATATGAAAATTTCGTGCTTGAGTTTTTGAGTTAATTTCTTCTATGGCTACCTGATTGATTCATCATTAATGTTCTGACTTGGTTAATAATCCGTATTGGGTTTCAGGCAAGTTCATAATCGTGAGAACTAAAAAACCCAGGGGAGACGCTCGTTGGATATGAATTGGGATAGTTAGTTATTAGTTAAGATAATTTGAAGTTACCCTAGTCTTTATAGCCTTGTTTCATACTTGTATTAGGTCTGTTGAAATCCCTTTTGAGTTAATTACTTTGTGCATTTGTTGATCAACTGCTACATGAAGGTTGACTATTAATATTGATTCCTCTCTATCCCCAGAAACTTGTGAGTCATGAGCATGGATGTTTTCGTAGCGTTGGAGATGTCTTCTATTTTCCCATATTCCCCACTCTTGCTCTTTAAAACAGAAGAAAAGAATATTTAGTGTTGGCTTGTTTTGCTGTATTCCCAGGACTCCCTATCATATTGCATGGTGAACTGAGATTAACCTGTTGTTATATCATCATTCACAGAAAATTTCAATAGATGTTGACTATGATTGCCAAAAATTGTTGCTTGTTGGTGCTTTCAAACTATAGGTTTTGGGTTAAGTCAGTTTGATGATATGAGCAACTGTGACCTTGTCTTGCCTCTCGAGGTCTGCTAGGTCAGCCTGGGTGATTCCTTGCTACTAGTTTTGATGTAGCAGTTTTATTAGAAATTCATCCTAATTTTCAAGGATTTCACAATTTGACATTGACCCCATTTTACGTGACGGTTTTCTTGTTACTTACCAAGCCAACTAGAAATACCATTATCAAGGCGAGGAATTTATGCTTGCTTATGAACTTGCACTTTATGTGTTTCTCATCAGGCAAGTGTGGCAATAGGCTGTGCTACTGTTGGAGCTGCAGCCTTGGGTGGTAGATGGATGTTACGAGCATGGAAAGCATTTCAAAGTCGCCCTAAAGTTCCTCGTGCTCGAAGATTTTATCCTGGAGGATTTGAAATGGTCATGACGAGGAGAGAAGCCGCGTTGATTCTAGGAGTGAGGTAAATATTTTATTCTTAGTTGTGTTGACATGATAAATTGCCAAAATTACTTGAAGAGTTTGGCAAAGATCTCATTAAATCATATGTTTCTCTACTAATACTATACTGACTTTGTTATTATTAGAGAGCGTGACGTAATTGAGAAGGTCAAAGAGGCTCATAGGAGAGTGATGATGGCGAACCATCCTGATGCTGGTGGTAGCCATTATCTTGCTTCCAAGATTAATGAAGCCAAGAATGTTTTGACAAGGAAAAACAAGTCACCTGGCTCTGTATTTTGATTTGGTCCATTGAGAAGTCGATGCACTCTGAATTTTTCTACTCAGATTTTGTTGACATTGCCTGACTATGATGGGCCATTGCCCCAGATAATTCATTGTATTTTATACGAGTACTTGGATTAACTAATAAATTCGTTAGGTCATGTTGGAGGTTTCATTGGATTTGCACAGACGCGACAAATCGTTGAGTACAAAAGTTTTGTTATAGTAGTTTCAAGTCTCTCAAAGTACGAAGTGTTACTAGCTGTATTTGTGCGGCCATGGCGAATCATTAAATACGAAAGTTGTAGGTGGTGTAGTTAATGTTGCTATAGGAGTTCAAGCCACTCAAAATTCGATTAGATTTGTCACGAGGCGAAAGTATAAAATCTCTTATGCTCTTGTGATAATTTTTTGTTATCATCAAAGTATATCTCTATATACATAAAATGAGCATTTTTTCCGCCTAAATATATTCTTAATTTTTCCCACCTAGTAAATTTGCTTAATATAATCTTTTATCTACATATAAAATAATTTATTATATTATATACATAGAAAATGAGGATTTTTTCTTATTATATTTTTTATTGTCTTAAATTGATTTCCCATTTAAAACAAACCCTCTTCTTATTTTTATTTTTCTTTTTCTTTTCTAATCCATATCCAACTCTCTTTATTTTTTCCCTCACCAATATACTAATATTAATGTATATAGATTTTATTTCATTATTTCTACCATATTTTACCCAATCTCATAATATCTAAATACTCTCTATCAGTTTTCCTCTTCTTTTTTTTTCCATTTTCTACATATAAAAAAATTTGATTCTATTTTACTCGACTTGATAAGAGCTTTAAAACAAGTATACTATCAATATATAAATTTTTATTTTTTAAAAAATTAAAATTTACCACAAATATATAAATTAGTGTCTAACTTAAATATAAATTGATATTAATATAGATTAATGACTATTGATGTAATGAGATTAAAAAACAAAATTGATAATGTATTAGACACTTAATTGATATTTGTGTGTAAAATTCAAATATAATGAGATGTGTAAATTGTTTTAACTTTTAATTCTATTCCATATTTGATTTACCTTGAGAATAAATAAATAAAATGAAAAATAATGCTTCAATTTGTTTATTTTGCAAATACATGATAAAGCTGGCTTTATTTTGTGTTTAAAACTGAATAATTTTTTTCATAATAAATATTTAATTTACAAAAATAATAATTTATATATTGATATAGTACTTGAGTACAAATTCTCGTGTAACTACACAAAATCAACTCAAATTCATTTGAAATTTATACGAACAATATAAAGAATAAAAAAGAAGACGAGACATATTAATATGGTACTTAAATCAAAACTCTCTGGTGATTAGAAACAAAATTTTAAAGAGGAAATTTCCATTTCATTTATTCGTAAGGTAAATCAAGCATGGAATAAAACCAATAAAGCTAAAACAACTTATACATAAATAAATCTCATTATATTTTAACAACTTGTACATAAAATAAATCTCATTATATTTGTACTTTTACATACTAACATCAATAACAAATTATAAATTTAATTTTTTACTTCATTAGCTTATGTTATTATCAGTTGTAATTTAGTTAACCTGGAAAAATATTATATATTTGTGATAAATTTCAATTTCATTTTGAATCAATAAATTTCAATTTTTTAAATTTTTTCTTTTAAATATTCAATTTATAGGTTTATGTGTTCAACAATATAAGGGCATTGAAAGAATTAGGATTAATTTTTGACTCATCGTTTTTTCATAATTTTAGTATTTAAAAAAATAAAATTATTTAAAATTAAAAATTTCCGCTAAGATTTAATTTTTATGCCATACAAAATTACATTGATTAAATTTTTACACAAAAATTCAAATAAAGATTTAACATTAAAATCAAAAAATAATTTAACATTAAAATAAAAAAATAATATCAGACCCGCTATTTAATTTTAGAAATAATTACTTAATTCATAAATAACTTGCTAAAAATAAAAATTAATTGAAACTAAGATTCAATTTTTTGCGATACAAAATTGCGATTCATTAATATTTTACAAAAAAATAAAAAGAAACTTACCAGCAGTTGACACGAGTTTGAGATAAAATCCCACCACTAAAATTTCCAATTTGTACTGAAAATTTAAAAATTATGTTGGACCCAATAATTAATTTTAGAAACAATCAATTATTTTTATAAATAATTAGCTAAGGAACAAAAATTAATTAAAATTACCAATTTCTGTGAGATTTAAATTTTCTGTGATGAAAAATTACAATTCATTAAAATTTTAAATAAAAATCAAAATAATTGTGGAACGTGAAAATTTAAAACTTAGCTTGGACACTTTAATTAATTTTAGAAAGAATTTATTATTTTTTAAAAATAATAATTAGCTAATAAATGGAAATTAATTAAAATTAGTGATTTCACTAATATTTAATTTTTGTGGGATAAAAATAACAATTCATTTAATTTTTACATCAGAATTAAAAGAAACGTACAACATCGATTTTGTTTAATTAATCATTCAATTATAACATTAATCGTTTTTTAATTAATTAAATCTATATCTATATCTTTTAAATTCCAAGATATCTTTTCATTCATATAATTTTTAAAATTATGGCTATGAAGCAAATTATTTTGGAAATAATTAATTTTTTAGAAATAATTAACTTAAATAAAAAATTAACTATAATTATTTAAACTATAATTAATTAAAATAATAAATTCTATTGCTAATGTTTTGCTCGACATGTGTTCAGTAGACAAATATTGATCAAAATTAATTACATTCTTGAAGGGGAAAATATAATTTATTTTTAAAACAAAAAAAATCATTAAATTGTTGCGGGTTTTCCGAAAAGAAGAAAAAAAACCTTTTAAATTATAATATATCTTTTAAATTACAAGATTTCTTCACAATTAGATTCATACAATTTTTAAAAGTGTAAATATTAAAATGATTATTCCATAAATAATTATTTATTTTCTTAAATAATTAGCTAAAAATGAAAATCAATTAAAACTAATTCTATTACCATTAATTAAAATTAATAATACTATTACAGTTTAATTGGACTTGGTTTCAGTGGGCGAAAATTTACATGGTTTCGTTGGACGAAAATTACTCAAAATTAATTGTATTGTTAAAACAAAATAATAACATTAATTAGAAAATAAATAATAAATGAAATTAATTAGATTACCATGGTTGACTAGATTTTTCCTAAAAAATGAAAGACATCTTTTAACATGCAAGACATCTTTTTAATTATAAAATATCTTTAAAATTAAATTCATACAATTAGAGCTTGTTCTTTTAGGTATAATTTTTATCCGCACGCAATTTCGTATAACCACATAAACATTTTCAACTACACACACATCTTCCAATATAATATTAACCACACATTTTACACAGAATACCATGCGGATAAAATTTCTACCCAAAAGAAAAAGCTCTTATTAAAACTGTGGTTAAAAAACAAATTATTTAGAAATAATAAATTTTTTTTATAAACAATTAGCCAAAAACAAGAATTAATTAGAATTACTTCTATTACAATTAATTATATTTCTTATATTTAATTGGATATATTTTCATTGGACAAAAATTGAGATAGTTTATTAGACAAAAATTAATCAAAATTAATTAAATTAGTAAAAGGGGGGAAACATAATTATTTCAAAAAATGAAAATTGATTAAAATTAATTAGATTGCTGCAGGGAAGAAAAATATGCTTACGAAATTAATTTATCTTTTTACACATTTTAAAATAAAGTTAAGTTAACATCTATAAGATTTTGGATTCTAAGAATTTGGGTGTAACATCTTATTGTAAAGTAAGTCGACTGATCGTTAGTCCCTAATTAACTTTATTTACTTTTTCAGATCATTCTTTTTTATAAACACGCTTTCTTTTGACTCTCATATATTTTTGTATTTTTTATGATATTTCTTTTGAGTTACAATTGGTGGCAAAGCATTAATATTTCTTTTTATATAGTTACGGGGAATGGAAGTTTGTAATTTGTATATCATCCTCGCTTACCCTAGAGTAAATGATGGGCCGGAATGAGGATAAGTGTTTCGCTATATGGTAGAAACGGGATGTTACGGTCTGTCGGACTATACTCATTATATTGTTATTTTTATAATATATCTATGTACTGATTATATTTCATAATTAAAAATTAAAAATCATTATTTACATATTAATTGTTAATAACGTACATCATACTAATGTATAATTAATATTTCCCAAAATTTATTGCATATAATAAAATGTAAAATAATTTTAAAGAAAAAACAATGAGCCAATGAGGTCTACTAATGTTAGTAGAGTTATTTTAATATGGTTATTTTGATCATTATAATATTTAATATTATTTTATTTTGGATTTGTATTAGTAGATTAATCTTACAATGAGTAAAATGTAATATATTATCATAATCATTGCTACGAATTATCATCTCGTGTAAAGCACGGGTGTAAATGCTAATTAAGTTGCTATTCTATGGAGAATAATAAATTAAGTTGTGTGGATTTTCGTGAATAGTTCCTTGCATATTTGCAGGATGGATTAGTACGAAATATAGAAGAAACTCTTTTGAAATTTTTATAGAATTATTTCGAATTAAATTATTTAAGTTTATTATTGTAACTCATTCTTTATTTTAATTATTTTTTTAGATTTCAATATTATTAATATCTATCAATATCGTTATTAATTAAAAAAATAATTGTCAGTACAATGCATAGGTGAAACAGTTAGTACTACGTAGCCAGGATTTCTCTCTGCACCGAGCTGATAATTAGAAATTAACATTCAGGACAAGATTGTCTTAATACTGACAATATAAAAACTAAAAAAAATTGATAAATAAAATAAATTTGATGCAATCTCTTTTGCAAATTCATTGAAACCAAACCTGCCATTACAATATCTCCAACAAAAGTTCTAAGCATTGATAACAACTCTAAAGACTCTTTAGTCATTCGGAGTAGTGTAGACTATGGTAGACAAAAACAAATGGGTAATGTAATACAAAAAATTACCATCTCCGTTCACCAAAATATACCACAAAATGGATAAAAGTGCTACCACAAAATGGACAACAGTGCTACCACAAAATGGACAAAAGTGCTTAGGTAGATTTACATAAGTTGCGCTCGACGAGATTTTGAAGCATAAAATTCATCTACAATAGATTCATCATCCATATCCAATGCGAATTCTCGTTCAATAAAGAGTGTCATACAATCTTCAAGAAAGTCATCCTCCATTTTGTTGCGAAGTGCTGTCTTAATACACTTCATTGCAGAAAATGCTCGCTCAGTAGTTGCAGTTGAAACTGGTAGAGTCAATACAAGAGAAATCAATCTAGTCAACATAATATAAATTTCTGACTTTCGGCTCTCAACTAATTTCTTGCACAACTCAGAAAGTGTAGACACTTTGAATTGAGGATTAGGCATCACATTGAGCTCAAAATGTTTCAACTCATACTCCAAAGCACAAAGATCTTGATTTGAAAAATCTTGAGGATAAAATTTCTGGGCAAGCTTGTAAATGTCAACACTATTGTATGATTTAAACTCATTTTTCGGATCTAGAGCAACCCTTGGAGAAAGAAGTTCTATGGATGTCTCATTGAATCTTGTATCTAACTCTACCATCACAAAATCTATTGCTTCATTGAAAACATCAAAGTGGTAATGGTGCTCTTGTGTGGTTTGATCTTTAGAACGACCTTCCTTATACAAACAAGAGAGATCAGGCACATCAATATCATTCTTCGAGCAAAAACTTTTCACCCCATCAAGAAATCTCGCCCACCCATCTTCTCTCAACTGTTGAAGAATAGTTTTTGTAGAAGAAAAAAGATCCATAGCATTCAAGATGTCAAGAGACTTCCTTTGAAGAGATTGGCAAAGACTATCAGTGCTTCTCATAATTGTGTTCATCAAATGCAAAATGAATACAAACTCAAAAGTTGCAATACGCCTATAAACCCCAGACACTTCAGCTTTTGATCTTCCATTTGGAGAATGGTCTCTAAGATATTCCAAAACCTTACAGGTTGGACCATACAAACTGATCAAACTCTTTACAGATTCATAATGAGAACTCTATCGAGTAGCTCCTGGTCGCTGAAAATTACGAATTTGGTTAGACCCAGTCCCGGTATCACCATCTCCACTAGTCAACAATTGCTCAATTTCTTGTCTCTGGGCAGAATGCAACTCACTTACACGTTTAGGGGAAGAAGTCATAATATTCATAAGGCTGTCCAAGAAAGAAAAGAATTCCCAAATGATACCAACATCCTTTTGATTGTAAGAAAGCGTTCTGTGAGAACTCCATGAATGTCTACATATCTCAAGATGATAGCCATTTGCTCATTTTTAGCTATATCTTGTGCTTCATCTACAAGAATACAAAAATATTGATCTCCAACCTCTTCACGAATTCTTTGTCTCACTCTATTACCCATGATGTGCAAAATATCTTTCTAGATACTTGGTGAAGTGTATTGGGCATTTTTAGGAGCATTAGTCAAAACAACCTTGCCAATTTCTTCATTCATTCTTGCATAAGACGCAATCAATTCACGAAAATTCCCACGGTTGAGTGAAGATGATGATTCGTCGTTACCTCTAAATGCACAACCTTGAAGGGACAAGTATCAGGCACTTTCAATTGAAACCTTAAGGCGCAAACGATTCTTCTCTTTCTCCTCTCTTGTTTGATCATGCAACATTTTGTCAATATGTTGAGAGGGCCTCATCAAATCTTCAGCCATTTTACAACACATGTTGTGAGAAGATGATGGATTAGAACCAACATGAGTAAGAAATACACATTTAGTTCCTTGGTTCACTCTCTTCCAATTGTCAAACCCTTCACTAACCAACATTGAGACATTAGACGAGCTAACATCATTTATAAATAGAAAGCAGTAAAAACAATATGCCTTATTTGTGGAAGACGAATACTCTAACCAATTCCATTTCTCAAACCATTTTTTCTGAAAACTACGATTCTGACCTCCAAATTTTTTA
The DNA here is from genome assembly GCA_018223645.1 of Jasminum sambac. Taxonomy (NCBI): domain Eukaryota; kingdom Viridiplantae; phylum Streptophyta; class Magnoliopsida; order Lamiales; family Oleaceae; genus Jasminum; species Jasminum sambac. Next base: position 41,707,921 of record CP073647.1, on the reverse strand, counting down.
CTAGGAAACTTCAAAAGTTGTGGTTGATAAGGCCCGACCAATAGATATGCTCATCTAATCTCGTCCCTTAAATTAATTGGATGCTCACATATTTGCTTTCTTTTCCTCGGATCTCGTTCAATGCAATTAGAGGACGAAGAACGAGGATTTGAAGGATGTGGAGGAGATGAATGGGAAAGAATTTGCTCAGTAGGAATAGGAGTATCTAGTGCTTCGCTAGATTGAGTTTCTACGCAAGTGACTGATGGTCCTTCATTAACTTGATGATCTGTTTTCTTGAAATACGATAATATGGATCGTTTTCTTCTTTTAGCTGAAGGTTGTTCTTGTTCCATTTCAAAAAGATCTACAAAGTATAACACATCAACATGAGATCTTCAAATTACAATTAAAGTCTATAAATGCTTAAATCACATATTCCAAAATATAAAAATCAACAGAAGTCAAGTAACTCAATTCCTCGACTCAAATAAGTTATAACTTACAAACTTACAAGCACAATATACATTATCAAATATGAATATTCAACTATCAATATGAAAACAAGAAAAGGCGGCTCATTTTTTAATTCTCTATTTCTCTTCCTTTCCTCTGTTCCTCAGGCGTGTGAGCCCCCAAATGGCCAAACCATCAATTATCTATATGTCCACAAAAGTCTATTTCTATAATTCTATTTCTCCTTTTTAGGTGCAACTGTGAACAATTAGTCAATTACAATGAATAATCAGCCGAGTGCCCGAGTTCAACACAATGACACAACTCACAAGTCAATTAGTCAATTACAAATTTACAATGAACAATCAGCCGAGTTCCACATAATTCACAATTCACAAACAATATATTATAAATTTGTAATTTGTAATTTATATATGAAATTTGAAAATAAAAAACAAGAAAAAAATCACAAAACATAAAAAAAAATTGCTTTGAGCCTTTGCCTCACCAGTCAGTTAGCCACCAACCCACTAGTCACAGGATGGCAGACACCGCCACTACACCACCAGATTTCCCTCTAAGAATAGAACCTTCAACAGTTCAACCCCCAATTTTCCATGAATGATGATTGATGAATGATGAATCGAAAGCTGAAGAAGACGAGACACTATCAGGATTACCTAGAGATAGAACGAATTGGGATTAAGGAATTACTAAATAGGGAGTTTTGATTTTACCGATTTAGGGTTCACTGTTCACGCATTCACCATTAGCGAGTTGCCGAGTTCCGTTCTTGTCACGTTTGTCCGGATGATAATTGGAAGCTGATTCTCTGAATTAATTTTGGGGTGATGGTATCAAATGGGTTGGGTTTATAACTTATGGGTGGGTTTCTGTAATTGGGCTCATGGGCTGCATCTGTTAAGTTGAAACTTGGAAAGAAGAATTGGGCTGTTAAAGTTTTACACAAAAGAAAAAAAAAAAAAGAGGAATTGGGCTTGGATTGGACCGAGCTCTAGCTCGGTCCAGCTAACTTGTGCATCCGTTTCTTCTTAATTATAACTAAAAATGATAATCGAACAATGACTAGTTTGTAAGAATATACTATGTCATATCACTAAAAGGTTATTTGTAATTGGGAGAATAATTTCATGTTAATTTTATGCAAAATATTTGATTAAAAAATACCAAATAGGAAAAATGATTTGGAAATAGACAAAATGTATACTTCTTGCCAGTTGCCACGCCTAGCACTTGAAGCCGCTGCCGGCGACACGGTAAAAACAAAAAGAAGATGCTATGCTGTAACTGGGGCTTAAGCAGAGGGTTCTCCATCATCTGGAATCCTGCTCCTGCGCCACATCCCTTTTCGCCGATCATCAATAACAAAAAAATTCCAATCAAATTAATCCCAAAAGAAGAAATCATACGCTTCTCGTGCTCTTCTTCGACAACAAATTTCTCTACCAAATCGGATACCGAGATGGATGCTGTTCCCAAATTTCCAAAACCTACGTTCGAATTCCTTACAAACAAGCCTTACGCAGTCCCTCCATGGGCCTCTAACCTTAATCCTCTACCCTCCCACATCTTTTCATTTGGCCATGTACGTGTATTTGTAGATGTTGACTGTTAATTATCGAAATTTGTGCTTCATTTGACTTACAGATTTTTTTTTGGTCATCCTTTTAATAGTTTCCCACTCCAATTCACAAGTGGAACCTTCCCGATTTGCCCAAGGGGACAGAAGTTTATCTGAAGGTAAGGAAGATTCAACCTTTTATGGAATTGCTAGCTGAAAGTTGAAATCTTTGTCATGGTTATAGCTGAAAGTCGAAATCTTTGTCATGGTTATAGCTGAAAGTCGAAATCTTTGGCATGGTTATATAGATATTCATTGTAATATTTTGATTGCTAGTGAAAAGGAATGCGTGTCATTAGTTATCATTTGATTCTATAAAATAGAACAGGACAATGCATTCTGTGGGTAGATTAGAAACTTTCTAATATTTGGATTACCAGCAATGATCAAGCACTCCTGGGGCCTGGAGCATTTTATAGCCCCGTCCGACCTCCGTTTTGAAATCTTAGACAGGATCCAGATTCAGCACGACGAGATGGAGCTCCCGTAATTTTTTCAAATTTTTTGCGACACCGTTGGATGCCGTGGTGGTCGGTCAAACTTTTTGGCAGGATTTCAAAACGGAAGTCCAGGAGCGCCGTAATTACGGCGCACCCGGGAGTGCTTGATCATTCTCATTTGGATTACCCTTTACAAAAGCGAATAGAGAAGGAACTTTGATGAACATGGGCAACTGATATTAGGTGACCACATAAGAATTTCTGTGATATGCATAAGGCAACTTTGCTTAGACATGGATTGCCCATTGTTAGTCTTAGTTATAAAATTCTCAAGTTGAACTCTCTGAGTTGAATCTAAACAAGACTCCCGAATCAATTTGAGTGCTTGTTGGTATAGATTTGTGAGAATTTGATTTTTGTTTTCGGATAATTTGTGGTTAAAAAGCGATTGTGAATGACACAAGTTATGGATCATAGAATTTCGGATGAAAACGAGGTCAGAGATTTTGTGAACCCCAACTAAACAAGCTCTAACCTGGACATCCAACACCCCCTTTAGGATGAAGCTGACTGTTCTAAATAATTTACTCAATGTTGGATTATGCATATACTAGAATATTATTATTAAAATATATGTTGTTCTAAGATCGAGTGGAGGAGTATTTGATTGTGGGTTTTGGCGGTGGTGTTTATCTAAGAACATTGTATACAGAGTAGTCTTAAATATTATGAGCACGATTGCAATTAGATATATCAATAAAGTAGTGGATTATTTTTATTATGTTTTTTATAATAATATGTAATTAATACTTGAGTAGTCTTGTTGATTTGTCATATTCTGTACTCTGATGGAGGAATTTGCATTCAAAAGCGTGATGATCTTTCAGGAATGCAATTGAGTGGTAACAAAGTCAGGAAACTCGAATTCTTGTTGGCAGATGCCGTGGCACTGGGAGCAGATTGTATCATAACTATTGGTGGGATACAAAGCAATCACTGCAGGGCCACTGCTGTGGCTGCAAAATATTTGAATCTCGACTGTTATCTTATACTACGCACTTCAAAGGTACTTGGTTGTGGATTTTATCAAATTTCTTCAATTAGACTTCCACGTAGAAGCAACAAGCGCCATCATTTCCTTGTATGTAAAATGATGTATCATCTTCTAGTTCACAGGTTCTTGTGGATAAAGACCCTGGATTAACTGGAAATCTCTTGGTTGAACGACTGGTTGGAGCACATATTGACCTTGTCTCGAAAGAAGAATACGCAAAAGTTGGGAGTGTAGTATGTCTTCGTAGCCTCACTTCTTTCATGCATGATATATAATATGATTACCTTCCTCTATGTTGCTCTGCCTCCTGGGGTGCTGATAAAAACTTAGTTTGGTGGAAATTTGTGTGCTGGGACTTGGTATTGAGCCACGATTTTCCCAGAAAAATGAATAAAAGTGAAAAGATTAAAAGAGGGGTGTTAGATTCCTTCACAGGCAGGCCACTCAGAAAAGTACATGTCGCCCTAGCAAGCTTTAAACTTATATTTGTGCCGATTTTGAAATTTGTGGTATTAGAAACGAGAAACCATTATATCTGGTGAAAAGTTTAAAATAGATGCACTAGACACTCAAGATTTTCGCTGTTGCGTACGAGGTAAGGAGTTAAGAATGTTTCCCTTGGGAAAAGAACTGAACTAAGAATGGTTTCTATGTTGAGGATTTTAGACGTCAAGGCTAAGTACTGCTGTCCCAACAAATCCAGAAGCCTCTCTCCTCGCTATGTTGCTTTTCTCTTAACTTGGAAGGGATAATTCATTATATGTTTGTGTAGTTACTGCTCTCTCATCCAGTCGACTGACACCTGTGTTTAACCACTTTATTTACTGCTATTTGACTGCATATTTTTGAATGACCCTTTGACTAGTGCTTTTCTGATATCAGGCTCTCACTGAGATATTGAAAGCAAAGTTGTTAAATGAAGGCAGAAAGCCGTACGTCATCCCTGTAGGTGGGTCCAATTCTTTGGGAACTTGGTAAGGCTTGGTGTTAGGTGCCATCATTGTACTTTTACTCTATATCTATCTATGGCAGAATCCTATGGAGAGTATGGAATTTCCATGTTCTAATTTCTTCTTATCTGCAAGAAAATATTTACAAAACTATCTTCTGCTTTCAGGGGCTACATCGAAGCAATTAGGGAGATTAAAGAACAACTTCATGGTGGCAATGATGTAGTGTTTGACAACATTGTTGTAGCATGTGGCAGGTTTGCCCCCATCTTTACTTATTGCAGCTATACACTTGTTCCAAATGTAGTGTTTAGAATATATTTCCAGTCGTGATTCCCGACTGCAAGTTTTGTATTTGGTTGCAATTGATCTTAATGTTATTTGTTAGCAGAATAGGATTGGGAAGAACTCAGAACCACTACATGACCTCCAATGTTATACTTAATTCTGAATGAAGTATCTATATTTTGTTTCTTATTTGGAGTTTTAAGTCTTTCCTCTTCTTTGTCTGCTTGAACTCCTCGCTACTGTCATGCATTTTTCATTTTACTTTTTGGCATAACTATCGCTTTTAGTTTCAATGTAGGCTGTTAGGCTTGGATCTAGAATATCAGTAGAGTTAAAAGCGTACTTCGTTTCACATTTCTACCTCGACAACTGTGTTGTCTCCAATAGGACATCTATGTGGGTTTTGCCCTACTTCTTCCTTTACTTGAGTGAAATATGTTAGGAATTCAAACGTTGAAAATTTAATGCTTCTAGAAACAACCGGTCTATCTGAACTGCGCAATGCAGCTAGTTACCATGTATAAACTTGATTATATTCAACTCAATATCTTCTTGTCTATGATTTTCAGTGGGGGTACAATTGCTGGTTTGTCGGTAGGAGCTTGGCTGAGTGATCTGAAATCTAAAGTACACACATTTTTTTTTTTTTAACTTTTCGCCTTTTGTCTTCTGTGCAGTGGCTTCGAAGTTAATTACTACATGTAATTGTCTTGATTGTAGGTTCAAGCATACTGTGTCTGTGATGATCCTGAGTACTTCTACGAGTATACCCAAGGCCTACTCGATGGCCTTCAAGCGGGTGTTAGTTCACGTGACATAGTTACCATCCAAAATGTGAGCACAAAGTTTGTAAGTGTACTATTACTGTAAAGCCCCAGACTCATCTTTCTTGCAATTCTACAGGCCAAAGGTCTTGGATATGCAATGAATACAAGTGAGGAGCTGAAATTTGTCCGGGAGATTGCCGAAGCTACTGGTGTGGTTCTTGACCCAGTCTACAGGTGTGAAATTGTATACTCCACGTGGTTTAAATTGGCCATAGGTGCAATTAATTTGCTGGATAGGGTTCTGTGTAACACATACTCAAAAGCGATGAGTTGATAGAACATATTTCTAAAATAAATGGGCATTTTGTGTCTGTGCAAACTGCAGTGGGAAAGCGGCTTACGGGATGATGAGAGACATGGGTGAGAATCCAAAGAAGTGGGAAGGAAGAAGAATCCTGTTCATCCATACGGGAGGTCTGTTGGGTTTGTATGACAAAGCTGAGGAGCTAGCACCTCTGGTTAGGAAATGGCGCAAAATGGATATACATGAATCCATCCCTCGGAGAGAAGGCACTGGGAAAATGTTCTGAAATGGTTTCCTCAAATCTTTTTTCGCTCAAATAGCGTGTCATTTCCCCCCTTTTTGATACAAGTGCGTTGGTGACTAGAATTTGCCTGTTGATAAGTGTATTACTGCTGGTTTGGACGTTTGATGATCGGGCTAAGGGACTATTTAGAATCTTATAACTATGATGATATGAATTTGCGCCGACGTTTATGAGCATTGAGGCAAATTTTCAGATTAATAAAAATTTGAAGATCACTTCTGTTAGCCTTAGTAGTGAAATTGAACGAAAAATAATGTGAAGTCTACAAAACAACAAGGCCAAATTCCCCCTTTTCTTTGATTTGTTTGAACATCGAGCCAATTGCCCAAAGCTAAAGGAACGTTAAATTCGAAAATGTTACAGGTGTGACATTTCGCTTGTTTAGTTACAACAGCGCGTCCTATGACAGCAGCAAGCACCATAAGCGGGTGCCAAATCATTTTCTAATGTTAATTTAATAAATATGTAAACTAACAAGAAAAGGAAAAACAAAATGTATCTTGTTCTTAAACAGAATTTTTGCTCGTGACAACCAACAATTTTTACCATATTTCATCATATTTTTATTTATTTATATTCATTCTTTTTTTTAGTCAAATCATTCACGTTCACATATGTTATGGAATCTCCATATACTAAAAAAAATTTCACAATTCAACACTACTTATTATCTCTTCTATTTTACATTAAAATCTATAAAAAAAAAACCATAAAAAATCGAATCCTACCACCCACTATAAGAAAACCCAGATTCGCTTCTCCTCCATTGGAGGCTAATGGTTCGTTTCTTCTGTGTATGAGAACTGTCAAGACGTCATCTTCCACTATTGTATATGCAGTTTTGCTCCAATGCCAATTATTGGCATGTCCACACTCCGAAAAAAAATTTGTGGGATCCACGAAAACCTCCCACCATTAGGGGGCAGTTATATATTCTTAACCTCATCTAACCTAAATACCAAAAAATAAATTTAAAAAATAAAAAAAAATTTTGCCTGATGACGTGGCGCCTATTGTATATGCTAGCGAAGAATCAGGAACGAAAATGCTTAAGTTTTCCCTCCCACCCCCGGACCCCAACCCCTCGCTCTTTTTTTTTTTTTTTCCCTTAAAAAAATTTTTACCAGAAAAAAAGACAAATGGAAAATGCTGAAGCCGCACGCTAAACGGACAAGATCCCGTTTTGAAAGCAGTAGTGGAATGCTTTCCTTCAATGACACGTTGCCACGTACCGCGTGCAGTGGCTTTGTGGCTAAAACCAAACACGCTTTTGGCACTTACGAGTCACTCGGTGCCCACCGCTTTGACTGTTGCATATTCTTCGTCCTTCCAGATCATTTTCCTTCACTGTTCCTTCCAGACAGAGTTGGGCAAAAATGGTGGTGACGATATCGGACTCCGATGAGCGCCTTCACTGCACTTTCGCTTCAAGATATGCTCGCACTTCTCTCCCCAGGTTCGATCCTCAATCCTCTTTTCTGCAATCAATCACACTAGAGAGAGTGAGTGTGTGTGTTTGTGTGTGTGTGTATGTAAATGTGGTTTTTTGCGGGTTTCAGATACAAGATTCCGGTGGGGTCTATGCCCAAGGAAGCAGCGTATCAGACTGTGAACGATGAGTTGATGTTGGATGGAAACCCTCGCCTTAATCTGGCTTCTTTCGTGACCACTTGGATGGAGCCCGAATGCGATAAGCTCATCATGGATTCCATTAATAAGAACTATGTTGACATGGATGAGTACCCTGTCACCACTGAACTACAGGTTAGGGATATTCTATTCATTTGTCTTCTGATTCTTTGTCTGATTGAACATAGAAGAACAGCTACGCAACGTTGCCGTTTGAATCAAAATTCGATGTAGTAAGAATCAGTGATAGGCAAAAACCATTTGGATTAAGCATTATGTTGTAAGAATGAAGATGACAACCGGTGGAGTGGAGTATCTATGGAGGGTTACCAAGATACATTTCCTCTATAACTTTGATTATCATTCTTTTATGCAGAATCGGTGTGTTAATATGATAGCACATCTTTTTCATGGCCCTGTTCGCGATGATGAAACGGCTATTGGCGTGGCGACTGTAGGATCATCTGAAGCAATAATGCTTGCAGGTCTTGCATTTAAGAGGAAGTGGCAAGCAAAGAGAAAGGCACAGGGGAAACCTTGTGATAAGCCTAACATCGTCACTGGAGCTAATGTGCAGGTTGTTTCACCACTTTCTTTTTGCTTAATCCATTGACCGGTTCCATGATTTATCTTCCTAGCTCCCACAATGCTGTTGTGGCTTTACTAAACAGGCCACAATTGAAGTGAAGTGATCTAGCAATTGTGTGTCACTGGACGTTACACTGTAAAGGAATGCAAAAGTCAATGTCAGGGTCACTTGAGATTTTGCTGGCATTTTCTTGTATTTTATCTGGGAATTTCATGTGCCACCATACTGAACTGCCTCTGTTTCTTTGTCTGCCTTTTTGGTCAATTTATTCTCGGGAATAACTATTACTGGCCTCACTTCACTTGGAAACTCTTTTTAACTGTATTTCTAATCCAAGAACATTGCAATGTTCCCTACTCATGAGCTAATAGTATGTACAACCCAAATCTCGACTAACTTTGCTGAGAAAGTTGTTCCAGTGTCTTCGTACTCTGATGCAATTATTTCTAATTAGGTTTGCTGGGAGAAATTTGCGAGGTATTTCGAGGTAGAGCTGAAAGAGGTAAAACTGAAGGAAGGATACTACGTTATGGACCCAGCTAAAGCAGTGGAGATGGTGGATGAGAACACAATATGTGTGGCTGCCATTCTAGGTTCTACTCTAACAGGGGAGTTTGAGGATGTGAAGCTTCTAAATAAGCTCCTAATGGAGAAGAATGCGGAGACTGGTTGGGACACCCCAATCCATGTCGATGCTGCCAGTGGGGGGTTTATTGCTCCTTTCATTTACCCAGAGCTGGAATGGGATTTCCGTTTGCCTCTCGTGAAGAGCATCAATGTCAGTGGGCACAAGTATGGTCTCGTTTACGCAGGTGTTGGGTGGGTAATATGGCGGAGCAAAGATGACCTGCCAGAGGAGCTTGTCTTTCACATCAACTACCTAGGATCTGATCAACCAACATTCACTCTCAACTTCTCAAAAGGTAACCTTATCCCAGTACGTACGTAGGTTGTGAATTTAAGATGTTCACCGACTTGACTTAAATACCTTTTTCAGGATCATGCCAAATCATTGCTCAGTATTATCAGTTCATAAGACTTGGATTTGAGGGCTACAAAAGCGTCATGGAGAACTGCATGGAGAATGCGAGGTTGCTGAGAGAAGAAATAGCCAAAATGGAGCGGTTTGAAATTGTTTCGAAAGATATGGGTGTGCCCCTGGTGGCATTCGGTCTCAAGGATGGCATTGGCAGCTCATACACGGTTTTCCAGATATCAGAGTCTCTGAGAAGGTTTGGATGGATTGTTCCGGCTTATACGATGCCGCCGGATGCTGAGCACATTGCCGTTTTGCGTGTTGTGATTCGAGAGGACTTCAGCCACGGCCTGGCGGAGAGACTCGTATCTGACATACGGAAAGTTGTCAAGGAGTTGGATGAATTGCCACCACAGGTGTCGACTAAGGCTGCTCATGTTACTGCTGAAACAAAGAAAGGCGACACTCACCCGAAGAAGAGCGCTGTAGAAACTCAAAAGGAGATCTGCAGCTACTGGAGAAGGATTTCCGACAAGAAAACTAGTGGAGTCTGCTAGTTTTTAATTGGGCCGGACACCTTCTATCCATTATATATATATGAACTCCGCTTGTAATTTTATGACCTAGCTATATATTGTGGTGTTGTGTGCATTGCTGCTTATTAACTAGTAGATCAGCATATGCGTGTGGATTGTAGATTGATGGCTATGTTTTCTTATAATACACAGTACATAGATATATGTGTGCGAGAAATAATTAAAATCGTAACATCAGTTGATAAATAAAGAATCACTGGTCCTGTGTTCGTTCTCCTGTTTATTTACAGATTTTCTTTGATTTGCATCTTTGTGTTTACAAGCACATTAATTGGCTGCTAGCTAGCTCTATATATATATATATATATATATATATCTTGCTTTGCAAAATTTATCAGTTATAGCAAAGCTAGTGATCTCGAATCTCGGCGAGGAGCAGAAGAACAACAAAGAATTCAAATCCAAATTAAATTAATCTTGATGATCGAGGTTGAGAAGCTTTTGATGATAAATAAGAGCCCATATGGAGACATGTACCATATTTATTGATTGATTGTTCTATGGTATCTTACTTAATTATGACATGACACAAAGCAAAGCAAAGCAAAGCAAAATTGGCATGTTGCTTTTTGATTGGTTAAGCGCCTGCTTTCTGTTAGTGGGCCTTTCTCCTTACCTTAATTGAGTACATTTGAAGAAAGAAATCTGTGCACATATTTTTCCTGTGAGCATAGCTCTCACGGTTTCCATTCTCCAGATTGGTCAATTTTGGAGGCGACAAAATGTGAAGATCATCGTTGACTTTGGAGTTTGTTGTGCTATTCAACACTTAAACCGAAAGGTATGGCTTTGTGCATCTATTTCAATTATTGTCAGAGTCCGGTTCTTTTCTGAAGGCCAAATTGAAATTCTTCGTGGAAATTTTGACACTTACATATATAGGTAATCGGGGAATGATATGTTTTATATATTATCAGTGTTGAAATTTTAATAATAAAATTTTAATGTTGAAAATGCATTTTCATATAATTAAGTAATATTGGTGAATCGATTATACGTGATACTTTAATATTAATTGGTGGCTTAATGTCGAAACGTTTACACAATAAAACACAATATTCTTTAATTCTCTCTTTTAAATAATAATAAAAAATAGTAATTAGAACAACAATTTGCAAGCTTGTACGTGGTTGCTTTCTTAATTCTTGCTAGCTATAAGCTGCAATTATTATTAACAACAATTTTAATTATTAACCTTTATTTGACGAGGTGTCCTCACAACAGTAATTAATAGATTAATTAATTAATGCTGCACGCTATTTAAAAGTTATTATTAGTGTTGTCTATACATGTATCCAACTAGCTAGTGAACGACTCAATTAATTCTAACATGGCTAAATATAATAGAATTAATCAACTCAATATCGTGAGACAAAATTGCCACTAGCTAGCTCGATCGTTGCTAATTAAAGAAGAATATATAAGATGAAGCATAAATAAAGAACTAATTAATATTCAAATGTATAAATACAGTCAAGTAGCTAGGCAATGCAAATTAAAGGTGTTATATTCCGTCAAATCGATCGAGTTTAAGTATAGAATTAATTCTCGTAAAGGAATGTATCCATGCTTGCAGAAGGAGGCAGATATCCTTATCTTGTGCCTAGCTACTATATATGTTCACAGCCTCAAATTAAAGTAAGTTCTACTCAAACCATATTAATTAATTTACATTTCTAGCTATCATCTAGTTCCTCTTGAAAATCTCTGTGCTTAAATTAATTGGCATAGACAGCTGATGTTGATTGATATTATTGAGGGGGGAAAAAAAAAAAAACAACAACAACAAAAATAGAAGAAGAAAATTTAGCATGAGTTGAAGTTCTCAATTAATAAGTCAAACTTATTGACAAAAGTTGTTCATTATATTGTTCAATATTATCCATCATATATTGTACGTATATTTATTTCAATATTTTCGGATGTGGGATTTAATCCGATCCCTTAATGTACAGGCATGCATATATGTTTGACAAGTTGATGGTTAATTTATTTAATTGGGCACATCGATATATCAATCTTTAGAAGATCGACCCCATGCTTAATTATTTCGAGTCTTTGTCGGAGCTACCATGCAATTAATTAATTACTCTTTGAATCTTAATGAGGTTTGATGCATACCATGTCAAGACTTGGATCGGAGTTCGATTTTAAAATATCTATCAATTAATTTTTTTTATTAGGAAGAATTATATTAGTTGTGTATTTAGATCGGTTTTTCAAATTAAGTGGCCGGGATGGATTTTCATTCATTTAATTAATTAATTAACAAAAGCAATTATATTATATTATATTAACGGTGATATGATGGTGGGAGAAATATGCATGTCTTCTTAGGTCATGAGGTAGACTTGAATCGAACCTAATTAAGAAACCTAAACTCTCATGTTCAAATGGTTCGATCAGCTGTTAGCTTTCAGGGGTTTTATTTAGCAGTTGAGAAGTTCAGGTAACTTCTTGACTCAGAAATTTCTTTATTCTAATGCCTAGCTAGCTAACAACTGATACAAATTAATTAATTAATTGCACCCCAAGGAAACTAAATTTCTTCAATTCTATACCATGTACGTACGTATGTTTACGTACTGCAGATTAATTAGATAGAGTATCAAACATATACGTACATACATATATAGGCCACAATTAATTAACGAGAGATTTACTTAATTATTATCTTTTCCAATTCTAATTACTGATTTATCATATATTAATTAATATTTACAAGAATGTCAACTTTTATAATTAAATGGAAGACTAATTTACCATTAGTAAAATAAGGATTTTGTTGTCGTTATGCTCTTACTTATAATGATTTCGTTGTGAAATATAACGCTTTTGAAATCGTTGTGGGGGTATTTTTATCCTGTCATTCTGAAAAACTTGACATTTCTGTAAATTATAATTAGGGTTAATTATCTTATAATTTAAATTTAAAAACTTGACTATCTGGTAAATTTTTCTTAACATTGTTCTAGTAGATGCGTATTAAAAGAGTCAGTACCAACATTCAAAAAAAAAAAAAAAAAAAGAGTCAGTACCAATTGTTTGGTCAAATAATAATATTTACTGTTTACATGTACGTGGAACGTACATAGTGAGAATATTGAGTTACGTTACACTTGTGATTAAATTAAATCCTTTAATTATAGCTATATTTTTTTTACTGCAAATATATTGACATCAGTCTTCGATTCTCATGTTGGTATCAGATTATTAATCTGTGGTAATCGGCAAAGGAAGTAGGTAAAGCTGGTGAACAGTACTCGAGAAACTCTGAATCCATGCATGACAGTTGAGGCACTAATCACTATATACGGTCTGAGTTGAATACGTACGTACTTTTCAGAATTTAATTTATTTTCCTTTTTCTAAGAAGATCTTGGGCATGCATAATGTAAATCAGACATATATATATATATATATATATATATATATATATATATATATATGTGTGTGTGTGTGTATGTGTGTGTGTGTGGATTAATTAAATCGAGTGACATATATACATACATGAAGATTAATTAATTTAATTTGTTGCCAAAATTACATACGGTCATGTACATACAGTCACTGTTGTTTGTTTTACGTATAATTAATGGCATGTTTTAATTTACTTTACTTAATAAAAATAAAATTTCTTCGAAAGTTATACTATATACTATATTTATAAAAATGAAATAAGAGAATGGTAGGCCAACGGTCAAAACAAGTCTTACGTCCCATGTAATTAATTAAATAAATAAATTAAAATTATTTCCTTCGGGTAGTTTTTGGTGTTGAGACATCGGAGACCCACAGTTATAACAATTGCGTACGTACTAATATATAGGTAAGATAAGTCAACAACGGACCAAATTAATTAACTAAATATAAATATAATAATTCCTCAATTAAATTTTCCTTTTTCAATGTTTTCTCATTTAATTTAATTTATTTTATTTTATTTTTTGCTTCACACATGCCACCTTGTGGATGTTGCTCGATCTCGTGATATATATATGTATCGTGAATTTGTTGACCACAGTACATGGATAGAAGATTATAGATTGATCAAATCAATATATATATATATATATATATATATATATCCCTCGTAATTTTATTTTAGTAATTTGTATCAATTTACCTTTTTAATTAATTAATGCATGGTAAATGACGACAAATTAAAGATACATTTGGAGGTAAAAATTATAAATGAAAGAGGGAAATAGCAGCAGTTAATTTTATTAATTTTTTTTGAATGAGAATTATTATTATTATTATTTTTTGGAATAGGGGAATTAATTTTATTAATTATTAATATGAAGTTGGAAGAACATATATAATTGACTGAAACAGGCAGTTTAACCAAATTATGTTGAGACAGTCCAAGTATATATATAAAATTATATCCACGTGCAGTGAAGAGATTGTAATTAAGCCAATTTTCAGTTAGGTCTTGGAAAGGTGATAATACCAAACATTATTTTCCACTTATAATTATATATATAACCGATCGATTCAGGATTCATTTCGTAAAGAAGCAATATATATAGCTACATGTATGTATACTCCTATATATTACTATAGTCTGTATATATATATATATATATATATATATATATTTCGAACACACATATATAGGATAAGTATATTGAAATTTTTATTTATCTAGTTCTAATATATATATTGCATTATTAATCAAGATCTCCATTAACTTGATTTGATTTCATATATGTGTCAATGTGTGTATATGTTTATGCATGTCATTACAAGGGGAAAAGGGGAAAACTAAGAAAAAAGGAAAAAAAAAAAAGGGTTGCTAGGTGGGTATTGTAGGTTGGAATTTTAAAAGATGTTGAAAGGAGAACCGCATTTAACCTCACGAAGCAACATTTTCCTCTCTCTCTCTCTCTCTCACTCACTCTCGGAGACCAGAGGGAGAAAAGTATTCATATATATATATATATATATATATACACACACACAGAGAGAGAGATGTATACATATATTGAAGTTGCAAGTGCTAGCTTAAAATTAAGTTAGGGTAGATGTTGCATCAATATACAAGAATAAGAGAGGTGCTGGTCTCCCACTTTCTAACGGAAAACACTAACTTTTTCTTTTTTCTCTTTTATTATCTTCCCTTAATGAAATTCTTTCCCTGTCTTGTCCAACTCCAACTGCACAACACCAGAAATATTTATTTGTTTTGCACAGGTAATATAGGATCATGCATGGTTTAATTTGTGGAAAGAGGGAAAAGAAGAAATTAATTAACTAAGCAGGAAGCTGGAGATCAAGAACTATATATATATATATAGAGAGAGAGAGAGAGAGAGTGATTAGAGTTGATTAGGGTTTCAAGATATATTTCTAGCGATTGATAGAGCTGAGTGATCGATCGATCTTGCTTAGTATTTATAAATTCGTAGCCGATCGATATATCAATCATGTGCAGCAGAGGGCACTGGAGACCAGCAGAGGATGAGAAGCTGTGCGAATTGGTTGAACGATATGGACCTCACAACTGGAATGCCATAGCTGAAAAGCTTCAAGGAAGATCAGGTAATTCATTCATTTTAATTTGGTACCACCCACTCAACCCTAGCAATTAATATCAAATATATGGATATATACCTAAAATTTCACTAAATAAAAATATTAATTAATTAAATGAAAAAAGAAGATTGATCAGAATAAAATTAAGAATGAATGATCCTCTTAGCCAGCTTGTACGTATTTAGTTTTTTCTGAGTGCAAAAAATTAAACAATGGATGAAAAACCCTAAATTAATACATGCTCCATAGAAACATGTCAAGCTCCGTAAGATTTTTTTTTTTTTTTTTTTTGTCATTCTCTTCTATTCTAATTTTAGCGAGCTATATATGTAGTCACGCGTGCGCGTGAAGTACTGAGGATATACGTACATAGTTAAAGGTTGTTGGAGATCAAAATAATTAAGATCGATCTCTTTATAAGTTGATAGCGCATATATACATATATATTTAGTGTATGTTATCATTTGGATGGCATAATTGCCGATCGGAATTAAAGAGATTACATATATATGGCTAAGGTGGTTATAGATACGAATCAATTGCGCGCAATAGACTTAATTGAAAGTCTCATCATGTAGGTTGAAACATGCATATTTAATTAGTACACACGTATGTAGGTTGGATTGTATAAAAGTGTTTTATCATCGATTGCAAGTACGTACCTAAACTGGTTTCATGTTTAGAAAGAAAAATAAATGTAGGTAGCTTAATTCACAAACTGCCTCTGTGCATCCCAAACTCCTCTAATTCTCTCTTTAATTTTATTTCTTCAAACTACCACACTTTTCTCATTCAATTTTTAAATTTAGATATTCTGAGAAATTGAGCCTTTGGGAGTATTATCGTTTTTACATAAACATGTATGTATGACTTTTAGAACAAATATAACAAGATATCGTTCACCAAAGTTTATGTATTTGACCTATAAGGGTAACAGGCTGTCCCTAAATGCTTTATTTTTGTTAGTGGAGGTCAAATTTACCGTGGAAAAGCAAGAAAGATGTTCATTGGCACAATATCATAATTTTCCACTTTCATCATATATATACAATTTTTTTTTCCGAAATTGGTACTAGCTAATTGGTGTGTACATATATATTGGAGAAGATCTAGTTTGTAGAATACGTAGTGTGCATATATACATATATATATATATATATATATATATATATTGAATGATGTATCATCTTCAACTGCATATAAATTAATTATGTTATAAATGATCAGGAAAGAGCTGTAGGTTGAGGTGGTTCAATCAGTTGGATCCAAGAATTAACCGGAGCCCTTTCACAGAAGAGGAAGAAGAGAGACTCCTTGCCTGTCACCGCATTCATGGGAACCGATGGGCTATTATCGCTCGACTCTTCCCCGGGCGTACTGATAATGCGGTCAAGAATCACTGGCACGTTATCATGGCTCGCAAATGCAGAGAAAGGTCCAAAGCAAATCGGCCAACTCACAAACATCTCAGTTTTGATCATCCTAATTTTCACGTACACAAATTACATCCCAAGGAGCTTCACTCAGACAACAGTATTTTTCATCACACCAAGACGGACCAAGGTAATTAATTAATTAATGGAATCGCCATTTCACTTCACCCTAACTTAATTGATTTTTGTAACCTCGCTCTATACTATTTAATTTGTTGATTTATAATATAATGTTGGTAATTTTATATATATATATATATATATATATATATGCAGATAAAAGTAAAGGTGCATTGGAGTTCTACGACTTTCTCCAAGTGAATGCGGATAATTCGAACCGGAGTGAAGTGATAGATAATGCAAGGAAATTAGAGGACGACGAGGTGGAGCAGGCTGCAGCTGCTGCTCCGGCTCCGGCTCCTCCCTTCATAGATTTTCTCTCAGTTCGGGGGAGCACTTATTAACATTAACACACCTAGCTAGCTAGGATATGAGGATCAACCCTGCATGCATATATATATATATGTATGTATTACTTTAGAGAGGTTCCATGCATGCAAACAGCCAACAATTAATTAGGGTATATCTTATACATACATATATAGCTTCTGTATGTATAATTATGCATATATATCTATGTACGTACTCGGAAATTTTGTGAAGAGAAAAGATACTTCATGAACTAATGGTATGTGCCTTGTGTTGCGCTCGCTAGCTGTTAATTCCATCGTATTTCTCTAATTATACCCCCTCCGTCCCACAAAATAGTCAACATCGCATTTTGATTCACATAGATTTAAAAAAAGAAAAGCTTAATCAATATTCTTAGAAATGTGCAATTGAAGAATACTTCTCCTAACGAATCCTTACACTTAATTATTATTCAACTCAATTTATTACTTTTTATTCATTGATAACAATGCACATATTAAATAGGAGTATGTAAGGAAATAAAAAATTAATTAAGGAAAGTGGACTATCTTTGGGGGTAGAGGGCTAATGGGCATTTTAGAGCGGGATCTAAAAGCTCTCCAAACATCTGGCAGAGCCTTCGGCCGGGTCTTTTGGCTTCCTCAGGGCCGTGTGAGGTTTAACTTGCTTTAGCAGCCATATGATGATTCAAGTTCGTGGTAGGGAGTACTAAAATTGCTAAGAGGATTATACTTTATGTTATTATAAATAATACAACAAAAAAATGCAATGCAACAACTTCTAATTGATTATTTACAATATTAATCTCTAATACTGCTTGTGTGATCTAATATAATATGAACAGATAGCGAATTAGTACCCATCAAAACTCACATGGAAAATACTAAATAAACATAGTATAACGACACATACACATATCAGTACATATATAATGCGTTGACATAATATTAAGTGACTCATTTTATAACATAATGGTTATCCCAAAAATCCATAGTTTCATGTAAAAATTTAAAAACACAACTTCGCCAACTAAAAAAAAAGGGAAAAGAGAGGGGGAAAAAAAAGAAAGATAAAAGAAACCATTGACTTCAAGAATCGAGAAGGGAAAAAGGAAAAGAAAAAGGAAATTCACTTTAATTTTTTGACTCCCACCTGAAAGTTTAATTACTTTAAATTTTAATTTTTTGCAAATATATGGAAAGAATGTGCAGGCGATGCACTTTACTACGCCTCTTCTAGAGAAGCATTATATTATATCAGGCCGGAGTTCATAATTAATGGCATTGACCATTACAGCTTTGCAATTTGACGTAGTTTAACAATTTAATCATGATTTGACACGACTTATAACCACCCAATCCATTAATTTAGTCCGGCGAATTAAGATGTAGAATATTGTGTTCCCTTTATAACGTGCATAAAACTATACAACAAGTCAATTAAATGTCACCACATACCCGGAAAATTACGGAGGTGACGCCTAAAATTTTTAGTTCTTGTAGTTTGGAATCTTTAACTTTCACAAATGAAATTCCAGTCCCTGCCTCTTTACAGTAAAGCAATGCAGAAAATAGTCACAGAGCCGATCAAAATCGTAAGCAACTGTTTGAATTTTCACAATCTATTACTAAATAACCTGTAAGACTTATCGCACATCATGTACAACAAGAGTGAAGACTTCCCTTCCACAAAACAGGACTACAAAACAAATGCATAATAATCCTAGTGATGTGTGTGATACATACTGCAAGAGGGATGTCAACAATTAAGCCAATCACTGACTCTCAAAGGGACACACATTGACCCGTCAACGATTTCATTAAAATAAATAGACAATTGAAGCCAGTTAGTGGCACCGGTGGTTTTTCATTTGCTCCCATTGAAATAGCAAACCTTAAGGAAGATATGATCCACCAAATTCTTCAAGATGATATCGGTTCGTAAGGATATTGCAGCCATGGGTGTTTTAAGGCTTCTGATGTGGAAGGCCGTTTCTTCGGGTTTATTTCAAGAAGATAAGCAACAAAGTCAACGAAGCCCTGGTCGCCCATTGGCAATCGATGCCTTAAAGATGACTTTTTGGGTATCAAGTATTCCAGTCTGTTGGTGTCCTGAGGAAAGAAGCAATCAATATGTAAAACCGAAAACGGTACAAATAGCGTGTGGATGTTTAACTTCTTTCTACTTCAAGATTAACTTTCATTACTCCATCAAAGTCAAACATCAATATGAACCGACATCTCGTACCACTACCACTCATTGTGACCTGTGATACCTACCACTACGTTGCAATTAGTTGGTTCTATGGTCTTTCATATAAAGGGTATTTTGTTCGGCATCTTGGGGGAGAATTATAAACAGAGGCTGAGAAAGAAAGTTACCAGGTTTCGCTCATACAGCATGTGATTTTTGGTGAAGTATTTGTATGTATCTCGTCCTTTTGCAAGCATTGCTTGATCAACCGGGCCTATGATTCCAATCACTCGTGCCAGTAAAGTGGCTGGAGAATCATTTTGGAAGAGGACCTACACAACAAAGTTATTTATGAATCAACCCAGAGTTCAAAGAAGGAATTACCGGAGTGCGAGGATCATTCAATAGAAAAGAATGAAGAAATATGCAGTTAAACATAGGAAATCAATAACCATATCAGTACTGATATTCAACACACCACATGAGCACTATCGCACCTTATTTGTGTCTCCTTTGGTATGCTTTCATATCAGGCTGTAGAACCTTTTACATCTACAGGTTACATGATAATAATGGCAACTATATGTGTGATTCATAACGCTCACCCTTTGTTTGGTACAAATATATAAATGGTTTATAATTCAGCAACACATATAGCTGTTAGCAGCAACACATATAGCTATTATCTACATGATTCATGCACCCTCTGTAATTAAATCCTCTTTGTAAATGATTTATATATTTTCTGAATGGAGGCTCAGTGTCTTGGACTGTAAATGGAAGGCAATAAATTGAGGCAGAGCATGTCATTAGATGTGAAAGCTGTGCAAAATGCTCAGGGAAAAGAAAATGAAAGAGAAGATGGAGCCCATCCCCAGCATGATAAATGCTAATTAAGGCCTTGTTCTATTTGGTAACAAATTTATACGCACGCAATTCCGTATACCTCATATTCATTTTCAACCACACACACATTTTCCAAAATAATATTAACCACACATTTTTACACGGAATACCGCGCACATTAACTTTATACCCAATCAAACAACCCCTAAGTTTAGAGTTTTCAGGAAATTATTTTCTTTATCTTCATTTTCGACCATATGTTTCATCAGAGTGACGACTTCACCTTATCTTTTAAACATATATTCATAATTCTCCATAACTTTTCCTACTTTCTTCAGAAATATTTACCAAACACACGCTAAAACCTAGTAAGAGCTTGTTTGACAAAGCTTTTCCAAAAGAACAGTGATTTTTCTGGGAAGAATGAGGGGTTAAAAAAGGAGTCATGAAAAAATGTGAAAATTAATTTTTTATCATAGGATGTATGAGTTGGGAAAAACACATTTTTCCTACTTAAAGCTCTGATACCACTTGTTGGGAAATATATTAGATTTCCCCAACGGAAAAACACAAACAAATGCAAAACAATAAAAACATTAACAATTAACGTGGCTCGACAGATCGCCGATGACCACGGGAGAAGAACACTTTTATTGATGGAAAAAAACTCTCTTACAATTTTTCCTCACCCTCTCAACTTCTCCACAAAAACTAAACGAGAAAAGAACAATACTTTTTCTTTTTCTCTCTAATTTCTCCCCCTACTCAACCTTTTGGTGAACACCTTACAACTGGGGCTCATACCCATATTTATACATGAAAATTCTCCAAATCCTATTTGGAATTGAAATCTCTTTCCTTACATAAGAAATCTCCTAACCCTTATCTGAATTGGACTCTTTTTCCTTCTTCAATGTTTAAATATTTTAAATCATATTCCTAACCATCTCCACCTTGATCTAAAATATTTAAATTATGACCACATCTCCCCACCCAACGTGCACCCCTTTACTAGTATGTGCCACCACTCCTCTCATCAGTTTGAGAAAAAGTGAACAGTGTTTAGAGACTCATTAAACATAACCTTTGTCTCTGAACTTCGCTCTCTATTCTTCTTGATTTTAGCCACAAAACTCATCTTGGCAGCCTCAGAACTCTTAGTAATAGCAGGAGACTCCAATCTGCAGCTCCACCTAAAAATGTCTTCCTTATCAACTTGTACAAATTACCAATCTTTTCACCCCTCATTATTGACACAAAATTCTTCTTTGCGGTCATTACTCCACCTTTTGAAGTATATTCATAGCCTAGCGTGTCTAATGCTCCTAAAGATATTAAGTTCTTCAATTTTGGGACATGTAGAACACCACTTATCCGTTTCACAACTCCATCAAACATCCTCACCTTCACCGTCCCTAAACCTTTGACCTCAAGCTTCTGATCATCAGCTGCAAACACATAGCGCTCATCGTATGTCTTATAATCTTCAAACCAATCTCTATTTAGACACATATGATAAAAACATCCAGAGTCTAGAAACCAACCTCTAGTAGGACTACCATAATCAGCAACACATAACACATCATCTTCATCTATTAAATTTTCTTCCACAATATTTGTAGAATCACCGGCCTCTACAACTTCTTTACCTTTTCTCTTCATTTCAAGATGCCTTGTCAATTCCTCACAGTTCCTTCTGACGTGTCCTTTTTTATGGCAATAATAGCACTCCAAGTCTCTTCTAGAACGAGATTGAGAACGATTCCTCTTACTAGAATTTCTTCCTTGCGACTGACCTCTACCATGTCTATCTTCTCCAGTTGTCAAAAGTACTTGATCATCTTGTGCAATGTCAACTAGTTTTTTAATGTGGGTAGTCTCTAGCAAAGCAATTGAAACCTCATTCACAATCAAAGTAGATTTGCCAACTAATAGCATGGTCACCAATGTCTCATACGACTTAGGCAAGGAAGAGAACAAAATTATCACCTTATCTTCATCCTCAATTTCAACTTCCACATTTAATAAGTCTATCACGCACTTACTAAATTTATTCAAGTGGTCCCTAATATCATCACTTTCATTCATCTTCAACTCATATAATTGTTTCTTCAAATACAACCTATTCGTTAGGGACTTAGACATGTACAGATCTTCTAGTGTTTTCCATAATTTAGAAGGTGACTTTTCATTCAAAACACTATATCTTATCTCATATGCAAGAGCCAATCGGATGGTACTTACTGTTTTAGCTTGCAATTCTTCCCAATCAGCATCTTTCGTCCCTTCTGGCCTCTTGCCGTTCAACACCTTATAAAGCCCTTGTTGCACAAGAAGATCCTCCACCGTACTCTGGCAAATATTGAAATGATTCTTCCCATAAAAAAGCTCCACCTCAAATTTGACCATACTCCCAGGCTTGAACCGTTACCTCTGATACCACTTGTTAGGAAAAACACATTTTTCCTACTTAAAACTCTGATACCACTTGTTGGAAAATATATTAAATTTCCCCCAAAATAGCGCAGCGGAAAAATACAAACAAACGCAGAACAATAAAAACACTAACAATTAACGTGGCTCGACCAACCGCCGACGACGACGGGAGATGAACACTTTTATTGATGGAAAAAAACTCTCTTACAATTTTTCCTCACTCTCTCAACTTCTCTACAAAAACTAGACAAGAAAAGAACAATACTCTTTCTTTTGTTAAGATAAGTAGGATTATTTATTTTATTTATTTTATTTTACTCATATGGGTAGATTAGTCATTTTGTCTCTCTTTCCTAGTCTATATATAGTCTAGTTGTGTTTAGGGTTAAAGACAATTCTTGCATTGTAAAGCTCCACGTTTCTGTGAATGAAAACCCTAATTTTATTCTTGCTCTTGAATTCTCTTGTTGGTTGAGATTGTTTAACATGGTATTAGAGCAAGGTGTTAGGGGAGGAATTGTAATCTCAAAGGCAGTTCTCGAAAAAAAATTTTGCGGTTTATTGGAGATCGCAGATCGTATAGCGTCTCTCGGTTTGGTTAAGTTTTCTGTCTCATTTCTAGTATAGCTTCTCATTCAATTTTGTATCTCGTTTCGTTGCTTTTGTTATCCAATTTTCATTGTCGTTGATCATGGCTACTAAAAGAGATGATTCGCTTCAATCTGTTGGTGTAAGATTAGATGGCAAGAATTATTCGTATTGGAGTTATGTGATGAGAAATTTTCTCAAAGGTAAAAAGGTATGAGGATATGCGAGTGGTACTTCTGTGAAACCTGCAGCTACCGCTGAGAAATTTGCTGCATCGATAGATGCTTGGGAAACAAACAATGCTAAAATTATTACTTGGATTAATAATTTCGTTGAGCATTCTATAGGGATGCAGTTGGCAAAATATGAGACAGCAAAGGAAGTTTGGGATCATCTACAGAGGTTATATACGCAGTCTAATTTGTCAAAGGAATTAAATGGAAAATTGCAGATTTTTTGGGATATTGCACATTTTCAGCTTCTGATGATGGCACATTGCAGATTTTATGCTTTGTACAGCTTTGACAGCTTTATTTTGTAATTGTAATCTTTTATTCTTTCCTTAATTAGGATATATGAGTTGTATACTACTCTTAGGCAGCCTTAATTAGGATATATGAGTCAGATACTACTTGTTAGAAAGGAGGTGTAGATGATTGTTTAGGGCTGAAATTCAGCATGTATTTTAT
Organism: Jasminum sambac; assembly: GCA_018223645.1. Taxonomy (NCBI): domain Eukaryota; kingdom Viridiplantae; phylum Streptophyta; class Magnoliopsida; order Lamiales; family Oleaceae; genus Jasminum; species Jasminum sambac. The sequence goes on along the minus strand of CP073647.1, from coordinate 41,683,789 downwards.
GCGATAAAGGGGAATGCTCCTGCAAGAATAACACACAATTTTTTGCTCAAAGTTCTTCTAAGTCTGTCATGGTATCAGAGCTACAATTCTAAATTTTCACGTGTCTCTTGTTCTTAAATCTTGTTCAGTCTAATACAGTCCCTTGCTCTTGGTTATTCTTGATCAAGTTTCTTGAGCCTCATGTCTGCAGATAAGTATGATACCTTCTTGATCCGTTTTAATGGCAAAAACTACTCAGCTTGGGCATTCCACTTCAAGATATTTGTCAAGGGCAAAGACTTGTGGGGCCATATTGATGGTAGTAAACCAGCTCCTGACAAAGTTAAAGACAAGGATGAGCACGCCAAGTGGGAGGTTAAGGATGCTCAAATCATGGCGTGATTCTAGATCTGTTGAATCCAAACATCATCTTGAATCTTCGACCCTTCAAGACTGCGAATTTGAAATGTGGGGTTACTTGGAAAGAAACTATACTGACTGACAAAACACTGCTCGTCGGTTCCAACTTGAACATGAGTTAGCAACTCTCCAGGCGAATCTTTCTATTCGACTTTTATTCTAGCTTCATGAATCTTTGGGCTGAATATCTTGATATAGTTTATGCTAACCTGCTTGAAGGCCTTAGATCACATTCAACTGCTCATGAGATCACTAAGAGGGATCAATTTCTCATGAAACTCGGATCGAATTTGAAGGTACGAGGTCGAATCTTATGAATCGAGACCACTGTCCCTTCTCTGGATACATGTCTCAATGATTTGTTTCGTGAGGAGCAGCGACTTCTTACTCAAACCACCATGGAACAACATAACCGCCTCAGTTCACGTGGCTTATGCAACTCGAGGCAAGACAAAAGGTAGGGACATGAGCACTATTCAATGCTTACATTTGCAAAAGGATTTGGTCATTATGCCTCAAATTGCTCAAAAAAGTTTTGGTAACTCTTTGCCAAAAAGGATGGTCATATCATCAAGGAATGCCCTACTCGACCCCCAAAGAGATCACGAAAAGATATGCTACTTCAACCGGTTCTTCTAGTGTCGAGAGTTCCGGGGATATAGTAAATTTGACACAAAGTGCTCCTACACTGGCTTCTATTCAACCCGTAACTCCTGAAATGATTCAAGAAATGATCATGTCTGCATTCTACGCTTTAGGACTCTCGGAGTAAACCACTTCCATCCACAACACCTTGGTATTTTGACTCAGGGCTTCACATCATATGACAAACAACTCTAATCTCCTTACTAATGTCAAATTAAATACTGCGGAAATCTTAAGATTTACTCTGACTTGATGGGAACCCTTTACCTATCACTTCCACTTGGTGATGTTTCTTCCTCCATAACCAATGTCTTTGTCTCTCCCAAACTTACAACTAATCTTGTTTACGTCACGCTAGTTGATAATGATTATAAGGTTGAATTTTCTAAATCTGGTTGTGTTGTGCGGGGATCAACAATCGGGAAGACGATCGCAAGGGGGCCTAAAGTAGGACGCCTTTTTCCCACTCCAATTTCCTTCACCGCTTGTTTTTCTTGGCCTAGTATTACTTGTAATTTTTCGTCATGATTACCAGAGCATGGCATAAACGTCTCGGACATCCAAATTCCAATGTACTTCATGCTTTATTAAATTTTCGGTTTTGCTTGGGAATAAAGGATCATACTCTCTTAGTGCTTTGTTCAATTTGATTGCCATTCTTGTAAGCTTGGGAAAAGTAAAACTTTGCCATTTCCACTACGCTCACGAAGGTTGTCGACCTTTTGATATGATACATAGTGATGTGTGGGAGTATGGCACCGCTTATTTCTCATGCAAATTACAAGTACTTTGTCACTTTTTATTGATGACTATAGTCGCTTTCACATGGATATATTTTCTACATTCCAAAGATGAAGTATTTTGCTTTTAAGGTATTTCATGCATATATTAAGACCCAATTTTCTGCAAATATCAAAATTCTTCGTTCTGATAATGGGGGTGAGTACATGTCTAGTTTATTTCAAGAATTTTTGCAAACCAATGGCATAATTTCTCAACGGTCTTGTCCTTCAACCCCACAACAAATGGGGGTGGTGAAAAGAAAGAACCGTCATCTTCTCGATGTTGTCCGCACTCTTCTATTAGAATCATTTGTGCCCTCTCGTTTTTGGTGTGAAGCTCTCTCCACTGCTGTCCACCTCATCAATAGATTGCCATCTCCCTCTTTAAATCATGTCTCTCCTTTCACTCGGTTATTTGGTCACACTCCAAACTATTCTAACCTACGTACCTTTGGTTGTGTATGCTATGTTCATCTTCCTACACATGAACGCACAAAACTCACAGCGCAGTCGGTTCAATGTGCTTTTCTAGGCTATTCAGCACACCAGAAGGGTTTTCTTTGCTATGATCCCAATTTGCGTCAGATTGGATTTCTCGAAATGTGATCTTTCTCGAAAATCAATATTTCTTTTCCACTAACCATGATGAAGATTCTCCTTCATATTCTGTTCTACCATATTTTACTGACTCTTCTGCAGATCCAGTATCTTCAAAACCTCTCATAGTCTATCAAAGACGCAAAAATTTAGAACATCCAAGGCCCACTCAAGATCATTCCCCGAATGATGATCCTGTTCCAACACCTTCACCTCCCCCACTTCGCCATAGTACTCGGGTTCGTAGACCTCCGGACAGGTATGGATTCAACCATCCTTTATCATTGTCAACAACTTTGTCTTCTATTTCTATTCCCTCATCCTATAAGCAGGCAATGGAGCATGAGTGTTGGAGAAACGCTATTGAAACAGAATTGCTTGCACTTGAAGAAAATCAAACCTGGGATGTTGTTCCATGTCCCCCATCTGTGAAACCTCTCGGTAGCAAATTTGTCTTTTCTGTGAAGCTTCGTTCTGATGGGTCCATAGAGCGCTTCAAGGCTCGGTTGGTAGCTCTTGGAAACAAGCAAGAATATGGCCTAGACTACGATGAGACTTTCGCGCCAGTAGCAAAGATGACCACCGTAAGAACAATATTAGCTCTTGCTGCATCTCAATCATGGCCTTTACACCAAATGGATGTAAAAATGCATTCTTACATGGTGATTTGAAGGAGGAAGTTTACATGAAACTTCCCTTTGGTATGCCTACTTCTTCAAACATTTAATGATGTTTGCAAGTTAAAACGCTCTTTGTATGGATTGAGGCAGCACCTGAGTATGGTTTGAAAAGTTTCGTTCTACTCTCCTTGGCTTTTCCTTCACACAAAGTCGATTATGATTAGTCCACTATTCTTACCTTGAGACATCTAAGGGCATAGTTGTTCTCCTTGTTTATGTTGATGACATGGTTATCACGGATCTGGATATTGTGTCTAAAATTGAGCAATTTGTTAAGTTCGACTTTCCATATGAAAGACCTCGGCCAACTCACCTGGCTTTTTGGGATTAGAGGTGCATCATCGACCTGGTATCTTCTTGAATCAAACCAAGTATATTACGGACTTGATTCAATTAGTCCGACTAAAGGATGCTTCTTTTGTTGACACTCCCATGGAACTTAATGTGAAATATCGCCACGAAGGGGAACTTCTTGAGGATCCTATTTTATATCGAAAGCTTGTCGGCCTAATCTATCTAACCATCACTTTCGTAATCGATATATCTTATCGTTCATATAGTTAGCAAGTTCATGCTAGCCCCCGACATCACCACCTATCTCTGCCAGATTCGTCGCATTATTAGATATATTCTTGGTACACCTAGTCGTGGATTATTCTTTCCTCTGGGTTCTTCACTCCAACTACAAGCCTATTGTGATGATCGCGGGCGGCTGCCCGACACCAGAGAAATCTACTATGGGATGGTGCATGTTTCTTAGGTAATGCTCTTATCTCGTGGAAATGCAAAAGCAAGACTCGCGTGTCCAAATCATCCATTGCAGAAGAGTGCGCCATGTCTTGACAAAGATGTTCCGAGATCATTTGGGCTGCATGTGGTCTTCTTACGAGTTTGGTTTTGCTCCAGTTCAACCGACTCCACTACATGCGATAACACTAGTGCTATCAAGTGCGGCCAACCACTGTCTACCACGAACGCACAAAACACATGAGGTCATTGTCACTCGATTCGCGGCCTATGACCATCAAGTTATTACACTTCCCATGTCTCCGATGTAGTCTACGGATCGCGGATATCTTCACCAAATCACGACACGCGTCAGCGACATACTTTCCTTGTTGGCAAATTGATGCTTGCAGAGCTACGGCATCAATTTGAGGGGGATGTCAAAGGAATTAAATGGAAAATTGCAGATTTTTGGGATATTGCACGTTTCGACTGATGATGGCACATTGCAGATTTTATGCTTTGTCACGACTTTGTGACTTTATTTTGTAATTGTAATCTTTTATTCTTTCCTTAATTAGGATATATGAGTTGTATACTACTCTTAGGCAGCCTTAATTAGGATATATGAGCTGTATACTACTGTTAGGCAGAGGTGTAGATGATTGTTTAGGGCTGAAATTCAGCATGTATTTTATGCTATAAAGGGGAATGCTCCTGCAAGAATAACACACAATTTTTTGCTCAAAGTTCTTCTAAGTCTGTCATAATTTTGCAAAGCTATATCAATTGGAAATTGACATACGAGCTCTCCAGCAGAATAATATGAGCGTGCAAGAGTTCTATTCTACTATGACAAACCTTTGGGACGAATTGGCTCTTACAGAATCAGATGAATTGAAGGCAGTTGATGCCTATATTGCTCGTAGGGAGCAGCAGCGGTTGGTGCAGTTTCTAATGGCTCTTCGCAGTGGCTTTGAAGGACTCAGGGGTTCGATTTTGCATCGATCTCCACTTCCATCTGTTGACTCAGTTGTTAGTAAGTTGTTGGCTGAAGAGGTCCGCCTAAAGACTAATTCTGAAAAAGCAATTACTTCGTCTCCTAGTCCTTCCGTATTGGCAGCCTCTTCTAAGCCACCATCCAATAATCAGAATAAGCCGTATGTAAGGGTTGCTTTTGATGAGTGCAGTTTCTGTAAGAAGAAAGGTCATTGGAAGGCTCAGTGTCCTAAGTTGAGACAACTGAATGAATCCCAGCAGTAGTCTCAAGGTTGGAAGCCTGGCAATCAGTCACAATCCTATAAACCACCTCCTGGTCCCGGTTACAAACCCCCACAGCCAAATATTGCGGCAGTAGCTTCTCCTACTCCATTCACTGATCCAAGTACCATGGCTGAGCAATTTCAGAGGTTTCTCTCCTTGCAGCAAAACCAACCACAAGCTATGTCTGCCTTTTCCTCAGTAGGTCATTTCCCCCATAATTCTGCAGGTATGTCGTCTTCTGTATGGGTCTTGGATTCTGGTACTTCACATCATATGACTCCACATTCTTCATCTTTTACTTCTGTATCTCCTTCGCCCTCGATTCATGTTATGACTGCTGATGGCACTCCTATGCCTTTAGCACGTGTTGGCTCAATTGTCACTCCTAACCTGTCTCTTCCTAATGTTTATCATATTCCAAGACTCACATTAAATCTTGCTTCTGTCGGTCAATTGTGTGATTCTGGTAATATAGTCACATTTTCCTCTTCTTCTTGTTACGTGCAAGACCTACAGTCTCAGAAGCTGATTGGGACAGGCCGTAGAAAAGGGGGACTATATGTTCTGGATGAGTTGAAAGTGCCAGTTGCAGCTGCTACTAATGTCGATTTGTCTTCTTTTTGTTTGAGTCATTCTTCTTCTAGTTTTTATTTATGGCATTCGCGTCTTGGTCATGTTTCGTCTTCTCGTTTGAGGTTTTTACCTTCCACGGGGGCCTTAGGAAATTTGGAACCCCATAATATTTTTTATTGTAGTGGATGTAAACTGGTAAAATTTTCAGCCCTACCTTTTAATTGTAGTATTTCTGTTGTTTCTTCTCCTTTTGATTTGATTCATTCTGAATATATGGGGCCTACTCCTATTTCCACTAAAGGAGGATCTGGCTATTATGTTTCCTTTATTGATAATCATACTAGTTATTGTTGGTTTTATTTAATGAAACAACATTCTGATTTCTTTGATATATATCAAGCATTTTGAGCTCTTGTCAAAATCAACATTCATTGGTATCAAATGTTTTAGGTGTGATTTGGGTGGGGAATACACCTCTAACAAATTCTGTGACCTGCTTGCCTTAGATGGAACTATCCACTAAACTTCGTGTACGGATACTCCTGAGCAAAATGATGTGGCTAAAAGGAAACATAGGCATATTGTTGAGACTGCACGGTCTCTGTTGTTATCCGCTTCTGTTCCTGGTGGTTTTTGAGGCAAAGCCATCCTCACTGCTGTAATCTTAGTTAACACCATTCCTTCTTTTCATCTTTCCAGTATCTCTCCTTTTGAAAAATTGTATGGACGTGCCCCAGATTACTCTTTCTTTAGAGTTTTTGGTTGTACTTGTTTCGTTCTTCGCCCTCATGTAGAACGCAACAAGTTATCATCTCGATCAGCTCTATGTGTCTTTCTTGGTTATGATACTGGTCAAAAGGGATATAGATGTTATGATCCGGTTACTCAGAAACTTTATGTGTCTCGTCATGTCACTTTCCTTGAGCATATACCTTTCTTTTTGATTCCATCCACTACTCATGACTTCACTAGACCGGCTCTCATTCGTATTAATCCATTTTCTGAGGATTCTAATATTCCATCATCACAGGCTTCCAGCTATACAGATAATCCCTCTCGACTTGTCTCTCCATTACCTCAGCATTATACTCCACGGATTCGCACGGATGGCTCTGCAGCTACTGAAGTTCCCTCTCCTTCTATGGCCTCTCAAGATCCTTCTGAGACTGTGGATCCCCCTCTACGTCGATCCTCACGCATTCGTAAGTCCACACAGTTACCTGATTTCGCTTATTCTTGTTATTCTTCATCTTTTACCTCATTTTTAGCTTCAAGATCCTTCTGAGACTGTGGATCCCCCTCTACGTCGATCCTCACGCATTCGTAAGTCCACACAGTTACTTGATTTCGCTTATTCTTGTTATTCTTCATCTTTTACCTCATTTTTAGCTTCTATTCACCGTCTCTCTGAGCCTTCTTCCTATAAGGAGGCAGTTCTCGATCCATGTTGGCAGCAAGCTATGGATGAGGAACTTTCTGCATTGCATAAGACAGGTACTTGGGATATAGTTCCTTTACCTCATGGTAAGAGTGTTGTTGGTTGTCGTTGGGTCTATAAGATAAAGACTAATTCTGATGGATCTATTGAGAGGTATAAAGTTAGGTTGGTTGCAAAAGGATATTTTCAACAGTATGGTATGGATTATGAGGAGACTTTTGCTCCTGTTGCAAAGATGACTACTATTCGTACTCTTATTGCTGTAGCTTCGGTTCGACAGTGGTCTATCTCTCAGCTTGATGTCAAAAATGCCTTCTTGAATGGAGATCTTCAAGAAGAGGTTTATATGGAACCCCCTCCCGGTGTTCCACATGATTCTGGTTATGTTTGTAGGCTCAAGAAGGGGTTATATGGTCTCAAATAAGCACCTCGTGCTTGGTTTGAGAAATTCTCTGTGGTCATTTCTTCGCTTGGTTTTACTTCTAGTAATCATGATTCCGCTCTCTTTGTCCAGGTCACTGAAGCAGGTCGTATCATTCTTTCCTTATATGTTGACGACATGATTATTACTGGAGATGACGTTGATGGTATTGCAATTTTGAAGAAAGAGTTAGCTCGACGATTTGATATGAATGATCTAGGTTCTCTACGGTACTTCTTGGGTATCGAGGTAGCCTATTCGCCCAGAGGTTATCTTCTTTCTCAATCAAAATATGTTGCAGATATTCTTGAGAGAGTCAGACTTACTGACAATAAGACTGTTGATACTCCAATTGAGGTTAACGCAAAGTATTCTTCTTTTGATGGTATACCGTTGTCAGACCCTACTTTGTACCGTACCATTGTTGGAAGTTTGGTTTATCTCACTATTACCTGTCCAAATATTGCATATGCTGTTCAGGTTGTTAGTCAGTTAGTTTGTTGCCTCTCCCACTACAGTTCATTGGGCAGCGGTTGTTCGTATTTTACGGTATCTTCGTGGCACAGTCTTTCAGAGTCTTCTCCTATCGTCCACCTCTTCCTTGGAGCTGCGTGCATACTCTGATGCTGATCATGGTAGTGATCCCATCGATCGCAAGTCTATTACTGGTTTCTGTATCTATTTGGGTGATTCTTTGATCTCTTGGAAGAGTAAGAAACAATCTATTGTTTCTCAGTCATCGACTGAAGCAGAATATCGTGCTATGGCATCTACTACCAAGGAAATTATTTGGCTACGTTGGTTACTTGCAGATATGGGAGTTCTCCTTGAACGTCCCACTCCTATGTATTGTAACAACAAGAGTGCTGTTCAAATTGCTCACAACTCCGTTTTCCATGAACGAACAAAGCACATTGAGATCGATTGTCACCTCACACGTCATCATCTCAAGCATGGCATCATCACCTTGCCTTTTGTTTCTTCTTCTATGCAGATTGCAGATTTCTTTACCAAGTCGCATTCTATTTCCCGCTTTCGTTTTTTGATTGGCAAACTCTCGATGCTTGTTGCAGCCACATCGTGAGTTTGAGGGGGAGTGTTAAGATAAGTAGGATTATTTATTTTATTTATTTTATTTTACTCATATGGGTAGATTAGTCATTTTGTCTCTCTTTCCTAATCTATATATAGTCTAGTTGTGTTTAGGATTAAAGACAATTCTTGCATTGTAAAGCACCACGTTTCTGTAAATGAAAACCCTAGTTTTATTCTTGCTCTTGAATTCTCTTGTTGGTTGAGATTGTTTAACATCTTTCTCTCTCTAATTTCTCCCCTCACTCAACCTTTTGGTGCGCACCTTATAACTGAGGCTCATACCCATATTTATACATGAAAATTCTCCAAATCCTATTTGGAATTGGAATCTCTTTCCTTACATAAGAAATCTTTGAACCCTTATCTGAATTGGACTCCTTTTCCTTCTTCAGTGTTTAAATATTCTAAATCATATTCCTAACAGTATGGTTGAAATGCGTGTGAGAAGAGTAGATTTCAAAAAGAACTTCGTAAAACAAGCTCCAATTTTCGAACCTTTTCATCCTAATACAAATCACAATCAGTCACCAACTCCTCCTCTTCCACTCCCATGCAAGGAAGTCTTCTGACCACAGATTATTATGTCTAAGGGCCTTTCAAATAAATAGCATTTTATCCATGTGATCTCTGGTGAAAACAACCTAAGCATAAAGCAAAATACTAGTGGAACTAGCACTAGAAAATAAATTTTTATCTGTAGTATTATCAGCCAATATTTTTATCTGTAGTATTATCAGCCAATAATTAAAATACAAAAAGAAGTAGAAATTAAAGCTATAATGCTGAATGATAAGGAACATACATTGCCTGTGCAAAGTTCCGCCAAGATGCAACCAAGTGACCAGATATCAATTTTTTTATCGTAAGGAAGTCCCAAAATAACCTCTGGTGCTCGATAGGATCTGGATTGGACATATGAACAAAGATGATCCGTCTCAAAGCAACTACTTCCCAGGTCAATGACCTTCACCTCGCATCTACTGTAACTTTTAACCAAAATATTCTCAGGCTTCAAATCACAATGTAAGAGGCCAAGACTGTGCAAAAACTGAAGCGCTTCCAAACACTGAATAGTAATTGACTGCATAATTAAAATTATTTAAGTCGGTGACGGATTCTAGCGAGATCAAAGCATACAAAAATGGGCGTTCTGCAAACCTGCAATCTTGGCATCGTAAAGTAGACCTCGCCTCCAGACTCTCGATTAAATTTATGGAATTCATATAGATTTGCTTTAAGTAATTCGCAGACAATCAACAAGTGCTCCTGCAAACATTAAAAATAGGTCAACGGTAACACCTTAAAGGTAACAAAAAGTTGGATGTATAACATAAATGGAGCTTACATTCATGAATAAGAATCACATGACATTAGGGACACATAACAGGAGCATACATGGGTAAATGCTCATCTTTTTCTAATATATACGACGAGCATTCAAGAGAAACGGGTTTACACCAAATGCATTTCAATTTTTTCTTTTGCACGCATACTTTTTGTCTCACTAAGCTTAACCATGTCCAAGGTCAGAAAGATTTAGTTTTGATTTTACAACGATTGTCAGGAATTTTAAGACCAGCATTTCCCTTGCACAAAAGTGCATAAAACGTAAAAGGCAAGCTGTTTTAGGAAATTTTGAGTTGCAGTGAGCGTGTGCGATTGAAATAATTTGAAAAGTTATGGGGTCCTACAATGTGTGGTGGAAAATGAATAAGAGGAACAATAAAATAGAAAGTAGCAGCACCAACGATGCATTCAATACAAGAGACGTGCGATAACTACCTTCACAATCAGCATAAATGAAAAACCACTGTTATATGACAGCATAAGCGAATAAAAACCCAAACACATTCCAGAGTTAATTTAGCGCGTGTTCTTCTACGTATTTTTATACATTTTTACATTCTTTTCAACCCTATTCATTCTCTCTCATATTTCATATCCACATATCTCGTGGACCTACCTGTACTACACAAATCTCCACCATTCAATTCCACTCATTCTCTCTCCTATATCACATAAAAACACATAAAAACTCATTTTTACATGTACACTAACACCCTATTAATGAAGAAAATCAAGCGGTTTCAGAGTTAAAATTCCAAGCCCCTAACAACCATTCATGTACATATTGGCAAGATATGGAACGAAAATATAGATTGAGTACAATCTCTTTGAGATCACAAGTAGAGATCAACTTAACTAATTTCTACAAAGAGAATTTGGCAACTTAATACCAAAATGGAGGAAGATTCAGAATCGTGGAGGAAACAAAGTCACTTACTCGATAATAGAAATAATCATACAACCGAAGAATATGATATTTGTCTGCAGGATCATGCTTGTTAACATACTTGAGAAGCTTTATCTCATCAAGGCTCTGATCAAAAAAATCCTTGTTGTTCTTTATGATCTTCACACATACATCCATTCCATTATGAAGGTCATGTGCCTGAATGGCCTTGCTAAATGCAGCAGATCCCAGATACTCAGTTACATGATAGCGGCCAGCGATGACAGAATTTAACACAACATGAAAATTTTTGTCCTCCTCAAATCCGGTTCTGTAAAATAAACAGAAGACCAGTTAATAAAGAAGGGTGATGAAGGGAAGAAAACCTGATGGTGTGAAGAACCCAGAGAACAGAACTTCAAGGGTAATATTGAGTACAACATGTGTTCATGCCATTTCAGTAGATCAACTTACTGAACCAAAATCTATGATCGAACAAGTATTATATTTTGAATTGTATAGAGCCCACTTGAGGACTTACCAGAATCAATTGTTTTCACAAGACATACATTAAGAGACAGGTAAGTAAACACACTACTCTGATTTATGCTGCATGAAATAGTTTCAGTAGACAATGTTATTATCCCGTCTCATTTTCACATATAAAAATGGCCAATCCAGGCCTACATCAGGCTATCAATTAAAATAAATTGGGTAAACATAAGTTTTGATCTTTCCATGAGACATCATCCTCACATAAGAAAAAATCATTTACTATATGACGAGTAGCAATGATATAGAGTCATCCAGTCTGAAAAGTGAAGACTAGCATAGCTGATATGAAAGTTTTATGGAAAGTATAATTATAACAGCAAAAGTCATCCATGATAAAATTAATATGAAACAAACAAAAGATAAAAAGTGCGTGCCTGTTTTTCCGATGGACAATCTTAAGGTCAAAGGTTTCGAATTCGTCCTCCTGAGCCTTTATCTGCTTTATCTGCTCTTGCACAGCAGTAGCTTCGTCATCCTCCAACAAAGTCCCAGGATCTTCTTCTCTCACACTCCCTGTGATCACATCCTCCTCTTCCTTCAAATGCCCCCTTTCAACGTGGCCATAATTGGAAAGAGATGAAGGACTAGAGTTTGCTGATTCCCCAGCACCAGCATTCTCTTCATCCCTTGAACTCTTGACCGGGGAAGAATCGCTGCTTTTACGCCTCCATGGAGTCAGCATGTCATCATTACCCACCACATAGTCATTGGATTCAGCACCGATGATAGGGTTTCCCTTCTTTGACCACAAAGATTTACCAGAGCTTGTCTGTGCCAACTGCTTGTCTCTGGGAGGAGGAAAAGAGAACCCCACACCGGTTTGATTTTTCACCTGTTCACGTGCCCCCATATCATTATTCATTAAATACTTATCAGCATTATATTTACTTAATTTATTCGTTTCTTCCTTTGATCTTTCTCTATAATTCCTATCTATGTCATGCTGTGAGCGTTTAGATCCACGATAACCTACAGCATGATCATGAAAATACTCTAAGTCACCCTCACTACTACCTCCAACTAGACTTTCCCGTAATTCACTGCCCATATCAGCAGCATCGCTGTTAATGCCCACACCAATGGATCTAACTGAACCATGATGATCATCATCCATACAACTATCATCCAGACAAGGCCTTCCAAATTCGTTCAGAACTTTTCCATCCCCTAGCATTACAAGTTCATTTGGCTGAGTTACAAACCCCTGCCAGACAGGCTCCGGACGCATCAAATTAAGTTCCTCCTCATCCATCAACTGTGCATTATATTGGCCAATCAAGTCATTCCTTTCATTTCTCCCATACACTTCAGTCACTGACAGCCCAATAGGGTCATCCGAAGTTGCAACTGAGTCAACATTTTTTGACTGGAAATACCTTTCTCCTGAAAGGTAAGAATCCTCTTCTGCAAAAGATTGATCATCTTCATCATCTTTGTTTTCTTGTCTTTTTTGATGGTCTTGGGCACTCCCATTTGCTGTTCCCTTTTCATTGTCGCTCGGGTAGTCAATTTCATGTGCCAGAAACCAGGTCTCATCTTCAATAGGTTGTCTCATGTAACCAACATCTTCGTCATCTTCATATTCATCTGAGTCCCAGTACTCATTTGGGTAGTCAACAGATTCACTCAATCCATCACCAATAGTGGCAAAACCAGAAACAAGATCAGAATTATCCTCCGTTATACCCTGACTCACTGAAAGCCAACTACCCCCTGCAGGCCTTTTCATTACTGCATTCTCAATAGAAAGAAAATCCATTATTCTAGATGTCAAATAAGGGGACAAGATAAAGAACAGATCGTTAGATAATTACATTAAATCATGATGCTATTCAATGTATTAGAAAAAACAGAACTGAGTCGAAAACATTGTAGTTTGAGGACAAACCTGAAGGATTAATTTCTTGTCCAATAGGTACATCCAGAAATGACCCTATCAGATAAGCACTGTCAGGATTTAAGATCTTTGGAGCAGGCCCATCTCGTTCAAACTTCTCCTCCCAGTGAATATTGAGAGATTTGTCATCTGATTTGAGTCTCACAGGTGGCAACCTCGGAAAATCTTCCTTCTTATACTCAGATGCAAATTGAAAACCTAATGCACTGAAATCTTTTGACTCTCCTCCTTGAGTCTTCCCAAAATATACAGCTCTTCCCACCTCATCCACTTGCTCTTTGATTGCTGCCCTGATGTCATTACGGTCTGCTTTATTTGTTCGCTCCTTTTTTTCGCCAATCCCAACGGAACTACCATAACTGGTTGAAGCATCTTCATTTAAGAAGGGAGAAACAGTTTTGACAGAGCAATCTTTCCACAGCTCTGATGTTGGATAGACAGACTCATCCATTATAGACCACGGTTGATCTACAGGGACATCTCCATTGTTTCTTTGACCATCAACTTCTTTAAGCTCAGTCTTTTCACTTCTCTCGTGTCTTATTTGCACATTGATATTACTAGAACTCCCAGGGCAAGATAATCTCATATCACCAGAGAAACTATGATCTTCAACTGAATTTGAGTTACCGAAACCATTGTTAAGAGCCTTGGCTGTGTTCAACCTTGACCTCTCAGAAACCTGGATATCAGGAAAGTTGTTTCTTGAGATGCTTCCTTCATCATTATGAGAAGGACCAGGACTATTGCTTTCACTGTATTTCAGCGAACACAAATCTAGCATGGTATCATCTGAAGTCTTAGAGATGGTAAGATGCTGACCACTCAATCCAATTAACTCGTTAACCTTCTTCTGCTCCTCAATGCTACCACAACTTTTCCACTTGCTCTCAGGCCCATTTCTACCGATTCCACATTCTACCTCTTTCACAATTAGCTCCTTCGAAACATCATTGCTCGTCCGAGAACTTGCTGTCTCCTTAATACCTTCCCCACTGTTCAGACAATTAGTTACTTTTTGATTCTCTTCAACTAGGTTTCGCCCATTTATTTCGTCGCTTGATTTACGAGAAAACTCTTCATCTTCGAGCATAATCTTTTGAAGAGCCCCATTTAAATCAGTCCTATTACACAGCTCGCTTCTGAAAGCAGCTTCTGCTTTCATAAATTTATTCTTTTTCAGAAATTCCAATATAACACATACTGAACTTGAATCTGCCATTTACATACAAAAACTTCCTACCAATCCAAATAACGAGATGCTAGAAATCCCATTCAACTAGACCTGAAATATAAAATAAGCAAACAAAAATCCATATTTATGACACAATTTGAACTACACTGAAAGATAATTGCTTATCCAATGTAAAACTTGATTCAGTCATTTTTAATTTGTCTTGAAACTCTAATTCCCACTACACATAAACCATACAATAACGGAACAACGACGAACTTCAATGAATCCCAGCCATAAAAAAGAAAAAAAAAAAAAGAAAAAGAAAAACACTTCAGCTAGATTTCATAAAGATCCGTGCTTTACAGAACCCCCTGAAAGCATAGATACTTGTAGAAAGAACAATATGGGAACCGATTCAAAATGTAAAATGCTTCCCATAATTCGAAATCAAAGGAAAAATCGAAATTTCAGTAAAATGAGAAGCTTACAGATCGAAGTGGGTAAAATTTCGGAAACCAGACAGGATGCTATTGATTCCATCGCCAAAAAATTGCAAACGTGACCATATATCTACCTTTTTTGGCAAGCAAATAATATAGCATTTGTAAGAACTGTAATTAAAACGAAGAAAGAGACTATTTCCTTCTCTTTTCTATTTTTCGGTGTTATTTTTAGATTATTATTATTATATCACGGGTAAAATTTTGAAAGCTTGCGGGCCAGACTAGCAGGTACATGGGCCGAGCGAGGCTGGTTTATCCATCCATTGCCATGTGGGATTTGTAACTCTTTTTTTATTTATTTATTATTATTATTATATATTTTTTTTTTTTTTTAATGTGTTGTTTGGGGCGGGCCAAGAAAAGAAAAAACTTACTATTATTTTGGGCATACAATAAAAATATGAAAACGCAAAGCTTAAATATACATTTCTCTTGTCAATTTGGGTATATGAAAGAGGCATTTTGATTTAATGATAATATTTATCATAATTGTTTAATGGTTATTGGTGATTTGATAGTTAATTATTAATTAGTATACTGTTTTCATCGGTGATTAGAGCGAAGGCGACGGCGTTGGTGTTGGCGGTGGTGGTGGTGGCAAAGAGAGAAAGAGAAAGAGAACAAAGAGGGAGAAATGACGAGAGAGCGAGAGATAGAAGAAAGCATGAAGACGGAATGACGGACACTCAAACACTCAATACCTTTTTTATATTAATGGGGGAGAGAGATTCGTTTTGCTCGTGATAATTAATTTATCGTTTTAATTAAATATAAGAAAATTGAAAATGCCAAATTGAATAATGGAATTTGACATAATTGCATGTCTGTCATCACAATTTGTAAATGGAATTGCTGAATTTGAAAGTGTCAATAATTGGGAAGTTTTAATGGGACATGAGTTGGGTTATGTGGTGGCCCGGTGGGCTAATGCCTAATGGATATTAGTAGGAGTAGGTCCAAATATGAAGAGGGTCATGATATGTGATGGTGATCCAAAATCCAAACAACTCAACCTGTGCGGACAACTAATTACAAGTCATTTTTGGTAAATTATCATTGTTTACAAAAATGTTTTATTATTATTTTTTATATCATAGCCACTTTGGGATTATGCTTTTCTGCCTATATTTTAGTACACGAGAGATTATACTATTTCAAAAAATAATGACGGTTGGCTAAATGTTATGACAATTATTGCTGTAAAGTTTTTCTTAGGCCTTGTTTGATTGGGGGTTTAGTTGTTCCGCGCGGTATTCTGTGTAAAAATGTGTGGTTAATATTATTTTGGGAAATGTGTGTGTGGTTGAAAATGAGTATGAGGTATACGGAATTGCATGCGGATTTGATTAACACCAAATAGAACAAGGCCTTAGTAAAATTAGAATATTGTCGATTAGAAATGAGATTTTCATGATATGAAATGCTTTAGAATTTGGCATTTGTAAGAAATATATACATCATCACATACTAATTCTAATATTGTAATAGACTAATAGTATGTACATGTTCAAACCTAAAAGAATAAAAATGGTTATTTTGGCTTTAAAGTACAAATAGGCCATCTTGCCGGCCTTAACTTCATCCAGAAACATCAATATGGAATACTATTTGTTACCATTGTAGATTTTTTTTGACAAAATCAATGTGAACAAAAATTAAGATGACATAAATATGAAAGATTAGGTAACGTGAAATATAAACTCATATTGAGAATATTTTTGTATTTTATCTCTCATTTTTAATGTGGTGTGTCGCGAGTCAACCACTTAATGAATAATAACCACAGAAATGTTGTTAATTCAATACCGAGGTGATCGGTTAGAAAGGTGTGAGCTTGACTGATGGGTGATACTTTTATGGGTAGTCCTTTAAGCAAAGAATGGAGCTCTAAATCCCCTTGAATAATTGTCATACGTCGCATCAAATGTTGGTTTTCAGATTCAAGCCCGGCTATCCTCCCTAGGCTCTCTTGAAGCTCCTTTTCGAAGATTGACTTCCCCTTGAAGCTCTATTGAAAAATGACTTCCTTTTCTCGACTCTGTTGTAGTGCTTGTCTAAGCTGGACACTGGTTCGCTCCAAGTCCTCCCATTGTTGTCTTGCTCTGTTTCGGTTAAACCATACCAGTTGGGATATCCAGCCCTGTATTGCTCGCCAACTCAATCTTCTTATCTTTCGTTCTCTTGAAAGGCCAGTTTGAGAGCATTAGTCTGGTGTTTCTAGCCATGATATTTATTTCACTTGATATTTTCATGGTTGTTCCAATGTTTGACCAATTAGTTTCAAATTTATTTATACCGAAGAAGTTGTTGGGATAATAATAATAATTACAAGAACAAATGTCTTCATCATTACATGAAGAAAAATATCGACCAAGAAAGATAGAAGAAGTATATTTCCTCAATCAAATCAAATTGCATGATAATAGTCTATTATATCCCTTAGTTAAATCTCACCAACCCAATCATCTTCAAGTTAATTAAACATGACTTCATAATTTATAGGAGTGATCAGTTACGTTATAACTAAAAGTTGAGTACAACAAAAGAAGAGTATATTATATTGAAAGAAATGATGACAAGCAGAAAAATTCATATAAATTAAATGGCAAACTTATAATAAAAAACTACTACTAGAATAATGATGGGGATTAACAAATGAAACTACAAACCAAACCAATCCCAAAAGAGGACAGACTCAGCTAGTTTCGTTGTTTTCCTTTTAAAATTCGAGATGCCATTTTTCATATTAAACGATGTCATCAAAATCTAAATCCTAGATAAACGATGTACCGTAGAGTGGATCATCACTATTCACTTGTAAATTTCATAATAGTGGATCCTAGTAGTCTAGCATTCCGATGAAACCGGGAGAGTGGCGTAATTCCCCTATTTGGCAGCTCATTTGCTCATTGGTTTGGTGCGATATGTTTCTCACTTGAAGACGTCACCAGTCTCTTCTCAAGATTCTTGAGGAGTCCACGTGTACATGGGACAATAAGGTAAATTACGTTTCTTCTTCTTCTTCTTCTTCTTCTTGTCTAAAGAATACAAATCGAATCAAATCAAATCCGTATTTCATTTTGCAGGTATGAATCTCCTTATTGGCGAGGTCGTACAGCAAGGATCATGCAAGTTGCATGGAGATATAAGAAGAAGTGACTAAGTCGGGTATAGAATTATCTGTCCCACTAATTGTTTAATCTTTGCACAACTGCAGCAGCTGTAGGACTTGGGAAGATTGATCAATACCAACCTTTTTGTATGTTGTCAACTTGGGCTTAGAGAGAGAAACAGATGAGGAAAGAGGAATAAAACTGTGAAAAACTAACTGTAGAAGAAAACACGAAGATGAGGAAAAATGCCTAAAATTGTTAAAGATGGAGGACATTGGATACAAATATTTTGGGGTATTTTTGAAAGAAAGTTCAAAAATTGAGGACTAAAGTGCAAAATTTGAAAGTTGGGGGACCTACTTTGCAATTTGAGAGATAGATGATCTCTTGTATGGGTGATAATCTAGATTGTTTGGGTTTTCGATTTAACCAATGGCATAGTGGTAAGCATGTGTTTGGGTACACTTTTTTTTTACTTAAAAATCATCTACTACTAATAAAAATTAAAGTCAAACATAAATATCAATCATACATTTTACATCATCACTCATTATTATTCACACGTCTCGTAGTCCCCACCACTATCTATTCCAAAAGTTTATTTTTAGTCCATTTTTAGATTAAAAAAAAAGTACACACGAATACACGCTAAATTAAATAAGGTGGATATGGTGTTTGTATCTTATTAGGGAAAAATATAGTTAGTGGTAAAAAATAAGATGTTATGATTAATTGTGCAATTTTTTAGAAAATATGTAGCTATTGGACATTTTCCCTTGATTTAATGATAATATTTACCATGATTGTTTAATAGTTATTGGTGATTTGACAGTTAATCATTCATAATTAATCTATCATTTTAAATATAATAAAATTGAAAATGCCAAATTGAATAATGGAATTTGACATAATTGGAGTCTGTCATCACACTTTGTAAATGGAATTGCTGAATTTGAAAGTGTCAACAATTGGGAAGTTTTAATGGGAGATGAGTTGGGTCATGTGGTGGCCCGGTGGTCTAATGCCTAATGGATATTAGCAGGAGTAGGTCCAACTATGAAGAGGGTCATGATCTGTGATGGTGATCCAAAATCCAAATAACTCAACTTGTGCAGACAACTAATTACAAGTCATTTTTGGTAAATTATCATTGTTTACAAAAATGTTTTATTATTATTTTTTTTGATATCATAGCCACTAGTTTAGGATTTTGCTTTTCTGCATATATGTATTTTAGTACACGCGAGATTATACTATTTCAAAAAAACAAAGAAGGCAGGCTAAAAGCCTGATAGGGATCAATTTAAATGTGTTTTAAACACTTTTTTTCAATTTTTTTCTCTCTCCTAAATCAATCACATCCACATATCTCATTACATCCACAAATCTCAACCACTCAACTTCACTCATTCTCTCTCCTCTTTTACATTAAAAAACTTTAAAAACCATTATAATTTATTCCCTAGCACCCTTTAAATGTTATGACAACTAGATGAAATTATTGTAAAGTTTTTCTTAATGAAATTAGAATATTGCCGATTAGAAATGAGATTTTCATGATATGAAATGCTTCAGAATGTGGCATTTGTAAGAAATATATACATCATCACATAGTAATTGTAATATTGTAATAGACTATAGTATGTACATGTTCAAACCTAAAAGAATAAAAATGATTATGTTGGCTTTAAAGTACAAGTACGCCGTCTTGCTGGCGTTATCTTCATCAAGAAACATCAATATGGAATACTATTTGTTACCATTGTAGATTTTTTGACAAAATCAATGTGAACAAAAATTAAGATGACATATATATGAAAGATTAGGTAACGTGAAATATAAACTGTTATTGAGAATATTTTTGTATTTTATCTCTCATTTTTAATGTGCTGTGTCGCGAGTTAACCACTTAATGTATAATAACCACACCACAGAAATGTTGGTAATTCAATACCAAGGTGATCAGTTAGAACGGTGTGAGCTAGACTGATGGGTGATGCTTTTATGTTATGGGTAGTCCTTTAAGCAAAGAATGGAGCTCTAAATCCCCTTGAATAATTGTTATATGTTGCTTCAAATGCTGGTTTTTAGATTCAAGCCAGGCTATCCTCCCTCGGCTCTCTTGAAGCTCCTTTGGAAGATTGACTTCCTTATGTAGTGCTAGCTTGTGTAAGTTGACGATTGACTTCCTTTTCTGGGCTCTGTTGTAGTGCTTGTCTAAGCTGGACATTGGTTCGCTCCAAGTCCCCCGTAGTTGTCGTGCTCTGAGTCTTGTGTTTCTCAAATCTTTTCGCCATGATATTTATTTCACTTGATATTTTCATGGTTGTTCCGATGTTTGACCAATTAGTTTCAAATTTATTTATACCTAAGAAATTGTCGGGATAATAATTACAAGAACAAATGTCTTCATCATTACATGAAGAAAAATATCGACCAAGAAAGACAGAAGAAGTATATTTCCTCAATCAAATCAAACTGCATGATAATAGTCTATTATATTCCTTAGTTAAATCTCACCAACCCAATCATCTTCAAGTTAATTAAAAACGACTTCAAAATTTATAGGAATGATCAGTTATAACTAAAAGTTGAGTACAAGAAAAGAAGAGTATATATTATACTGAAAGAAATGATGACAAGCAGAAAAATTCATATAAATTAAATGGCAAACTTATAAAAAAAAGCTACTACTAGAATAATGATGGGGATTAACAAATGAAACTACAAACAAACCAATCCCAAAAGAGGACAGGCTTTACTACTGCATGCATGCAATACATGAAGAAGAATGGAATGTATGGAACTGACTGAAGGCAGGTTTGGCTTTTGCTGTGAGACAAGCTTGTTTGGATGATCCCATTCGAAATTGTCCAAGTTTCATTTTGTGACCCCGTAGCTTACTGCATTTTTTTATTTTTTATTTTTTATTTTTGTTGATGACCTGTGCTAGCTACTGATGAGATTTGTTGCAATTTTCTAGTGCCAACACAATTCATTAAACACTAGATACAATACATCTGCCTCCTCCTCTATTCTGTGTCCAGTTGGTGTTCTTAATTGTTTATTAATGACAAAAATTTGAAAAAACGTTCCTCCATTTTAGTATGCTATTTCTTCAAAACAAAACACACAACCATATATTCCGTAAATATGAGAGGTCTCCTGTGTAAGCTATAAATCTTAAGTAATCATGAACAATTATCATTATGTGCTCGAGAGAAACTTCATGCAAATGGGTCCAAATTTCGTATTTGGTCAAAAAACCCAATTTAATTGAATTGATCTGGAACTTTTTTTTAATAAAAAACCCATTTTTTTTATTTTTATTTTATATATATATATATATATATATATATGCAGATTAAAAACTCAATTTTAAGTATCCGATACATTTTAATTTTAATTATATACATATACACACACGTGCATGTGTAAAGAGAGAGGGGGTTATCATATAATTAGTCATTGATTCATTTCATACCTTACGTTTGAAATATCGCTATTTAAAATAATATATTAATTCTTGTCAATTCACTTTCATATTATCTAAATGGTGATAATTATCTTTCAAAAAAAAAAAAATGGTGATAATTCTTTTGCTATTGAAGAAAACGGGCCATGCCATGCCTGGTCCCAATAAATGATATTTTGGCATTTCATTAAATGCATTGTTTGGTGACGATGGAGTGCTACAATATAAATCACACTCATTCTTTTGTTATGTATAGCATCGGTAATGTTTTCCTATCCACACATAAGTAGAGAAATATGCCCACGAATATCTATTTAAATAAGATCAAAATTTGATTTTATACAAGTATATTGTTATAAAAATTTGATCTTATTCAAATAGGTTTTTGTGGGGCATATTTTCCTATCCATACGTGGATAGGGGAATATTACCTTGGATGGTATTATTTTCACAGTTTCATATAAATTATTTACTTTTTAATTTTACGTTCTCTCAAAATATTATATTTTTCTTTGAACATAAATATTATTTTTTACTTCAAAGAAATTTAACCAAGAAGTTACATAATTTGTCAATTAAAGGTGTGTTTCATTCAACTTATATGGAAATTAAAAATGGATTCAATTTCCATGGAAGATTAAACCCAATTCCCTACTAAAATTCTATTTTGCACAGAAAATAATCAAAGTTGTGGTACCAACAAGACATAAATTAAAATTGACTAGAGAATCTCTATTCTCCATACAAAATAATTGCCACCACTCGATACATCCATTATCTCTGTTTTAAAAGATGCACTTTGGTCCTCACTTATGCGCATTTAAACTTTAAGTTTGTATTTTACGCTTCACCACGCTCTGCGTTTTGTTACGCTTTGATTGTGATTTTATCGAGCATCATTACCTTAAACACGCTTAAACATAAAGTTTGTGCTTCATACTTCGATACACTTTATATTTTTTAAAATACTGTGGATAACAGATTAACAGAAAACGAGACTTAATAAAATCTACGTACGCTATTGCTCCCGCTAGGGAGTAGATTATAAGCATGAATGTGTGCTCTTTTTTCCACATTTTTCCATTTTTTTCAACTTTTTTCAACTTTTTCTCTCCTAAATCAATTACATCCACACATCTCATCACATCCATAAATCTCAACCACTCACCTCCACTCATTCTCTCTCCTCTTTTACTTTAAAACACTTTAAAACACTTTTAATTTACTTCCATTCACCCTTTATAATGGTTTTTAAAGTTGTATTATGTAAAAGAGGAGAGAGAATGAGTGGAGTTGAGTGGTTGAAATTTGTGGATGTGATGAGATATATGGATGTGATTGATTTAGGATAAAAAAATAATGGATAAAAAAGTTATAAAAAATTATAAAAAATGATAAGTGATTGGTGAACGGGGGCAATATTATTTCTCTAAAAGAAAATCATACTATCAGCCAGAGAAGTTGCATCAGTAGTGTCGGTGCTGAAACTCGCGGAAGGATCACTCATAATAATAATTGGAAAAGAAAAAAGTGTAAAAAAAGAAAAAAAGGAAAAGACAGATGTTGCTAGTTCAGGTCTTCAGGAAATCGCTCATCACTTATATTGCAAAATCAACCCTCTGGCTGGAAGGAACCTTACGAAGTAATGGGATCCCTCTCCCTTCCCTTCCCGCGTCAAGAAGGCGAAACATCGACAATAGATCAAACCAAATTGCTTAATCTGTTCAAAGCTCAGCAAAATTACCTTAACCATTTCTTTCAGAACCTTGATCTCTCCCAAACCTTAACTTTTACCCAAACCCTCTTGGATTGCAAGGGCACCATTTTCTTCACCGGTGTCGGAAAGTCCGGTTTCGTTGCTCAGAAAATTTCCCAGACCTTAATTTCTCTCGGTATTAAATCTGGGTTTTTATCCTGTCGATGCGCTCCATGGGGACATTGGCATTTTGGCTTCAGATGATTTGCTTGTTCTGTTCAGCAAGAGTGGGAATTCTGAGGAACTGTTGAGGCTCGCGCCGTGTGCGAAGGCTAAGGGGGCGTATTTGATATCTGTAACGTCGGTGAAGCCTAATAGCCTGACGGGATTGTGTGATCTGAACGTGCATTTGCCTCTCGAGAGAGAATTGTGCCCGTTTGATTTAGCGCCTGTCACCTCCACCGCCATCCAGATGGTTTTTGGAGATACTGTCGCTATCGCGCTCATGGGGGCGCGAAATTTGACCAAAAAGGAGTACGCTGCCAATCATCCTGCGGGCAGGATTGGGAAGAGCTTGATTTTCAAGGTAATTTTCCCGTTCTTGATTTCAAACTCTGTGAATTTATATGATTTGGGGCGTCAATTTTTTATTATCAACTTAGGAGGAAAGTGGTTGTTCAGAAACAGAAATTCTTGAACTCAAGTTTACAATGGGAGATGTGATAATTGAAGTAGATGTACAATAAAAGAGGATCTTGTAAAAATCTGAGTTATTGCCTGATCTTGGGTGGATTTTGGAGCAAAATGGTAATGCTAAGGAGATTACTGTAATTATGTGAGATTGATGCTGCTCTTGTACAATAGTCGCTGGGCCGTAAATTGGATGGATTAGATCTGTTTGTATATTGCCATTTCCTTGTGATCTGATGGAGGGATATATTGATTACTTTTCTTTCTTGATGAGAAATTATATGCTATTTCATGCATTTGTTTCTGCTCTAGCTTCTTGATTGTGAAATTTATGTGTTCATTCACGAGAACATATAAAGTGGTATTGTGTTGTGTTGTGTATCATTTACTTATACCATTATGTGTTGTAGGTGAAGGATCTTATGAAGAAGAAAGAAGAACTTCCAGTTTGCAGAGAAGGAGATCTGATAATGGATCAGCTAGTAGAGCTAACTAGTAAAGGTTGTGGATGCCTTCTTGTTATAGATGTTGACTATCATCTGCTAGGTACATTTACAGATGGTGATTTGAGACGTACGCTAAAAGCTAGTGGTGAAGGAATCTTCAAGCTCTCAGTTGGAGAAATGTGTAACAGGTGAACTACATTTCCTCTACTGTCCAGTCTCCACCAATCTAATAATTATCCCGAAATGCAGCATGTCTTAAGCCCAACAACTAAATGACTTTAGACCAATGGAGTAATCAAACCTAAATAAAGATTTGTCGAGCCATTGCGTCATTATCTCATTTCATTGTTCTTATTTCATCTTGGAAGTCACAGTATTTTCAAATTTTTGGTCAATTCTTCAAGATTAGCAGTTAATTTCTGTGCATGGAGGGTCCTCCTGTACCATTAGTTTCGTTGAATATCTATGCTGCTAATCAGATTTAGCTTCATAAGGTTGGAACAATTAAGTATATGGGATTATCCCTATTCTAGTTCCAGTGTTGGAACCTTGATATGGTTTCAGCGTCGGTAAAACCACGGGTGCTGGAACCGGATGATTTCCATATATGGGATAGTGGGATTGATTGTGTGGATCTGTTGTTCAGGAACCCAAGGACGATTGGTGCTGATGCAATGGCAGTTGACGCTATGCAGAAGATGGAATCTCGACCATCGCCTGTACAGTTCTTGCCTGTAATAGATGGTGATAATGTTTTGATTGGCATTGTCACATTGCACGACTTGGTGTCGGCTGGCTTGTGATTTTTGCACGTATAACGTGCCACACCCTATCACTTGTTCTATCTGGTACTTGTACGGCAATAATTCTTTGTATTCTTTCCTATTGTGATGTAGTTTGCTATTGATATTGTAAGATGATTGTGTATGTTGAAGAAGATGAATTTATGAATATACTACTCCCTATGCCCCTCCATTCATTCGACCGTTCCTTTTGTATCCGTTCCAAAATGATAGTCCACTTTCCTTAATTAAATTTTAGCTTTCTTACATATCCCTATTTATTGTGCATTGTACCCATCAAATAAGAAGTAATAATGATTAAGTGTAAGGACAATGTTCTTAAATGACACCTATTAATTGAGTTTTTTTTTTTAATTTATATGAAAATAAGATATGGATTATCGTTGTGCACTAAGGGAGTAGTAGCTATGAGCACAAGTTACTGCTTCTTCGTTAAACTGTTGTGGCTTGGTTACATTTAGGTAGAGAGAAAATTCATAAACCAGATTCCAGCTGTATTTATGTCATCCCCACACTGGCGGGTTATGCTGGAAGAGTGTAAGAAGGGACCAGGGACAGACTTTTATAGTTTTATTCTTTCAGAATTCAAAGGTCAATTGTGATATACATATACATGGGTAATGTTTTGATGCCCACTATGGGCACCTTATGGTGGCCACACTTTGGGAAAGAAAATTTGTGTGGGTTCCACCGGTTTTTTACCATCAAGGGGTAGATATATATTATTCATCTAACTTAATATAAATATTTTTAAAAAAAATTTACAAAAATTTTTTAACGTTGACATAACACCATGTCGACGTGGGTACAACAATTATGTTGCCAACAACATTGACAACAGAACGCTAGCATGCATATGCGTGACCATTAAACGGAGCTCTAGGGAGTTCTATTATATAGTGGGAGATTAACTACCTTTATTAAAAATTATTTATAAATTAATTAAAATTAAATAATGAAATAATAAACATTTAGTAGCTAGGAACAAATCAAAATTTAATATCCTAATCGAAATTATATTGATAATTGAGTGACCGGACGTTGAAATTCATCCCATTTGGAGACAAAATGGTAACTTTCGGTCTTTCCCAACCGACTACGTTACTGTGTCGACTCACTGATTGAGTCCGACTCTGCCTGCTTGTGAGGTCAGAGTGAATCAACTGATTGTGGTGCTCGGTGAACTCCACTCATGTCTCCTCCGCCGTCCGCCGCATTATCCCCGACAAGCACCTCTGCGCCTCCACTTGCTTCTCGCTCTCAACCCCACCAATTCCAATTCATCCACCATCACCAATCGCCTCTTCCCTCAGCCCTGTCTTCAGTGAGTACTTCTATGCTCATCCCCTAATTCCGTCACAATTGACAAATTTTCTGATTTTCAATTTTCTTCGCAGGGCTCTCTGAAGCTAGGTATGATCAACATTAATCACGGCCCTCCTTCATCCTCGTTAAATCCCCCTGCTTCAATTTCAAGACAACCGTATGGTATCACATTGTCCGATACTGATATACATGAACTTTTTCAGCAATTGAAAATTGAAAGGTCACTTGTTGGATTATTTTTATTGATTCACTTTGTTTTGTTGTGTTAAACACTGAACAGAGGGCAGTAGAAGCAGTACATACGATCCCGAGCTTCGGTTTGTTCTTGAACTCGCCACTGACTCCGAATTGTGTGAGATCGAGAGAATTTTATTTGGCCCCAGGTGCTCACCATGTATATTACCCTCGGTGTTACATTCTTCTGATAGGCTCTTTATCTAGAACTCATGCATTGGTATTTCATTTTTCTGTTTTGTGAAATTTTCAGTTGTTTCAGTCCTTTGTTGAAATCATTAACCAAAAGGGCTGAAGTTGATTATGTTATGATTGGAGAAGACCCGGAGAAGAGGGAAGATTTTATTTCAATGCTTGAATCAAGATTTTTGTATCTTGCAGCTGATGCACGGTCAACATTAAGGTTATTCATTCATTCAGTTATTCTACGACCTTGCTAATAGTATAAATATTTCATGTATCAGGTGCATTTTTAGATAGAAAAAAAAATAAAAAATAAAAAATGTGCCAATGTAATCCACATATTTGAATAGAAAGGATGGATTGTGGAAGAAAAAATATCATGAGAGAGCGCCT
Organism: Jasminum sambac; assembly: GCA_018223645.1. Lineage (NCBI taxonomy): Eukaryota > Viridiplantae > Streptophyta > Magnoliopsida > Lamiales > Oleaceae > Jasminum > Jasminum sambac. Next base: position 41,656,446 of record CP073647.1, on the reverse strand, counting down.
TGGTACTTCATGGTTGAAAAGCTCATATTCAGAGCAAGAAATATCTTCGTTTAATCAGCAAGATAAAGTTGTCTGTTTCCTTAATTGATTGTAGGGGTTGGAGGCCATCTTACAGAAATGTATTACTGGAAATGAGAAAAAAATTAAAGATTCCTTGTTCGGCCAAATTGTCAACTGAAGATCTGGAGGTGGAGATATTTCTTCATCTATTGCAAGAAGACTCAAGGTATGTCAAATCTCTTCTGTCTGCTGCAAATTTCAATGATAAGCAACTACTGCAATTTAATTGCTACTGATCCATCCTTCAAGATGCTAAAAAATAAAGCACAAATATGATTTCAAATTTGAGATAAAAAAAAATAACCTTATAAAACCTGTGACAAGCAATAATTTCTTCCTGATTTGTGCCTCTGACCACTACCCTATTTCACTCTTTTTTGTGATCTTCATACTTCAGCCACTATACCTACATCATCCTGCTCCATGAACCTATGGTACTGCAGCTCATTTGACATCTATTACAGTCTCAGACATATAAATTTAATACAATTATATTTTCTAGCAATTTATATTATATACATATCACTAGAGTGCCAAAACAACAATTACATAATGTGAGAGATATCTTTATAGAATAATCTTGACGGTCATGTGGTATGGCTTTCCATAGTGAAGAACCTGGAAATTTTCAAACCTCAGAAGGTAGTTCAAATTCTTCTGAATTGGGTGACAATCTAGATCATGCACTCAGTCTGTGGAAGGTACAACCAGTAGAAGCTTTGAAGTTTGGGGCTACCGAGCTTAGATCAGCATTATTAAAGGTTTTCTGATTTCTATTTGAGTTCTTTGTGTCCCTTTTCATTTTCTTTAATCAGTTTTAGTTGTTAAGTTAATATTTGTATTTTAGGGCGGTGGAATGCTTGCATTTCAGAGAATTTTTGCATTGGTATGAAACGTTCCTACTCCATTTGTTTCAGTTTTGTGCTTGTTTTACCGACTAAGGCAATTTGCATGCTGTTGCAGTTGGAAGGGAGGCTATCTGGAAAGATGTTCTTGGAAGCTGCCACATACCAGATGAAGAGAGAAATTGTTAGCAAGGTCCATAATCCTAAAAAGCTTTTCTTTGTTGGATTTGTTAGCTGAGAAGCTATAACACCACAAACTTCCGCAACCTCATTTTGAGAATTAAAAATCATATTCTATGTTCGGTTTTCAGGGCGGACAGTTGGCAGCCATCAGCCTAGAAACCCAAGCCGGCTTACATGCTGCAAAACAGGTGTTTTCTTTGGTTGTTTAATATTCTAATGAGATGCTATTTTGCTTAAGTGGTGGGGTCCTTGTCTCTGCATCAGCTCATTACCATACACGTTTGAAGTTGATGACTTAAATAATGCTTTAGTTTGACTTATCTTTCATATTCAGTGCTAAATCTACTGAGTTGCACTTATTTCTGAAAATTAGTTACCTTAGAGCTTGTTTGGTTTTTAGAAAATAATCTTTTTCGCAGCTTATTTAATTGATTTGACAACCTTTTCATGATGTCTTTGAATATGTGGTTACTTCTCTATCTGTCCTTAAAAAATCAGTTTTCCAAAATTCCCTACCAAACAAACTCTTGGTATAATGCTCTATAGCAGCTACATACATACTAGTGGATGTTCTTTTGCATAACTTATTCATACCATCCACACTTGACAGGGTCTAAAAGTTGCTGCCACTCGATACTTGGGGCTTAGAAGCGTGGCTCAATTACTTGGCCCAATGTATGGACTCTCCTTTATCCTTTTCTCTTAGTGATGTTTCGATGTACCTCCTTTGCATGATAAAATTTTCAAGTATGTCATTAGCGAGTGGCCAAAAGTTCAGTCTGGAAAGAAATTTGTAGTTAAATGTGACAAGCCTTATAGCAAAACTGTAGCTATACCAATCAAGCGCTTAAATTTCTCCCTTTCATTCATCCCTCAAAATTTGAAACTTCCCCATATAGTTCTTGGTTCAATGACTGCAAGGATCTGGCTCATAAGTGGAGTGGTCTCGAGGTATTAAGATTTGAAGTGTCATCTAGGAATGACAAAACATACTGTCCCTGAAAGCGATAAAAGAGATAACAATGCATCATTAAAGTACTAATTTTGTGGAGCCTTTACAATAAAAAGGAGCCCTATTAAAGTTCAGGTGACAAGAGAACTTCTATTAGGATTCACCTTATTCTAAACATTGAAGGAGAAAATAACATGCTATAATGTTTCTTTGTATTTTTTTTTTGGGGGCGAACTATCTCGGCTCGAAAATCCAAGCCCGGGTAGAATTTTATTAAAACAGAACGCAAATTGCACCTAGATGGAGGCCGCGGGAGTGTGAACGACCTCCTAGCATGTCTAAGTACAGATACATATTATTGAAATAAACCTCAAAGACTAAATGAGATGGAATACTATAACTAACCTTATACAAGCTAAAACTTACACAAATATGGAAAGCAAAATTAACATCAGCAGACAGTCAAATTCGAATATTGGGCAAGCCTATTTTATCCAGCCTATCTAATGCTTGAACTTCCTTATGAAATTCCTGTGGACCTAAAATTGTTTGTCTCCGTTCTTTAAAGCCTATATTCGCAAGCCAATCAGCGAGTTTGTCTAATGTCTCCAGATATGAGATAACTTGTGGTTCAAATGTTGGAGAGTTTGTCTGATGTCTTCCAAAATGTATGTTGTATTCCATGCACCTGGTTTGCCCGCTGAAATCAACTTAACTGCCGTTAAAGAGTCAGATTCTATCCACACATTGCATATATTCTTTCTTCTACAGAGCTTCAGGCCAAATGCTATTGATTGTAACTCAGCTGAAGTAATGGAGCATTCACCATAATAATGAAAATATGCCCAACAAATCTGTCCAAGATAATCCCTAAGAACACCCCCACCAGATGCCATACCATTAGATTTTAAAGCACCATCAGTGTTCAATTTGTACGTTATTTGTATATTTACTTATTTGTTGGAAAACAAAGCAAACACTGTCGAGTTGCTGGTGCAATTAGAAAATTGTAACTGTTTTTTTAACAATGGAAACTATTACTAATCAAGTCGTACTCATGGAGCATATATACACATATATTATAATGCTTACTTAATGCCCTTTGTAAAGTCATTTCTAACTATGCAATCTAAGCATTACACCATGACCTGGTTTTTCATGTCTTCAGTTTGAATTGACTTATGTGATTCTTGACCAATTGTAATCTGGAAGTCTCGTGTAGGATGTGGGGTACCCTTCTGGCAGATGTTGTGATTCAAATGCTTGGAACTGACTACACTAGGATCCTGCAAGCTGTATATGCATTTGCACAGGTAAATGTACAATGTGCTCTTCCGCTTGTGTTCGGATTGTCAGTGGGCCTCGTTATTTTCAAATCTTGCCCAAAAATGAAAGTCTATTATTTCTTTTTCTTTACATATATTATATGATTTTGTTGTGATATGATTTTCTTCAGATTCGGATCTATCGCTCTTACGGAATTGCATCTGATTATTAAGAAAAGAGGTCCACATGTGGTGTTTGGAAATCATCTAATAAGAGTGATTGATGCCACATCTGGATCTTGAGCTGCAGTAATTGTAAAAGGTATTTCTTTGAGTGATTAGATGTTCTTTGGAACATTACATTGTAAGAATTTGACTGCAAACTTTTCAGTCGCTTCAATGGAGCCTGGCCATGAAAATTCGGTAGAATCTTTTGAAGATAGCTAGTGACTGTAAATATCACTGTAGTTTGAACAATTAGCTGATTATATCATAGAATTATTATTCCAACTATGTCAAGAGTGATCTTCTTGTGCTCTCGATTGTACCTCGATGATTAAGTTGTTGGATACATGTGCTAGCACTTTGACGGCATATTTTCTAGGTTGGAGACAATTAAACGCAGCAATGGGATGGTTATGTCATACTCTTTCTTGATGAGTAATATTCTCCTCCCTATATGAGGAGGAGTTATTCCCCCGACTCTTAATGTATCAGCAGCCTGGGGGCTAACACATCAGCGGAGTCCAATTTGATTAACCCATCTGCCAACACATCTATAGGTGAGGATAATAACTCCTCCCCACATAAAGAGGAGATCATTTATGCTTTCTTGATGTAATAGAATCCGGCTTATCAAAAACATCCTTAAGCTCGGGCTATTTGTTTCACCATGCTGAATTAGGTATATCATCAATGTCATGTAAAAGAGAGACAAATCCATATTATCATATCGTATTACAAGGTAAATTTATGGTACCGCTAGAACTTTGGGACTTGGTACTCATGGCTACCAGCACTAACCACCCACTCAGATGGTAAGTAGTTAGTAGCACTAACCGCCTACTCAGATGGTAAGTAGTTCGTAAACTGATTTACTTGATGTCTGTTTGTAAATTAGGCTAATGAGTGAGAGAGAAGTGTTATTACAAAAATTGTGAGCAAAAGACAGCTTGGAAAAATGTGTGAAATGTCAATAGGCAAATTTCGAGTTTATAAATAGTTCACCAAATATATGCTAGCTTAGAAGTGACACACACTTCTCACAGCCTTTTGTGAGCTTGGCCCTTGCTATTGCTTGACCGACTGTGTCAAATTAGCAGAGGAAGGTTCCAATGGCATCCAAGAATATGGGCGCTAGTGCGGTGGCATAGGACTTGTTGCCACTCAGAAGCCTCTCGTTGTGAATCATATACTAGAGGTGGACCAATTTTCTGGCTTATAGTAGTGTTGGAAAAACACAAAAAAAAAGAGACTATTTTGACCTGTTTGTGTTGGCAAAGCAATCAGTCATGTCCTGTCCCATATAACGTTACATATTTACCAAAGGATCGATTTGAGACCCCTGAGCAGCAAAGACCAGATTACATTGGTACAAACAACAGAAAATTTGCTTTTCTCGCGCAACACTAGGAAAGAGTCATCTTCACCATCTTGCCAATGGATTGATATCAATTACAAGGAATTTGTGTGGCACAATCAGGGGAAAAAACTGTTAGGAAACACAAAATTCTTTATATTTCCCCATCCCAAAGTTGTTCCACAGATTTGTACTGCCCATTTGGGAAGCAATAGCGTTCGCCACTAAAGCCTTTAGCCTGAGGGATTTGTTGGATCTTAACTACTACTTCGTCTGCAAGCTTCCAGCCAAATATTTGAATGTTTTGTATCATCCTATCCTTGTTAAAACTCTTCACTATTGGAATAGCTCCTTGCTCGTGTATCCATCTCAAAGCTACCTGCAGTTGTCAATCACTTGCTAGATAGAGAGTATAGAATATAATATCACTCCACAGGCAAGAAACTACCCTGATACTATTATTACCTGGGCTATACTCTTGTTCTTAGCTGCTGCAATATCTTTGAGAACAGGGCTCTGCATCACTTGATAGCTGCCCCAAGCAGCACCATTTGCTCCCAGTGGAGACCACGCACAAACAATAATGTCTCTCTCTTTACAAAACTTGAGCAGTTTTTGTTGTTGCCAAGCAACATTCATTTCAACCTGAATTTAATATACCCACATACGTTATTACCAAAGGAAATTACATCTAGTGTTTGAAATTCAAATTAAAGGCAGAATTCAGGACCTGATTAACAGCAGGAGGGATGGTAGCATTTTCCAAGAGTTTGGAGAGTTTTGCACAACTGTAGTTGCTCACACCAATAGACTTGGCCAGACCTAATTTACAGCATTCTTCCATAGCCTCCCAAGTTTCCTTTACGTCAAAATGAAGCATGTCATCTTCACTTAGCTTGAAGCGGTCCGCGTTTTTCTTAATGGTTATTGGCCAGTGTACGAGGTAAAGGTCCACATAGTCCAGCCCCAGTTTCCTACAGTACGTGTACATCAATTGCTATGGCAATATCCTTTTAGAATCAAAATTTCATTTGGAAATTATCCCTTATTTTATGATGAAATCAATAATGCAGCTATTTTTGCCCAAATTACAAACAAAGGCTACAAGAGGAGTGGGAAAACATTTTTTAAAAAGTGTGTGCATAGTCTATTTTTGCTGATTGCTGGAATTTTTTTCCAATCCCTAAACCCTAGAAGACAAACAAGTCAAATTTTAGTCGTCCAAAGTGTGGTACCAGACTTGCCCTAAATTTCTTCAATCAATTGCTGCTCGTAGTTACGAATTACATAAAAATTCATGCTTCAGCTTCACCCGATTAGCTTTGGGTCATTTCTTTCAGAAAAAAGAAAAAATGATAGTACCGAATCTTTTTGTTACTTGTTTTCCAAATTTCCAACGGTTTATACCTGAAGGCAGCAGAATCGAAGCAGCTCGGAAGAAGATGAACGAGTACCTGAGCGTTTCCTTGAGGGCAGGCAAAACAAGATGACGGTGAGTATCATGTATCGACAATTTAGAAGTGACAAAAACTTCATTCCGGTTCTTGATAACGCCACGATCCAGAGCCGTAGCAATCGCTCGGCCGACGCACTCCTCCGTGCCATAGGAGGAAGCTGTGTCAAAGTGGCGGTAGCCGGCCTCAAAGGCGTCGATGATTATGGATGTAAGCTGCTCCGGTGGTGGCATAGGAAGTGATGCGGTACCGAAGCCTATCGCCGGAATAATTTGGCCGGAATTTAACATCACTTGAGGCACTTGCACTGTGGCCATATTGGGGTTGGTGCACGAGGGCGTCCACACCGGATTCGGTGTATTTATTTATAGAATAATAGAGGTATACTTCCGTATTGATTTGACAACCTTTAATCTTTATATCTTTAAATGAAATGGCAAGTTTTAAGATTGTACTAGTATTTGTTTCCAGCAAAAAGATTAAATCTTTAAATGGCAAGTCTTAAGATTGTTCTAGTAATTGTTTCCAAAAAAAAAAAAAAAAATGTACTAGTAATTAATATTCGCATTATTTGAAAAAAAAAGTAATTAATATTCGCATGATCAATAATTCAATTCATCGTTTGGCTTACATTACATCACATTAATTGTGAGCATCAATATGTGAATGAAGATTTAGCATTATGAAATTAATTTAGATTTGATCTAGTATTCAAATTCGGGCATTTTAACTTGTACAAATCTGATGTGGCAACATACCATATTATGTTGTTGATAAACATAAATATCATATTGTTTCAATCAATACGTTGGCTATCACATACACGTTAATTAATAATCTCTATATGTCAATTTTACACTTATTCTTTGTATAGAAAGATTATTCATCAAGCCGGGGGACAATTGTATCATGTCATACCAAAAAAATGAGTAAATGTTAAAAATGAAATATAAATACGACGGTGTGAATCAGCAATAGAGTCTATAATCGCTACTGATAAATAAGGTCCTTAAAAAAGGATCATTATTCATACTTCTCCGTCCCAAAGGTGTTGGAGAGATTTGTACTGCCCCTCTGGAAAAACAAATCGTTGGCCTGTGAAGCCTCTGGCCTGTGGGATCTGCTGAATTCGACTAACTTGTTCTTCACTCAGCTTCCAATCAAATATTTGCAGGTTTTCTTTCATTCTCTCCCTGTTGAAACTCTTCACAATTGGACTCACTCCTTGCTCGTATATCCATCTCAAAGCCACCTGCAAGTCCAAAAAAATTGGACTCGATCACTCCTTGCTCATATATCCATATCAGAATTTGTTCTGTTAATCGCTGTAAACTAATTAATTAATGCGAAATATTCTGACTGACCTGGGCTACACTAATCTTGGTAGAATTAGCTGCTGCAATGTCTTTAAGAATTGGGCTCTGCATCACTCGATTGCTGCCCCAAATAGCTCCATTTGCCCCCAACGGAGACCATCCACAAACATGAATGCTTTTCTCTTTACAATACTCTACCAATTTTTCTTGCCGCCATCCCACGTTCATTTCGACCTGAAATACGGAATGTCGTCCCATAGCATATGCACTAGCTAGCTAGATGATAAGTGCGTTTTGTGCACTTATTTAGGGCATGTGAACCCATAATATTTGTGTTTTTATATTTAATTCCTACTTAATTTGATTCTTTATTGTGTTTTAGGAGAAAATTTGGAATAAAAAGGAATTTGAGTAAAAATAAAAGAAAAATGATCAAAAGAAAGAAAAAGATATCAAAAGAAGAAAAGTTTTCAAATTCGGGGACGATAATTAGTGATGGCAGAAAAATCAGATCCGATCCAAATCCGATGGATACCCGATCCGAATGGAGCAATTTTTTGCCGATCCGAAGATCCGTAGATCGGCCAATCCGAAACGGATTTGGATTTGGATTTGGATCGGCCTGATCCGATCCGAATTAATTTTTTATTTTTTATTTATTTTATTTTATTTTTATTATTTTTTATTTTTTTATAAAAACCTATACTAATATGGATCATATTTGGATTTTTTTTCTTGATCCGATCCGATCCGATCCGATCTGATTCCAATTCGATCCGAGGAATTTGGATTTGGATTTGGATTTGGATCGGGGTCTTGGATTTGGATCTGGATTAGGACAATCCGATCCATTGCCAACACTAACGAGAATGTAAAGATGATAAAGATTGAAGATGAATTTTGACCGAGATAATAGTGGAATTTCAACGTGGCTATTTCTGAATAAATTGTAGATCTTTTCATCTATTTTCCATAGGAATTTGAATAATCTCAATCGGACATCGGGAGCAAAAGTTATCACTAAAATGGTAAATTGCGACAGTGCTGTATAGTTAACCATGCGACCGCACCTGCGATAGCATGGTTCAATCGGGCAGAATGCGTCAGATTTTTCTTTTTCGACATGGACTCCAATTCTTGGGATTTCTTGCACCTATAAAAAGCCAAAGTCGACCTAAACCAGAGGGGGGACGACCTGGAACAGCTTTGGAGAGAAAAGTGAAGGCAAATACGGGTTTCAAGCGTAAGGATTTCACCACAGACACCGAAATTCATCGTCCGGTTATGGAATTCTTCTCCTTTTTCGTTTTTCTTGTTTTAATATGTTAGGCTAAATTTATTGTTGCGTTGAGGTGTAGATGAACCATTTTATTTGATTGTTATTCATGGATTGTTGAATTGAACCAACAATTTATGTTGGATTTAAGTTTTTAATATTGATATGTTTTCTTCATATGTTGAGTGCACGCAATTATATGATATTTGTGGTTTAATTTTTGAATCGAGAGATCTAAATTAAACTAGACATATATTAAAAACCGTGGAGTTCGATAGCGGATAGAGATATCTGCATTTATCTTGCTACATGTGATCTTTTAATGTTTTCATAAATCATTAATGTGTTCTTGTGTATTTATATTTACCATAGAGATGTAGGTAAATTGTGCATGAGAATAGTTCGAATATTACTCGAGAGAAAATATTTGATCAATTTAGAATTCGATCTTTAAATTTAACCAAGCTGTCAATTCAATAATCTGAAACAATAATCGGGTAAAATAGGGATTCGAAACCTCTTCACGAATTTGCTCACTGATTTTTCTCCAAATAATTTCACAAATTGCTTTCTAGTTTTAGCTTAAATTTTAGCCTTAGTTTGCACATTTAATTTTAACTGTTATTTGTTAATTAGTTTTTAGTATAAAAATTCCACATTTTTATTAGTTTCGGTTAAGGCTAGTAGGAATTAAACGATATACTAACAGTCCTCGTGGTACGATCTCCGGGACTCCAACAGTCCACTTTATTACTTTTGCGATCCGTACACCGGTCGAATTTTAGTGCAATACTAGACTTGAATATAAGAATTGAATACTAGTCCATCTAGTGCAATATATATATAGGTAGTGTTTAAGTTACGTACGTACCTGATTGACGGCTGGGGGGATTGCGGCATTTTCCAAGAGTTTAGAAAGTTTTGCACTACTGTAATTGCTGACACCAATAGATTTTGCCAAACCTAATTTGGTATGACATTCCTCCATAGCCTTCCAAGTTTCAGTTATGTCAAAATGAAGCATATCTTCTCCACTGAGTTTGAAAAGGTCAGCACTGTCCTTCACCCTTATTGGCCAGTGAATAAGATACAGGTCCACATATTCCAACCCCAGTTTGCTATATATATATAAAAGATCATCAATTTATAATCTACCCGAATTCATATACACACACACATATATATATATATATATATACTATTCTTCCAAAAATTAAAATAATTAGCATATAATAATATAGCACCTGAGAGTTTCCTTGAGAGCCGGTAAAACGAGATCGCGATGAGTATGTTTTAGCGACAACTTAGAAGTGATAAAAACTTCGTCTCGGCTCTTGATGAGGCCACGGTCCAGTGCTCCAGCCACTGCTCGACCGACGCACTCCTCCGTGCCGTAGGAGGCTGCCGTGTCAAAGTGGCGGTAGCCGACCTCAACGGCGTCGATGAGGATGGATGTTAGTTTTTCCGGCGTTGGCATTGGATAAGTCGCCGTTCCAAGGCCTATTGTTGGCATCGAACGGCCTGAGTTTAACACTACTTGAGGAACTTGAACTGTAGCCATAATAATAATGTGAGTGTTATTCCAATGTTTGTTGATTGGATTTATATATATGCATAGATAATTTCTTATGGTGTATATATTAGAGAGAGAGTATAAACAGATTGAAAACACAGATCAATGTATATGTATATATTAATAATAAAGAGTTCACAAGAATGGTTAATAGCTAGTCTAATTTGTCTTGATGCAATTGCTTTGGTGTCATTTGTTGGGCACTATTCGGCTGAATTGTTGACATACATAACTATTAATTTGATTGGTGTCATTAGTGAAATATTGTAAATTGTGAAAAATATATAAGTTAAATTTTCTGTAAAATTAAAGATACTAGTATCATGGATGGTAAATGCATTAATTAATTAATTAATTATCAATGCTTCATAGCCCGAGCCCACAACCACAAAAGCCCAACATAAAAGGCTTGAAAGCCCAAGAAACAAAAAGGAGTCAAAAGACCAATTAATTAACCAAAACGAAAGAATATTTAAACAAAAACAGCAGGCCATTATTATATTGCAGAATGCTGGACCAAAAATTAAGTGGAAGACTGACTGGAAGCTATAGATCCACTAAGTTCTTTCGGGCAGTCATCTTATTGGATCTCAACTGATGCTGGCCCATGGGCTCAAGAAGAACGGCCCCAACATGCTTCCTTCCACCTCGACCAGTGTCGTTGATATGCTAAACTATTTAATTTGTTTCTCGGTAGTGGATCGATCGGACGAAAATTATAAGATTCAGCTGGTATGTGGACTTGGTAGAAATCCCTTAGTATCAAAAAAATACTACTCCAGCAGATAATATTCAATATTAACTGATCACAGAATTAATTAATCAGAACGTGTTAATTAAGTGGTAATTGTGTGTGTGTATATATATATATATATATATATGTATATATGATGCATATATAAATAAATTAAATTAAATAAAATAAATGTGGGGACATGTTTAATTTGAGTGCACTATATCTATATCTATGTATTATATGAGAAAAAAAAAAAAAGAAAAAGCTAAATGACGTCCAAAAGGATTTGAATGTCATCGATCAATATGCGACTAAATTAGAAGGAATAAAAAGATCGATATATCGATAACAAATTGGATCAAGTTATATTTATTAAATTATAAGCAAAATTAAAGCTAGCTAGTACTTTGAATTGACCGTACCCTCACATTTTTTAATGATCAACAAGGATAGAAAGAGAAACTGCATCATGCATGGCAGTCTTTTTTGGTTTTCATAAATGTATTCCAACAAGAAAAACCCTCATCATCAATGCATGAATAAGAAGATGGGGTCACTCTCACTCCCTTCAATTTCAATTTCAATTGGGAATCTTAATTAATTCCGCTATTATTTATATATAGCACACCTTGCTTGCTTGCTTGTACTGAAATTAGAAATCCCGAGTAATGATCTTCTCCCCATATAAGAAGGAGTTATTCTCATCATCTGCTATGTGTCAACAAATGGGGAGAACACATCAATAGGAATCCCCATTCTTTGTTGTGTCTCCTCATCTTGACACATAAGGATTTAGACAACAACTCCCCACACGTTTATGAGGAGATTATTATTGTAGAAATCCTATCATCTTATAATTATATAATAGGTAATTAATTGTATATGAATCAATGAATGTGATCAACACATGCCATATACATAAAATGTACTAATGTTAATTTTTTAGTATATATATTATTACTCTATCTACTTAGGTTATCCATAAAAAAATGAAAAATATTAAAAGGAAAACGAAAGACCGGATTAGACGTGACCCAAAAATTAGAAAAAAAAAAGGAGAGAGAGAAAAGAAAGAAAGAAAGAAAAAAAGAGTGAAAAACGTAAGAATTGTCTAATTAAGAAGAAGAAGAAGAATATATAATTTGTGAATTAAAAAAAGGTGGAAGAAACATAGCATGTGGGTGGGGTGGGGTTGGGCATAGAACTGTAAACATCTTTAAATCCAAAAAGAGGAGTCTTCGGCAGCTGATCGAGTAGTCCATAATCATACACGATATATATACAGCTAATTAGCTGTGCGCTTCATTATTGCTATGCATATACTCTAAAGTAAAAGTAATCATGGCTGAATATTTATTTTAATTTGTTAAAATAAATAATTTTCGAATTCCACAAATCAAACAATAGATTAAAACCAAAAAAAAAAAAAAAGAAAAAAGGCTTCATTTAGTAATTAAAGTTACAAGAATTAAGCAAACTAATAATTAATTCCACCTTTTGAATTCTGATGATTGGTTCTCCAATATAAATCACCACAGCTAGCTAGGCGTACGTATGTAGAGACGCACAATATATATATTTATATATATTTTTTGATTATTTTAATTTCACTAGAATACGAAGAAGATATATAAACCATGCCGGCCATTTAATTATTAGATAGAGACAAATAAATCTGGAGAGAAAACATGTAGTGCAGCGCAGGCTAAGAGGTGCGTGCAATAATCGGGAGACAAATGCTTGATGATATGAGTACGTCAGTCGAAAGAGTTTCTGCGATTTTCTTTCTTTTTCTTTTGGATTTCTCAGACAAAGGTTCCTCCAAAGCAAGATGCTATTTTATGTCTTATCATCGATGCATGCGACATATTTTTCTTTGATGGATCCTTTGGTACGTTTTTTTTATGGGAGAGTTGTAGGTGGGTCCTAATTATATAATTATTACTTCTCATAAACATCAAATCGGTTCTGAATCTTAAAGTTTTGGCACCTTCGTCCCTTATCTTTCATAAAGTGGAAACAGTACGAAGACTTGTTTGAAAAACGAACACCTCGATCGGAATATAATTATTCGTGATTACAAGAAACTTTTTCATTGCTGGCTAGCTAGCTACGTGGTTATTAGTAGTACATCGTGAAATCAAATATTTATTGTTGGAATTTCCGAGTTCTGTTAATGATTTTTACATACACATAAAATAGAATAAGGATTCAACAAATACGATAATTATTTATGTGTGCATTGTTGGCTCCAATTTGGGCCGCGAGATAATTATCTTTCCAATTATTTGATGAATGCGTAATCTAATAGTCATAATATATTTATTTGAACTTTTATATTCAAATATTGTGAGATTCATTTTCAGTACTCCTTCGACAAGAGTGACATAATAATGTTATAATATTAAAATATAAGTATTTTATCTTGCAAAACTGACGTGTCAATGATGCATGTCGGCACCAACGTACGAATAAAATGAGCCTATCTTCAAGAGAAATGGTATATATGGTGTTTGTTTCTTTATCATTTATCATTTATCAATCAATCATTCTTGACATGAATGTTGCATATTTATTAGAGGATTGGGATAACTATATCACAAATAAAAGTTGGGTTGTCGGAGTACATGTTCTGCAAAGATCACAGACCCGGCCATCTAGCTCTATTAATTCCCCTTTTTTGGCCTTTTTAGTTAATTAATTCATCTGCCCCATCTAACGAAATTTTGAAACTACCAACTTCATTTGTAGTGAATGACAAGATCTATAATATGATTAAATTTAGGGTTTCAAACTCTTCAGTAGGATATATAAATAGATAACAATTAATAGATTTCCCACAGAAGCTGCCGATATATTTCCTAAAAAAGAAAAAGAAAATAGTATTAAGCTCCTTGAATAATACTACTAAAGCATTTTGTTTTGCAAAAGTTGGAAGGATTGTCCCGTACGGTTTTTTCTTGGAAACGGAAAACGAAAAACGGAAGTGTCAAAGTCAAGAATCTTTGTGCAGTGATACGTGCGTACTGAGACAGGACTGTGTACAGGTGTTGAAAAAACAATGAAATTGGTTTGTGGTCCCACGCTTAACAATCCCAATCCAACTATACATTCGTTAATCCTTTCCCCGTTATGCTTTCTCAGTAAAGACAACAGCAACTGCACACTGTTTTGCTCTTTAAACTCTCAGACATGAATGATCTCGAAACATACCTCTCTCTCTCTCTCCCCTCTCCGTATAGTCTATACACCCACCCCACTTCACTCCAATGTCCATGCTCGAATAGATATATATATATATATATTTTTGATTCATTCAAATCATGACACTTAAATTTTGAGATTGTATGAAATATATATATATATATATATATATAGAGGGAGGACGTGTTGTGATTTGATTGGACGATCTACAACAATTATACCCGGCCCCACACTACCACCATTACTTACTCTGATAGAGACTATTGATTAATGAATGGAGTTTGTTTGTGTCTGTGAAATGTGAATTGAACGGGACGAGTCATTAATCAACCGTTGCAACTGTGGCACTGAAAAACATGGTGCTTTAATTTTCATCAACATTTATATGGCCACAGAATAGCTAGCAGGAGTAGTTTTACTATATGTATGCATTAATTAATTAATTATCTCAGCCTTCTGCATGTGTGCAATTATTTTGGAGCTGTACCGTCCTTTCATGCCTGCCCTCCACTGAGAAATTAAGGGTCATCTCCAATTTCTGACCACCTCGGCCAACAAAGATCTTCAAATAGTCCAACCACAAAATCTAACTCTCAGGATAACAATATATGATATTCACTCAAATTAATATTCCTCCCCCACTTTCTTCTTCTCATTTTATTAAATAAATAAATAAATAAATGAATAACAGCTCACCTCACACTTGTAAAACACACTTGCATATATTCAAGAAAATCTTGCAAATCAAAAAACCATGTGTAGATCGATTGGCCAATTCTATATACAATCTCATGCGTTATTCATTTTATTTTATATAGTATATATATATATATTTCCATTTTCTGCATTGAATCTGATTTTAAGGTCACAATTTTTAAAGAGAAATTAATTAAATGGCAGAATTAATTTCAGAGAATGAACACAAACACGAGTTCATATATAATAATAGACAGATGTACACGAATTTTTTTCCTTTTGTGAAAGCTCGTAAAAAAATAAAATAAAATAAAATGTAGCTAAAAAAGTGCTGTTAAACACTTTTGAATAAACCGAATAAATTAACTAATTAGGTAACTTTGAACACACAACCTCATGCATTAATAAACCCCCCCATGTCATCGATCCACTAGCTAGGCTTATCCTAATCACATATATATATAGGTAGCAGTACTTGAAGATACAAACAGACACATGCAAAACCAAGGGTTAATTAATGAGCTAGCCACCATTAACAAGTTGAACACATAATTAATTTAATTCAAAGCTGATCGAGCAGATGTACTCACGTGATCAGTGGTATCTCTTAGGGCAGATGTAAAGTAACTAAACTCGAATGAATCCTCCAACGGAGTCGGTCCAGTTTGGAACTTGTTCTTGCATGAATGGCAAGTGAGTTGCAAAATTGTGGAATTGATTTTCTTGATAGCATTTTCTCTAAAGGCTTGAGCTTTCTCCAACTCTGCTTTCGCTTGTTGCCTTATTTTCTTGGCATTGGCGAATTCGTGCTCGGCAAGTTCACTCTGCCGCTTGGCCAGTATCCTCGCCTCTTCCGCATGCCCCTTTTCCGCCATGGCTACCCTTAAAAAATCATCTTCCACATTTTCTTTAACGTCGACCCTCGGGGAAAATCTGCTTACTTCATTTTTCTCACTGTTTTCTGATGAACCAATGGAGAGCTGCAATTGCGGGGATTGATCATCGCCATTAACCAAGGGTTTTGTTAGCAACTGAAGCTCTAGAAATGCCGCCATGGGTTTATTAGACAGCCGAGTTTCACACGCATTGGTCATGAAAATAGGGCATGGTGGGGCAATTGCACTAGTATCTCTTGATGGGCTTGGGCCCGAATTAGCTGTTGGGGATAAGCAAGAAGCCGCCTGTAAAGGGTTTGGTTCCGACCGGAACTGCCCCATTCTGCAGGCATCTTGATGTTCGATAAAACTCTCCACCCTATATACATATATATAGGTTTAATTTACAACTACTATGTTATATATAATTTTAAACTTAGATAGATAAATAGATATGCCATGTATATATGTAGGAGAAATTGGGAATATTTTGTATAAAATACTAGGTAGCTAGGTGCTAACCTGGAGAAAACACGGCCACAATCACAAGAATGGCCTCGAGTTCCACAAGTTTTGAGATGAGCCTTGTAATCTGATTGAACAGCGTATCCTTTGGAGCATTTCTCACAAACCCACTGCTTATGATTACTGTGTTTTCGTCTGAAGTGCTTCTTGATCCCGACGAGATCGCCGAGTGCGTGACAAGGATGGTGGTGGAGGCAAGTAGGTTCTGGGCAGACGAAAACACGCTTTCTGAGTAAAGGAGTTTCACGCTTTTGAAGCTTCCATGGTACCTTGTGTCTTCTCCTGTGCATCTGCAAGTTCTGGTCTCTCTGAAACCCTTGATTGCAGATCTCGCAAACGTATCGGTCAGATTCCAATAAGGTCCTTGGGGATAAAGATACCACTTCTGCATCTGGATCTAATATCATATCATATCGTATCATCAAAGCAGAAAATTAAATAATCAAACTCATCATCATACTATATAACTTTGTATAATAAATTGTAATTTGCATATATCGACAAATTAATTAAAGTGGAAGTGGATGGATCGTACCTGGGGTTCCTGCTGGTCTTCGTCTTCTTTTACTATTCATGTTTCCATTTTCGGCAGCAAATGTAGCAGAAGAGAAATTGCTGCTTATCATGGCAATTAACTATGGAGGATATAATTTAATTTAATTCAATTGATCAAAGAGCTGTAAATTATTGAAATGGAGGAAAAATACATAGATCGAAAGGAACTTTTAAGAATCAGCTTTTAGGCTATAAGCTAGCCCTCAATCCTCATCTTCAATGGAGCAGTTTGGGGTGTGGGGTGGGGTGGGAATTGCGTGGGTGGGTCTTCATCCAATGAAAAAGGTTCCAACTTGATTACCAGCAATATCCCCACAAAGGAACAAAACACGCTCATCACGAGTCATTTCACAGTACAGTAAATTTGCATGCATTTTGAAATTATACTACCCTTTAAGGCTCTAAAATTTTTGTCAGTTTCATACGGAATGGGGTTTGCATAATGTATGTCTACAGTAGGAATAAACCCTGCAAGTCTAATCAATGTTCAAATTACTGATTCACCCCTCCATTTTGATTGCTGCAATAAAAAGTGATAGGGAATAGATTATAATGGTTTTTAAAGATTTTTAATATAAAAGAGGAGAGAGAATAAGTGGAATTGAGTGGTTGAGATTTGTGAATGTAATAAGATATGTGGATGTGATTGATTTAGGAAAGAGAAAAAAATTAAAAAAAAGTGTTTAAAACACTTTTAAAGAGGCGCCAAACGGGCAATAATCTATTATATTCCTGGTCGATCCACTGCATGTCATGTCCTTTAATTTTATTTTTACTTTATCACTTGTTCATTTTCTTAATAATAATTAATATGTGAAGAGCATAGGCAGGTCAAATTCGATGC
Source organism: Jasminum sambac (assembly GCA_018223645.1). Taxonomy (NCBI): domain Eukaryota; kingdom Viridiplantae; phylum Streptophyta; class Magnoliopsida; order Lamiales; family Oleaceae; genus Jasminum; species Jasminum sambac. The sequence goes on along the minus strand of CP073647.1, from coordinate 41,638,508 downwards.
GGGGAGAGGGGGGGGCGGCGGCGGTGTGGAATTTTAATTTGTTGTTCTGCATATAACTACTTAACTTGTAATTACTACTCTCGATCTATCAATTAGATAGAGAGGGATTGCCAATTATATTCCCACCCTTTTTAGACCATCCTCTATCAACAATTGCGCTAATTAATATATATAGCTAGGTATGGTAACATTGACGCAACACAATCAAAGGAGTTCGATCTCAATCCTTTCGAATTACGAATATTGAAATCAACAAGAAATTGAAGAGAAGTTCATTAATTGATTAAAACTCTTAATTACAACGTAACTACTTAAAAAAAGAGACAAAGGTGGTTTCATTACGTTATAAATATTCCTGGAAAATGCTAATTTAAAAAAAAAGTAAAATGAACAAACTTTATAAAATCAAAATTTGAAAAAACAGTGTCATATCGACAATGGCATAGCATGGGTGGGGCTATTTACACCCCATTCATTACTAAACACACCTCAAAAATACCCACCTTCCCAAAATACCCTCCCAATTTACTTAAAAAATAGTTTTGTTCAGCCGGAGATGGCCCAACAACTTTGAAGCTGTTCGTGGGCCGAACAAAACGAAAAAAAAAAAAAATGTTTTGAACAAGCATTTGCTGACATTTTCGGTAGCGATTACTGCCGGAAATGGCGGCCAAAAAAGGGGGTTCTCCCCCCTCAATTGCTGCAATTTCCAGCAGCACTATTGTAGAAAATTGCAACAACAGCTAGTCGGTTTCTTCTTCGTTCTTTCTTTCTTTCTTTTTTAAATTGGGAAGGTATTTTGGGGATGTGGGTAGTTTTTAGGTGTGTTTAGAAAGTGATGGGGTGTGAATAGTGTGTTTAGAAAGTAATGGGGTGTGAAGAGTCCCAACCGTAGATAAATTTGAATTGGTTGTGGCGAGTTTGACTTCCTTTGCAAAACTATGTTAGTATTAATCAATTTCAACCTTACTGATCTAAGTAGTTTTTAATTATTTAGCTATCTATGCTACATTAAATACTAATTATGTTTCCCAATGGCCCTTTGAACGATGAGGAGAAAAAAAAAATGAAATTCGAGGCCTTTGGATATAACTATGAGACGATATTGTAGGGTTCTACATAGATTCATGATTACGTACCCCTCAATAATAATTTTGGCTGCAGCCTTCTATGAAATAATTGAAGATCAGTAACATCATTTGTCGTCAATAATTTGGTTGTTGTATTTAATTTTAGATGTATTATCGATAATGAACAAGGGACTAATTAACTACAATTTAAAAAATGTGATGATTATATTACTAGTAGCTGGCTACTTAATTACTATGAATAACATTAGTGTTGAATATTAACTTGAAGAGATTGAGATTGCAATAAATATTGGTGGGGTGGAGGAACCAAGATATATTCAAAGGTGATTGATCAATTAATCACATCGATCGTATGATTGAAGTTAGAGTTAATCATTGAAAATTAGGTGGGAAGTTTGTGGACAAATGTAATGTAACAGTGGGAGGCAGCCAAAACAGTGTCTCATGCAAATGACGTTTGATGACAGCCCTCACAATAATCAGCCAAAATCGAATTTCATCCCACTACTCTATTATTATTATTATTATCTTTTTTGAATTTAATAAATAATCTTGACAAAATATAATCATTCCATTCTTTCACGATAATAATTGAAATTCTGAAATAATTGCAACCAGGAAAAAAAAAATGGTTTACGAACAAGTACACTAAAGGCTGAGAGTTTGATGCGCTATTCCAAAATCTACACAGTAAATTAAAGACCCTTTTTTCCTTTTTTTTTTTTTCTTGGTTCACATTTCTAGGAGTTGTGTTTCTTGCTATAATTTAACAACTTTATTTCTTTTCTTTTCTTTTCTCTTTTTATATAAATAAGTAAATATTTATAATTTAATGTAAACAAAATTCGATAACATTAATATAAACGATTTTTAGTTGTAAGTAGAAGATCAATGAATCAACCTCAAACAACTTGTGTACTTAACTAATATCACGAATATAATTGAAGAAATTTTATCCATGAAGGAATAGTCATAACTAAGATACAATTCGACTTTGAAGATTTGAAGACCTAATTTTTCACTTTTAAGATGGTAAAATGATTTAACCTGATTCTTAATTATAGACAAGTCATTACCTATATATATATATATATATATATATATATATATATCTGTTTATATGCATTCCTTCCTCAAATGCTTTACTTATAAAAATAAAAAAATAAAAATGGAAAAGGATCTAGCAGATTTTTGCCTAATTTATGATTTGATATTAATCACCACGTTGGACGACATTATGATGTGCAGAAAAATTAATAGCTAGCTACCAATTTCCTTTGTGGAATCAGCTTTGGTTTGGGCCGAATAGAATATATGGTGCCATTAATCCCATTTGGCCCATTTAAAATTGCAACTCTGGTACATATTTACAGGAAATATATACCTTAGCCATACACACACAGTACGTATGTGTATAATATATTCGACAAATGTAATAGTTTAGAATCTATATATTATATAAAATAGAGTTTTATTGGAAGTTATCAATTGAGAATTAGTTATAAGGTAGTTGGTGTGGTGGAGTTCTACGGCATTGCCATGTGTGCTGGTAGTTATTGGTGTTAGGAAATTATTGGCTATTTTCATGTGTTACTTATTAGTGAATCAGTGTTAATTTTTTACTGTATGCAGTTAATTATTATACACTTAATTTAATTTTAAAACTCTTTTGTTAAACTATCACATGTCTTTCTAACCGAATACAAATCCAATCTTCAAAGATTGACTACAGGATTAGATGAACTCAAATATTAAAAAATACTTTATATATTCTTAATTGTCATAACACAAAATTAGGACTTCAATTTTCATTTTTTCATTTTGAAACAAAACAAATTAATAACTCATTATAAATACAAATTTCAGTACATTAAATATTTAGCATATGCATTTTTTCCACATTTTTCTCAATCTAGAATAAAATAAAATTAATTAATAATAATAATATAGTATCATAAAGTAATTGCAATTATTATGTTACTAATCATAATACTACGTAAAAAAAATAGTATATAATATATAGATTTCCATGTACCCCTTTTTTGGGTCATATAGTTATACTCATGTCTGTAGTTAAAGAATTTTGGAAGTATAAAATGGTTTATATTGATGTACATCTATGTGGAAACATGGTAAATATAATGAAAATGGTAACTCCCATTACTTTCTCTCTTTTCTTTTCTCAAAATATTGCATTCTTTGTGCACAAATCGCGTTTATTCTCCATTGAATTAAATATGGCCACCGAGTTTAGATCATCCGCCAATGATTGAAACATCATACAATAGATTTGGCGGTTTGTTTATCTTCTAGAAAAAGTCAGGTCTGGGGTACCTTATTTTCTTTGAAATAGAAGCATTCAAACATTAGTTTCTTTAATTTCCTCTGCAAATCAACTTCATAGTCTGTGAAATTGCACAAACCCATCGTCTCAAATTATGGTAAATTTATTTTCATCAAGATATTTAGTTTAGGCTAAAATTAATTTTATTTTTTCGGTGTTGCCGGATCTAATTTCTCAATCGATTTGTGGTTTTGGTTTGATCTTGTGACCCTGATTGATATTGATGATGAGTCCAATGATAGCAAAAGCCAATCTGCGGGTGCGCTGGTAGAAACATGCTCAAAATTCCATGAAATTCAAGGTTGATGTCGCCGTGAAGGAAGGACAACAGAATTTTGGAGTGGGTGTGATTTACATAGACGAATTCATTGATAGAGCTCTAACATTCTCGATGCCCCAATTTCCAAGTTAGAGCTCTCTTAATGATTTCAGATTTTTTAGAAATGCCCTTGGTGAATCATTAACATGTATCTCTATTTCAAATCGTGAAAACAGTGAGATTGTGTTATTCTTATCTATCGTGCATTATTTCTTATATCTTTGATGTTTACCTTTTATATCTTTAAGTAAAATGACAGTGAAATTTTCTTTTTCTTAACTCCTCTCTCTTTTGAGAGAGAGCTGGTAACTACTTTGATTAAAAGCATAACAATGTTGGTAAATATCATAGGTTTACAATGTGATCGTCATCATTTTGATTCAAGGTAGCTTTTATCACAATTATTATATTCTTATCAATGAGACCTTGAAGACACGAATAATATTTTTTAAACAGCTTTCTGTAATAATGAAGTTTTAGCTAAAATTTTGATGCAACTTGAGAGATATCGCAAATAACTACCACAAAGTAGGAAAAAGTAGAATCTTAAAATGAATGGCAATATACAATTGTATTATTTGGTATATTAAAAATGGATTCGTAATATTCATATTATTTGGTCAAATGCATTTAATTTTGATTATATTAATTAGTACCCTAAATGTGTGATATCCATAGAATTCGCAAAGTTGTTTTATATTTCAAATACTCTTAACTAATTAAAACTAAATGTTTTACAATCCTAGATAGGAAAGTATGAATTCTTTAGTCAATCTTATTGTAAGTTGTTATATTTACAGTGATATCCATTAGTCAATCTTATTATAATTACTCTTTAACTATTTTTATATGAAAATAATTTTCTAAAAGACATTTTCATTCAATTATATCATAAAACAACTTAGTACTCCCCCCTTTGCAAACATAGATCTATTATCATTTTCACACGGATTACAAAAATGGTAGTTAATATTATTCTAAAAGTAAAATTTAAGAGTCCAATATAATAGATTAATTAAAACTAGATAGTAAGATATAGATATTGATAGATCTATCGTCTGAAAAGGCGACATCATCATTTACTTATTTTTTAAAAATTTAATTATATTATTATAAAACTAACCTGTAGTAATTATACTTTGATTTAATGTTAATATATAAATCATTTTTTGATAATTTGTTGTGAAAAATAACTTTTGAAATTTAATAGTATACTACCGCAAATAGCTTATCATAAGTTTGAATAATTATTATTATTATTATTTTTCATTTAAGAACAAAAGCAAATTTTCATTAAAATCTAAATCTATTTACATTATCAAAGGGAAATATACCCTATACAGTTATACTATAGCTACACAAGTTTTAACAAATAATAAATAATAAATAATATTGAAATATGAAGAATATATTTTTTTTATATTTTTGGGTAAATCTATATGAATTAAAAATTTATCGATTCATCTAAAAAGAATTTTCCCATACTGTTATTCCCCGTGCAACGCACGGGTGTGAGAACTAGTTATAAATAAGTTGGCAAATTAAACTGCAATTTACTGAATTTTTAATGAAATAATAATTTTTTTCCTATGAAATAAATCAATAATACGGGAACTTCTCGCTTTGATTTACGCAATGGGAACCTAACGAATTTGAGTCAATCGCGACTAGAACTTTGTCGACGCGTGACGGTGGGTATCCCCTGCAACCACATGGCTATTCAACCGCACCACGTGAACCCTAAAACTTTTCTAAAGTTCCAACCAGCGCTCAGACTAGAAAAGAGCTCGGAAAACTAATGAAGTGGTTCACAATTTAGCTAAGCTGTCTTATTTATATAATAAGAACATGTGTTTATGGCATGAGCCCCAATCTTTCATAGAAGCAAAATTTTTATACGATAACGTTTCGAGTGGTTCAATAATATAAGTTTACTTTTGTCAAAAAGGAAAAAAAGAATTAATAATTTTTTGGTCTCTGCAAACATTAAAAAACTTAAAAATTTTAATTGTGCATTTGAAACAATTGTTTATTGTCATTCTCAATATGTTTCTAATTTATACGGAGACCTAAAAACTAGGTAGACATTAATTGAAGCATCCTTAAGACATATTACCTCCCTCCCAAAATTATAACCCTTTTCTTATCTTCATACAGATTAATCAAAATACAATTAATGGTATTGAAAAAGTATAATTCAAGATTATTTCCTTAATACGCCCTCTCATTTATTAGATATTTTAGTTCAATTATTCTATTTTGATGATAATAATATATATTAAATGAGAGCATAAAAGACAAGTAATATTTTAATTATATTTTTAAAAAAATGTGGCCTATATTTTGGAACGGACAAAAAATGAATAGTTGACTATATTTTTGGGACGAATGTAGTAGTAATAATTAAAAAAAAAATCACAATATATGTTCAGTGGTCTACGGTTATATTCAATTTTTTTTTAATCGTCGTTATGTTTCAATTCAAAATGTTAAATTTCAATGAAATAAAAATCTAACTGCAGTATTTTTGTTTGGAGACAATTTGCAAAAGAATAAGAAGATAAGATAATAATTCTGTAATAAGAAAAGGAATCTCTTCCGACACAGATCGAAAATGTGGCCGATGCCTGTCTTGTTCAGTGGCTGCCGCTACGGGGGTCCCACCTTCATCTTCTACTACTACTGACTAGGGCTAGGCAAAATAGCCACCAGACCGACAAACCGACCCAAACCGACCGACTTGGTTTGGGTCGGTTTGGTTTTTTGAGCCAATCGGTTCGGTTGGTGGTTTACATGTTGCTAAACAAATGGTGGGTTGGTTCGGTTGGTGGGTTGGAGTTTGGTCGGGTCGGTTAACCGACCCAACCCGAGTATAATTTTTTTTTTTAAAAAAAGGAAAACGTTAAACCTGTTACCTGTTGGCCGAAGTAGCGGCGGTGCTGCATCTTGCTGCTATGGAGAAAATTGATAGATGTGTTCTGCAATCGGCTGCCTGTGGCTTTTTGTCCAGATTTTTCGATAGGTTCTTTCTCGGTTTCTTAAATGTTTTTTCTTTTTCTCCAGCTGTAGTTTCACGAGATCATTGTTGTCAATCATTGCTTGTTGACCTTCGACGTTTCCCTAATTTGTAATTTGGGTGTACTTTGATTTGTTTATTTGATTATCTTCCAGATTGATATGAAATGTCAATGAATTTAGTAATTGTTTTGCCAATGTGTTTCCAAAGTATTATTTTTGAACAGTAGACAGAAGTTTCGATTAATTACGCAAAAAAAAATATAGTACTATTAAAATGTGTGATGGACAAATGAGGAGCAAAGTGAGAAAATTGAGAGAATATAATTGGCTTTGTTTGGCGATGGACTAATGGTGGGACACTGTGATAGAAGCCAAAACATTTTAGCCCATTTTCTATATGAGATTTGGGTTTTTTGAGAGAAAAAAAAAAGAAAGAAAACCGAAAAATCGACCCAAACCGAGGTGGTTTGGGTCGGTTCGGTTTGACCGACTAGGTGGTCGGTTTCGGTTTGTGAACCATGCAAACCGATCACCGGGGGTCGGTTTCGATTGGGGTCCAAAATCAACCCAAACCGACCGACGCCCACTCCTACTACTGACATTAAAATATCATACTTTCAACATTGCCATCAATTTTTTTTTTTAATTTATATATATTTAATTATATTCGTAGGATAAGGATTAAAATAACAACAATCGTTTTATTATATTAACTAGTGTTTCTACCCGTGCGTTGCACGGGAAAACATATACACATGTAATAAATTAGAATCCACATATGAGGATAAGTGCAAAAGAATTTCTAAAATTTTTAGTAGACTTTCGCCTATATTTTACACAAACACATTCTGTTATAGTAAATAGTAGGACTAAAAACAAAAAAATTTCACATAATTTTATATTGTGTTGATCCAACTTGTACATGGATTGGCTTATTTTAACGGTGTGATTTTTTTAATTCAGAAAAATAGGTTGACCCGATGCGTGTATATATGTATACACGCTAAAGAAGCAGTCGAGTTGGAAAAGACATGTAAAAGCGGTAAAACTCGTTGCCATAATTAAAAATTAATTTTTTAATTCAGAAAAATAGGTAAAAATGGCGGGAAAATGTGCTGGTTTTATTAATATATAGATATAGATTGTAAATGTAAATTCTTTAATTATTATTAATATAATAGTGCTTTCGCCTTTTAGAAACTGATAGTCTACTAGTTAACTATTGGCATAGAAGCAAAGGCATGTGTTAATTGTTAATCATGCATGACAGAAGTTAATTAACAAAAGGAAAATTAAATTAGATTAAATTAATTATATGAGATGAGAGCAAATGGATCGGATCGGAGGAGATGAAGATGATTGGTAAAGACATTCTTTTGCATGTGATACGTACGTACAAGTGTCATGTGTAGCGAATCCTCATGTTCCCATTCGATCTTTCAACACAAATAAAATTATTATTCGACACCTATAATGCCCTAATATTCATGTATTTAATTTGTCATATATATGTTTAGATTATCCTACAATTTTATCTCAACCATAAGCTATTATAATGCAATTTGTGATTTCCTACCATATAGAAAAAGTAAGCCTAAAAATATCATATTTTTTGGAAGAGAACAATAAGCGAAAAATATATGTAATTTTTTTTCACATTAAATTCTCATTCTATTCTATTTTCCTGTTTGAAATTGTAGTTTAATTAGTTACAAGTCCGTCTGAAACTACTACATTTAGGCTTCAACTTGAAAAGAAAAAAAAAAAAAAGAAATTTTCATAGATTATATATACATATTCGAATTTTAACTTGTTTCCGAAAAATTCTTCAATACACGAGTAAGGAAGACAAATAATTATTTTATGTGAAAATACATTGAATGGGCTTTAAAATGATATAATTTTCAAGAAGATTTAAAAATTTTCAGAAAATGAATGATTTTCCTAAGTTATTATAGCATATGAATTTTAGGTCATTCGTAAAAAATTCTTGAAAATATATTGAAATATATTTTTTCGAATGTACATTGAAATAACTCTTAAATGATATAATTTTCAAGAGGATTGAAAAATAAAAACTCAAAAAGTGAGTGTCCCTAGGTTACAGTATATAATTTTAGGTTGCCAGGAAATTAAAAAAAATTTGAATGCAATACAAATAACTTAAAACACGAGTACAAAAGGTGAACAATTATTTTATGAGAAATATGTGAAATAGTTTTCAAATGGTATAATCATCAAGAAGATTAAAAAATTTAAGAAAATGAACGATTTTCCTAGGTTTCGTAGCACACGAATTTTTGGCAGTTTGGAAATAATTCTTGAATTCAATATAATTGACTTAATACACAATCACGGATGGTGAAATTGGATTTGGCTTTTTCGTTTTTCATGATTTCGAAAAAGCATTGATCTATTGTGTGTAATCTTCACTATGTTCCAACTCTAATACAGAAATTGCACAAGCGATCCAATGCCCGCATGCTGGCACCGAATCACTAGCCACAAAAATTGACACAAGTTAGGTCCTTCGAAATTGGAATACCAGTTACAAGTTACAACATAAACCAAAACCACTTACAGAAAGGCTAAGCCTTAAAAATCTAACAACACTTGATATAGAAAATGATGTATATATTATGAGTCAATATAATTAAGTACTCTGAATCCTACCAACAAACCCATAAAAAAATGGAAAAAAGCCCGTAATGGAACCCTACTAACACTCTTATCCCAACACGAAAACAATCCAACCCAACCTATCCTCATCTTCTCCCAAACACGACTTACCCAATCTTGATCTCGGTTGATGAGAATTGCAGTCTGTAGACACTAAAATTTTTAAAGTATTTTGGATCGGGTAAATTTTAATTAATTGGCCTTTTAAATCGGGTAGACTATAATTAATTGATCCATTAAATTCTAAATCTCAAATGTCCACTAAGCCCAATTAAATTTAATTGGACAAAGCCCAATAAAAGTCCATTCTACTTTTATTAAGTATAATTGGAATATTTTATATTTATTTTAATTATTTAATTTGGATAATTAAGGATTTGTTATTCAAATTAAATGGATTGGTGGTGATAGGCCTATTCAAATCTCTTTATAATTATAAGTAGAACCTTGGGTTTATTTTAAAAAAAAGGGAAGAAAAAGAGAATAAAAACCCTAAGTGCAAAAAGGTTAGAAATTCTCTGAAGAAATCTGAGAGAACAAAACTTTCTCAAATCAAAACCAATTAAGAGGAACAAAATCTTCTCGAACCTAAAACTCAAATCAACGATTTGGAAAATGAAATCTTTTCCAAATCAAAATCAAATCAAAGTAAAGCAAAGAAAGGATTAGAGAACACAGTCTTCTCTAATTCAAAGCAAAATCCAAAATTAAAGAAAGATATTAGAGAACACAGTCTTCTCTAATTCAAAACCCAGTCCAAGCTCAGGGAAAAAAGTTTTTGGGAACACGGTCTTCTCCAATCCAAAGCCAAATTCAAGACTTTGTAGAACACAGTTTTCTACAAAGATTAATTATTGTTGGCTTGCCAACTTTGTCACCGTCCTTCAAAATTCAATCATCAGTTAGAAAAGAACGAAAATTCATGAAAATGTGAAAACTTTCCTGAAATTTAAGAGCGAGATGCATCTAATACCTGTAGAATCATCTGGGTACTGTCGGCTTCCACAGCAACAGATGCATCTGAACAGTATAGAGTCCACCATGCATATACAAATCAATTGCGGTGTGTGTGGAATCAAACAACCGTTGGTCAATTATACATCACCATCAAATACCTTATGATTGCCCTGACTTATTGGCTTTTCACTGTAGCGCACTAGTAGACTGATCAAAATCTGTATAAGTGTGAGTTCTCAAGTCCGGCTTGCCGACTTTTTCAATGAGATAGCATTGTCTTTTGGAGGTGGAAATAGCTACGCTCAATCTCCAAAAGTGATCATTTCAATTCTCCCCGTTTTCATTTCAATTTTCGCACATTTGTCATCATTTTTCAATGTTTTCACCACGAATGCATAATTAACCTCCACGCATACGACATATTCGGAAAAAACAAAAAACCTCCATGCAAACCATACCCTTCTTCTTCTTCATCTTCAACCTTTCTTCATCGCAGTTATTTTCATAAACATAACCCACAAACATTCTACGATTATGAACATGCTTCCTTTCTGAGTTATATTCTTTCAAGCAATTAATTGATATTCAATAAAAATTTAAAACGGAAAAAATGAAAATAAGAAAAATTCTGGTAAATTCAAACTGCAGATAAGAAAACTATTATGTATGAGCCACATGGATAAAAATTATATTACATTATAAGAGGATTATATTAATAAAAAAAAAAAAGAGGATTATATATTAACCAGACTCATTATGAACAATCAATCAGAAACCAAGGTACTGAGGACTCTATTTCCAGTTTGGTTGAAAGCCTTTGATTGAAACTAGGACTAAAATAATGTCATTTTTTTTTTCTCGATCAGAAGTAACAGTGGAGTCTAAATATGATTTATACAAAATTGTTCTCCTAAGACTTTATTGAAAGTTGAAACTTGGGGAGAAGAAATGAAACAATGAATGAGAGAAATCGGCCGCAGATGTTTTTTCTTTTCCTTGTTAATTTTCCTTTTTCTTTGTTAATTGAGGTGAGGATATTAATGTAAATTAGACGTAGCGTGTTTATAAAAAATACATTTTAGTTGTCGTGTATTTATAATGTGGTGTTATGAATAAATATGGTAGTAGTCATATAATTACCCATCTACTAATTGCATATTTTTATGATATTTTTGTCCTCCATCAATTTTCCTTCATGGTGTTTAATCGTATTTAATCTACTGGTTTTTTCCATATGCAAATTAATTCGTTCCTGTTTGAGAATTTGTAAAAATACGAAATTGGGGGCAACAATAAAAAATAAAAAAATTAACGAAGACGAGAAGCGAAATCGCACTCTGTTGAACGAGACATTCGAAGAATAGAACTTTTTCTGATCTGAGGAAAAACCAATCGAAATTCAATCAAATGCTCGATTACGATGACTACAACGTGACATCTTGACATGGGCTAGTACTCCAAATCACCATAACTCTCGGTCGATAATACTTCCATAAAATGAAGTACGATAATTTGATGTCTAAGAAAAGAACCGAATACTGATAGCATTAACTCCTAAATGACTTGCGGATAGCACATTCTCTTGTCAAATGGTGAGGTAGTTACTGCAATGTCCCCTTAGTCATCAGTGCTTGAAATTTTATTCCCAGGTTTCAACAGGGCAACCCTCTGGCTTTTTTACAGCATGTTCACTTTCAGCTCAGATCTTATATATTGCTCAGCCTCAGTTTTTCACCTACCCTATAATGACTATCAGAATATCTCATTCTTTCTCTAAGGATATAATAAAAGATATAATGAGAATGGAATATCTCATCCTGTCACAATCTCCAACTGATAGCAACAAAACCTCGTTTGCAATCTCAAATATCCGACACCCTCTCTCCCCATCCCCATGAATATGACTAAATCACCTCATTGGCACCCAAATCCAGGAATTCTATTTTATTACCTTAAATGCGAGTTACTATCAAAACTAGGACTTCCGATGCACGGTTTCCATGTCAACGCACATAGATTTATGGTAATCATAGCACGGAATATTCCAAATTCATCTATACCGCACATTTAACACTAAAACTACTTTGATTCTATCATTACCGCATATAGGAAATATCACAATTATGAACCTCCAAAACCTTAACACATTATCTTCCTGTCAATCACCGAAAACAAAGAAAGGGAAACAATCATTATCTCAACCAAAATCTCTAGAAAGCAAATAAGGAATCTGTAGTTGCATGACATAATTCTAAACAAGTATCCTCATCCTGTGATTAAGACAAAGATCAACATTTGCTTAAACTACAAAATGGAATAAACTGAATAACTGATCTCATACTCCCTACAAGACACAAGCTGACTCATCAGGGAAATCTAGCGGTACCTGATACGCCTCTGCTATGGGGGAAAGCTATTCATATTTGTATAGCAGAAACAAAGAGCATGTGCATTTCAGGGCCGGCTGCAGGACTTCAAAATAGATCTACCGGATTGTCACAAACTTATTTGTACCATGTTTCGCCCAGTAACTCTTCAGATCAATAGGGTTAGAAAAATTATAACCTTCTGAAGCAAGTTTCTCCAAGACCTTTTTGAAAGCACCAATACTCATCTTACGCCCTGCTATCCTAGCTCCACGTCTCTTGGTACTCATAGGCAAGGGATACATAGACATTACGGTAGTACAGCATGCTGATTGCCAGCCACCTGAGCCCCACCTGTAACACTGCTGTGGAGTTCCAGTGCACGAGCAAACTGGTATAGGGATCCCTGAAATATCCATATTGATCCCATTGATAACAACCTCAGCCCGTTTCTTGGGAGCCCTGGCCCGCTGAACCGAAGGGCCAGATTCTTCTTTAGGAGCCCTAGGAGTTCTAATCCTAGGTTTTTTCTCTTTCGGAGGAGACTTTGGAACTTTACCACCTGCCCTCTTCTTAGCGAGTGCACCATTACTGGCAACATTTTCTCCTTCCTTGCTTACTTTTTCCATCTGATTTAACACATTTTCAGTTTTTGGCACATTAATTTGCTGGGGCATTTGGATGGAATGAGTCGTGGAAGTTTCAGGTGAGAGCCCATAATTCATTTGATAATAGCCATGATGTTGATTTCCCGGCAAGGCACTAGCATACTTTCCTCTAGCATGATTCATCCAATTCTCCCTTGTATAGTCGATGGGAATATGCGACTCAGAAATCCCGCCCACACGATGATGGTGGAATGGCCCGCCATTGATTGAAGCCATGACACCCGATGGGAGGATACGGTGTTGGCCATGAACATCAACGCCAAAAAGGGGCTTTTCAGTCACTGATGACATTAGCTGGAGACCTAAATTGTTCTTGACAGGGGTGGCTGCTCGCCCAATAAACCCCCAATTTCCCGAACTCATACCACCACTAGCGTCCATCTTATTTCTTTCACAAACTACAGAAGCGATAAACAGTCAAACAATGAAAAACCCACACAATTCGGCACATGAATGTCTTCTCCGGGAATCTCAAACTGTAAATTTAGTACATTTCACAGTCCAGATTACAACGCCTACAAAAACGCGCAAGGAAATACAACTATCAGATAAAAAATCTCCGATACACTCTTGCAGATAATGCAAACAGACTCACAAATCAAAAACACAGAAAACCTAGGAAATGCACAAAATTTGGGTTTTTGAACTCAGATCTGTCGGCGAAAAATACAACATAAATTTAAATTAATCTAAATAAAATAAAATAAAAGACGAAGCTTTTCATAATAACAAAAGTAGTAAAATACATAGAAAGAGAGAGCTTACTGAGGGGACGGCTAGATTAGGGTTTTTTTTCGCTTTTCCTTTTCAGATTGAAGCAAGCCTTATTTTTGCCTTCGAAGGAAATGAAGGTTTTGGTGTTGGAAATGGGGAGTTTGTATACAAATAAAGTAAAATAATAAATGTCTTGCTCATGCATGATGACACATGCCACACTCTCGTGAGTCGTGAGAAGGCCTAATGATTTTCATTTTTTATTTTAAATTTTTTTAGTGTGGGTCATTTTCTTATTTCGAATTTTGGTATGAAAATGCTTCACAAATTCGACATTCATATTTGTGCTTTGAGAATATGTAAAATTACTTAACATCGCCATCTCACAATTGCATCAAATGCCAAAAACAAAAAAAAAAAAAAAGGAAACGGTTGAAGGAATTATCTTCAATGATAAAATACATCATAAGTAATTGATTGGCAATAAAATTTATCAAATTGTTGAGTTTTCGTACTGTCAATAAATATTAATTATTGTACCCTAAAAAAAAGGTATTAATTTTTTATACATAAATGGTCACGTTGTGAGTAGATTAAATGATTAGCATTTTAATTGGCTTAGTATTTCTATGAGTGCTGTATTTTTAAAATATAAAAAATAAAAGTAAACATAATCACTTATTGTAGGGAGGTTTTTATTGCAAATTAGGCGTATGGTGAATGGAAATTGAGGCACAATTGCATTGCATGTGGGAAATGTAGTTATCCCACATAGTAACTTTAAAGAAGTTTTGTCCAACTTATTAATGATTGGCTTTTGTGTGAGGTGTAACCATTGTTATATAGGGTATCCGCCATGGCATACGCGCCCGCAGGAGGGGTGGAAATCACAAGCCGATTTCCACACGAGCTTTGGGATTCGTGTGCGAGCGCAACCTGCAGACGACGAATGTCGCACTGAAATTGACCACCAAACACAAGTTGAGTTTTGCTCGGTTGGTTTCCGCTGTAATGGACAAAATTTAAACGGATTGGCGTTACACAGTTGCTGTAATGGCAGAATTGTAACAGTTTGGCATTACATTGCCTCTGTAATGGCTGTAATTGCAACGAATATGCGTTACACGGCTGGTGTAATGGTTGTAACGGTTCGGAATTGATGATATTCAGGCTCCATTACACCTATATAACTGGAAATCTCGGTGGTCTCATAATACACACTTCTTAACCACGACTCAGTCTTCTTCTCTTCAGTTCGTTCCATTCTTGGTGATAGTTTTCGGGCATTCGATCCAGTTCGGCTGTACACCTGCAGTTGGTCGTTGTATCGTGGGAGGCAATCGTTCGGGTGGTGAGGACGAAATTGCTTTAAGGACATTGTGTTTGTAAGCCTCGGTCGTATTTCCTCGGTTTTGTTTTTTGTTCTCGTTTTATGTAATTTACATGAATTACATGTTCATTGTGATATTGTTGTGATATTGTTATTTGCCAAATTTGTTTAGCAACCCCAAAGTTTCTTACAGTTTTATCCCCTATAATAATAATAGAAAAAATAATATATATATGTCCGTTATTCTATAATTCCATCTTTACCTTCACTCTAATTTCTTCCATTTGTTCTTCAAAATTTGCATCAACAATACGATTAAAACCATCGCTAGAGAAATGGTATACTTTTATATAACATAAATGTTAACAACTTATATCCTTATCTATATATTATATAAAATAGAGTTTAATTGACAGTTGTTAATTAGAAAACAGTTGTTAAGACATAATTTCTATTACCACCTTACTTAACCAATTATCTATTGCTATATATATTATTTGTTGAGTCTTTTCCTCCCCACGTTTTATTTGTTTTTTCTATTTTGAATTTTCTGGAATTGAGGGAAGTTGTGACTCCTACTATTAAGGAACTCCTATTCTTAACTAAACGTGGGCAATAATAACTAAGAATATGCTAACTGATTTCAGCACTAATATTTCTTTATATTTTGCTATATGTGTTTAACCATGTAATTAATATTTATTATTTAATAGTATTTATTTGTTAAGACATTAAAACAATGTGATATTTGCCACAATATTATTTTTTCCCTAAACTTTATTTCTTTGTGCTTGGCAATATAATATTTATTAATGTAAAAATTTATTACTATTTTTTTTGGTGTGAATTAATTTTCGATATCATTGTTCGATGACTTTGTAATTTGTTTATATATTTAATTATTTCATATTTCTATTCTTTAAATCCAATATAGTTGTCTCAGTTGTGCATATGTACAAATTTAGGTTCATGAACAATTTAGTATATCTATGAAATTAAATAATTAATCACGTGTTGTATTAATTTTTATTATTGAAGAAAAAATTTATATTAATTTGTCGACTATTTCATTCAAAGAGACGGGATTGATTATGACAAGACTTTAACAACATGTTTGGAAAGCTTCGATTCTATCAAAGAATAATGTAGGGCATAATGTTTTAATTTCGAGAATATCGCTGACTCCCTCAAATATGATGTTACCTTTTCAATTGCAAGGAAAACAGTTCCCTTTAATTGTATCTTACGTCGTGACAATCAACAAGAACCAAGGATAATCACTATCAATTGGAAGGATCTGGTTAGCACTGGTACAATTTTATGGCACCAGCACTGGTCAACCACATGTAATTTACCATATTTTAGCGTGAAACTACATGTAATTTACTCATGGTTTTATGTGAAAACACAATAAACCACATGTGATTTACGGCATTAGTGCCATAAAATGGTTCCAATTCTAGAATAAGAATATTTTTGTCACTATCACACGTGAAACGTTTTCTTATATATTTTTAGTGATTATGCTTATTTACTATATTTTTTATTTATGTATAATGTGACTTATGTATTGGTTTGTAAATATATTGAACTTTTGTAACTACGTCGTTCATAACATGTATAACTCCAAATTTTGAAATTGTTCAATATTAGTTTATACAAATTATTCATCAGTTGACATGAAAGTAGTTACCAGTATGTTGAAATGTATGAACAAATCTTAAAATGAGAGCAAGCATTGGTGGTGGCAGAATTAAATTCATAAAGAGATCGATATACGAGCGAAATCAATTGAGTTACATCCACATAAAGATAATTAACTATGTACAATATCTATACTTAAACATGATGGATGGTTGGTGACTACAACTGTACGATGTACGCTATAAGATAACTTCTACTATTGTTTGCTACAAGATAACGTTACTATAATTTTTATTGTCTAATGTTAATAGAAAATATGCACACCTGTAACTCATGTTTTTCATAGTATTAGTTTTACAATGACACGATGTCTTCGAGATGAAGATTATGTCATTAATCCTTTGTTCTTTTCCTCTTATTGTTTAATATATAGTTTCATTATGGTATGTTATTTTTATGTGTATTTATGTTGATTGGGATTTTTTCAGTTTTAATATTTTTTGCATAATTTCAATTTGTTTTTACCAATGGTGAAATGAATTGCATTCTATCATGAGACTATATTGTTCAATTGAATCAATATAATCATGAATCAGTTTCGAATCAATTGGCCATGGTTTTATCATTCCTTTTTCTATTCAAGGTTTACATGGTATGTAGCAAAAATTTATTATATGTGCTTTTTTTCCGATTATTATTTTTCCATATATATGGAGAAATTTTAAATTTAATACATTATATATTATCTATTTGAAGATTCAGCACGGCTAATAGAAGATGGATGCAAGACAAAGACAGTTAATTAACACTAATATAGTTGAAGTGCCTATATTTCAGGCAAATTGTGTAGCCATAGATTATATTGCCGGTCTATAGTATTCATTTTATATTTCAGGCAAACTAAGTATTTCGATGACAAATACTTTATTATATGTTTTGTATTTAATAGATTTTTAATTTTACATATGTTTGTACTTTAATTATTCTATGATATTTCATCCTCACTATCGTTAGTGTTGCTTATGTGATTGTTTTGAATTGCATTTATTTTTCAATTGAAGATTGTCTTGATTCATTTTTAAGTTATTTAATTTTCAATTGAACATTGTCTTGATTTATTTTTAATTAATGCAATTTTCCTAGTAGTACATCATATAGTAATTATAATATACGAGTTATTCATGGCTAATAATTATTCTTTTATCATCTAACAAACTAATACCACAACCATCTACCTTAAATTTATATGCAAGAATTTTATTGATGATATTGTTGCTCATAGTGTTGATTCATTTTGATTAATCTATGTATGGTTTTTCCATTTTTCCCCTTATATATTTGTTATTAGGAGTGAGCGTCAGGTCTGATAGGGCGGTTTTGGGCCTAACCAAAAATCGACCCAACTGTAGGCGGTTTGGACGTTTCCAAACTACAACCGAATCGGTGGTTCAATTTCTTGAATTGAAACCGACTTGGGTCAGTTTAGGTTGGTTTGATTACTACATCCAATTCATTTTTTTTTAAAAAAATTCTTCAACTTGGCTGAGTTTTCAATTGGCAATTGCAAACTCGAAAACAAACTGATGATGGGTCGGTTTTCGTTGGGTCAAGTTAGCGGGTTATCAGGCTAAATGCCCACTCATATTTCTTATGGGTCAAATTGTTTGAGATTTGTTCATATTTAAACAAATATTTCATCTGGTATGTGCCTTGTAAGGTCTACGATACGGTAACAGGTATGAAACATATTCAAAAAGTTTCATATTTTAATTTTAAGTTGTAATCATGTAATAACTCAATTGAGACTCATGTTAATAGTCACTAAGTTATTTAAAACGTAACCTCAACTCTAAA
Source organism: Jasminum sambac (assembly GCA_018223645.1). Lineage (NCBI taxonomy): Eukaryota > Viridiplantae > Streptophyta > Magnoliopsida > Lamiales > Oleaceae > Jasminum > Jasminum sambac. Next base: position 41,619,524 of record CP073647.1, on the reverse strand, counting down.
TAACTTTATAATGCCATATGTTACAAAATATTCGCTTTTTAATGTTACATTATGTTACAATTAATTAAGCACAGTTGTAAATTATGTGTCAAATGATAACTACATAAAAAGATCAAATTGCAAATATATTATTGTCATAATTTGATTGAAATTAGGTAATTGGTACATGATAGAATTATACAAATATGCAAATAAAAGATTAATAGTTAAAGGTAAATAGGTAATAGATAAAACAATTAGTAAAAATGATTAAAGATGAACTACTAAATTGTAGAAGATGAAACTTAACAAAAATAAAGAAAAATGCATTTATAAAAACTTAAAGGTTAATAAAATTCACATATGAGAATGGACACTTGCCTTAGGGTGCGTTTGGCACTGGCGATACATGAATGCACATGAAAAGTGGCAAATTTGGGACGAAAACATAGCCTTTGAATAGCATGCTCTAATTAGGTATACTATCATCTTCAACAAAATCCTGGTCCTTACATTTCTCCTTGAGAATTATGAAATTTACTTAAAAATATTTGAAATAATAAAATTTATTATATTAATTAAAGATCTTAAAAAATTATAATAAGAGTGTATACTCATAATGAATATATTCGGAAAATTAAATTAAATATTTATAATAACAAAGAGTTTTTTATTACCGTGAAACTATGTCTTCAAATGAAAAAAATATGTCATTAATCTTCTATTCTTTTTAAATTATCATTTAATAAATAGTTTCGCTATATATATTATGTTAGTTTTGTATAATTTTAATTTGCTTTCAGTGATACTAAAATGGAATGCCTTCTAATATAACACTATGCTTTTCGATTTAATAAATATTATCAAATAATTTTGAATCAGTCAATTGTATTTATATTATTCATTTATCAAATTCAGCGTTTAAATGATCCACACAAACCGTTTATTACATATTTGTTTTTCAATTATTAGTTTTGCATTTATGGAGAATTTTTAAATATAATACATTACGTATTACTTATTTGCAAGTTTGTAATAATTAATAGTAGATGATAATGCGACGAAATTGTAACTGACATTGATATACTGGAGGTGTGAATATTTTGAGAAAATTAAGTAAGTATTTCGCTATATAAACTTTCTTTTATATATATATATATATATATATATATATATAAAAAATATATTTTCAATGTTATATATATTTTCTAATTTGGACTACACCCTAATTACTCGATCCATAAAAAAAAGACTCACTTCTTCTTTCTTTTTTGAACATCGTTATCGTTAGCGTACTTTGTATAGTTGTTTTGAATTACATTTATTTTTAAATTCAACAATTCAATATTGCCTTCATATAGTTTTTAAAATAATTAATTTTCAATTGTACATTACGTTCATTTGTGATTATTTTTATTTGTCAAATAATTTAATTCATTTAACACATCTTTTCTCTAATGTATTATTTATTCTATATAGGAAGATAAGATTCTGCCATTCGTGAAAATCATGATCGGACAAGGTTTATCGAGAATGGATAAAATCAATTAAAATATGCTTTTCTTTCAAAGAAAACATGTAATTTTGTTTTTGTTATACATGTATTGTCATTGAACTATTATTATTGTTGTTGTTGTTGTCGTTGTTTTTAATTGTTCTATATATTTTCAAAGTGCACGTAGAATGTATATTTTTTCGGATGGTATTATATTTCAATTTTATTAGTTCTACTTATACATGTTTTTGTAAAATAATTAATCCCTTTATTCAAATGTAATTTAGATTGAAAATAAATTTTTGATATAGCAAAATAGTTGATGTACATATTGTTTATTAATTTATACTCAATTATAAGATATGTATAACATATTTTCAATATAAACATTCCATGCATTAATTAAAAATACTTGCGAATCATGGGTAAAATATTTTATTTTTCATTTAATTGACACAATTTTACTCCCGTGCAACGCGCGGGTGCGAAAACTAGTTATTATTGTTATTATTATTATTATTATTATTATTATTATTATTATTATTATTATTATTATTATTATTTAATCATCGTTTATAGGGAGGTCTTCCACCTTATAAGGATAAAAAAGAACATGTATGTCTATCCGTTCATCATTCCATCTCCTTCCCCTCATCCTCTCTCAAATATCTTGCATCTATTTTTCAAAATTTACATCAACCATACGATTGGGGACCATATCTTTAAAAAAAGCAGGGTGCTAGTTACATACATTGTGAAAAATATTATTTATTCACATAGCATTTGATTAGGCTTTAACGCCTTATTTTATTTTCCCTAAAAAAAATGTTATGTTATTATCCTTATATACTAGTTCTCAGTCGAAGGGAGGGTTTCTCTACCAATAGAGTAAATTCTTATTTACATCCGTCATCATACATAAACACTCCATCTTCCATTATTTCCAAAACTCCGTAAAATCTGTCATTTTTTAACCAAATATCTATCATCTAATTGGATTTTACCACCAAAAAAGGGTATACTAGGACCACACTGTTAAAGAAGCGGCATGCTAGTTACATTACATGTATATTGTGAAAAATATTTTTTATTCACATAGCATTTCATTAGGCTTTAACGCCTTATTTTATTTTCCCTGAAAAAAGGTTTATACTATTAAATTTATATACTAGTAAAAATATTAGTAATAAACATATTTAGTTGAGGAGGGAACTACCAGGCCCTGTATTTCCCTCCTCTGAACAAAAGTAAAGTTCAAGAATTTGAACAAAATGAAATCCATTTTCGCATCGAGGGTTTTTGCGCAAAATGCAAGTTTTGGCTTTTCCGATAACTCACTTTGTATAATTGTATTAGACTCAAGAAAAGGGACAGACAAAAAGATTTCTCAATTAATATTTATTTGCTTTCGTTGATTATATATCCGTTCCTGGTTTCATGCCAAGAAGAACAATCCAACCATTGACGCCATGTAAGTTCTTCAAATCCGATTGGTTTAAAATTTTGCTTGTTAAGTTACAATATACCATATAAGATACAGCCGTTGCCTCTTCTGGAGTACGATTCGACATATAGACTATATAGTGGTGAAGATTGAGACTTTATCACATTTCAATTTCAAATTTCAAATGTTGGATTATAAATGTGGTGTGTGTAAAAGGATATCAGCTCCAGAAAAGACATCACTTCATTTACTCATTTTGTTGGTTATGGAATGTATATTAGAGTGTAAGTAAGTAGAGTTCTACTGAATGGCAGTTTAAGTTTGTGTTTCAATAAATTTTTATTTTGCTAAAAACTATCATTTTAGGACGACATTGACTACTAGCTGTTGTTGATGTCTGGTTAATATTGAAGTTTGAGTGAGACGTAGAAGTTAATTTTTATCAAGAATGTTAAACCGAACACACGATAAGTATATATTGGTTCCATGGGGAAAGAATAGAGGCTAACACTGTTGGACAAAGCAGAACCTCTTGAAAAAAATTAGGTCCAAGAATGTTGTAAGAGGCCTTTCTTGATTACGGGCTATAATCATACATTATGATTTATACATGAGAATGTGGAGGAATTTAGAGAAAAAATGATTTTCATTTTACATGTTTTTTTAATTTTATTCGTTCAATCAATTGAAAATATGCATACATACTTTGAGACTTCAAAGTATGTGTGCAATTATTTATTTATTTATTTATTTTGTTTGCTCAAGAGGCGCAACTTTCGGCGGTGCCTTTAACAAATAGTTCTTTTACGTACAAATGCACTGTTAGTTAATGTTTCGACAAATTGTAACATTTTTAGATGTTTCAATTAAAAGAATCAACATTGACCACATTCTGCACTTAATCGCAACGGCTGCAAAAAGAACTTTTCTTATCAGGTTGAAGTGATAAATGACAATATTAATTTTGGTCAACTTTGTTTAAAGTTAACTAATTCTGTCTATCCCATCCAGTGAACAAGGTTCAGAAAAGATTATGTACAAAATCATATATATGTTACCCTAAAATTATTGTGTGCACATTTGGATCGATATGTGATTCTTTTACTATTCTCCTAGACATTTGATATGATATATCGTTTATTAAATGGTCATATATAACGAACTATGTGGGATTACATGCTCCCATGGCTCTGGATGTCATCTAAAACTGGAACAGACAAAAATTTCAGTCAGGTCATAATGGTGAACCTGTTCACGTCGACACTTTCTGTTCATTGTTATTAGATATTTAGTATGTTTACTTGATGTTCTTCTTTGTCTGCGCTTCCTATTATGGGCTATTTGGTAGTACCAGAATCAGTTCTTTTGCTGCAATTATCTTGTATTTCCGTTTTTAATATTTTTCAACAACAACAAACCAAGCCAATTGCCCAATAAATTTTGGCCAGCAGCAGAAGAATTTTTTGGCTGTTTTGCCTTATTGGTTACTATATATGTCTACTAGAAGATACAAAACACATATATCTGTAGCGACGTAAATTGCTTCCCAATTTCTCTTGCTAACCATCTCTTTTTTTTTATTCACTATTTTCAAGGACATGTAATTGGAGCAGAGGCATTAATGTCAGAACGGGATATGGTGGCTACAACGTGCAGAGGCATAAGTACAGTGCCAATGAGTGTCACATGTGGAAACTTCATCGCGCGAACATGTTGGTAATCTTTTATTTCTCGAATTGTTAAATAAAGAATCATGACTTATTTATTGGAGAAGATATTATTATTTGGAAATATATATGTGATTATGGACATGATGTTATATTTAATACTAGTCAACTTCTGCTTTTTACTTGTATCTGTTTTCTGTTTGTTTGGTTAGACTTTTAGTTCGAATGGTGGTGGGACCCCAAAACCTATGGATAATAATTAGTAGTAGTTTGATTTTGCGGTTGAAATTGAAGTTAGTACAAGTGAAATTAAGTTTGAGAAAAGTTAAACGAGTACAAGCTTAATTTTCACCCAGATCAGATTTAACGTCAAAATTCATGCAGGGAAGTGACCATATAAGCATTCTTGTGATGTCATCGTATGTTCATTTCCAAACCTCTACTTTACAGGCTCAACATTGCTTTGATAAACATGACTAGAAATGTTTATTTTCAGTTGAAAAACATTGAGCAGTCCCTTGGATGTTTTAATGTTTTTTCTTATATGATTGTATTTTCTTTTGCTTTGGTTGTATTTGACATCTACTCCCTCTGGTTCTAGACCCCATTTTTCCTTGTACTTGAAATCAGTTATTGTAATCAAGTTGTCGTCTTCTTGCGGAAATATATCTGCTAAAGAGGCAAGATATTATGAGACTTGCTTTTCTTAAACGATTTCTGAGCTCAAAATGTTACAGACTTTTGCACTTATATGTAGCCAAATTATTACTCATATACTTGCGTTATTACAGTTGTTTTCCTGGTTGACATATTACCTTCTTTGTCAAATTGTTCAAATTAAAGCTTCTGCTTTAACATTGCATCATAGCTCATTTGGATGCTATTTTTACCGATATCTATTTTTCTCCAAACTTATTTTCAACCAGAATCACATCCAAAATCTGTACCTAACAAGCATTGACATTTTACCCCTGAGTCTACTTTTCCTTGAATTAGTCTGGGCCAGTTGTTTTATATGTAATTGGCACATTTTTTACATGCTTTTTCTGTCCCTCGTATCTTGGCACTTGATTCACAGTAAATGGGTTTTGATTTGTATTCATATTTGTTAGCAAAGGCACTCTGTTAATCCCACGCCCCAACCCCGCATAAAACGATCTTTCTTGCGGAAGCCAATATTTTTGTTCGATGCATTTTTGAGAAAATAGAGTACAAAATCCTGAAGAGAGAACTTTTACCAACAATGTATGATTTGGAGCAGTAAAGATTTTGCTTTTCCTACCGAGGCAGCTCATGTCACTTTGGTCTACTACTCCCTCGTTTAACATGTTCAAGTAAGATTCACTCTTTATGAATTCAATCCAGAAAATGATATGGATCGAGCTATGTTCTTCTTGAATTGATATTATATGATTCATGTTATAGCATTATAGTTTTCTTTTATACAAAATGTGAAGCAGAGTTGATAATGATGTTGGCAATAAACATGCTATTATTCTTACCAGTGTTATTGTCCAACTATGAATCTGGTCCTTTTGAGATCCATGGATGCATTACTGCTTATGACCATCGTGTCCATCATTATTGGCCACATATTTGCCCGCTCAGTTCGAACAAGACATTCTTGTCATCATTAAAGGTATTGTGTTGTTGAAATTCAAAGTTTCACATTCCTTAATCTGTTGTACTGATTCAATAAATCCTATGAGATGTTTGGTATAACTAGAAGTACTCAAATTTTATTGCTTGCTTCTTTCAAAGAACAAAATAATCTTGTTCCATGTATGTCATGGCATCCCAACTGACACAGTAAAATGCACCGATTGACTAAGTGCGTAATTAGGTAAACTTTTATTTTGCTACAACCTAACTTTTAGGTTGAATTGGTGGGGGACAGTGAGATGTGTGGATAATAATTAATAATCAATAATTGTCTTGAATATGTCATAAATATTTACGTTTGACTGGGTAGTAGAAGTTAATTTTTAGGTCATAGAAAAAAGGGTTGAAAATAGCATAGGCTAAAATTATTAGGGCTCTCCATTTAACCTTTGTCCTGTTGGCAAGTTGCCCAGTCCCACACACTATTACTTGTTTTCTTCTTCCAAACCCGCTTCTTGCAATTGCATGTGATCACTGAATTATAGTGGCTGCGGATAAGGAGACAAAAGAATGCTCCTCCCAAAAGCCCTTCCATTATAGTGACATCTCAAGTGTACCATCACAAGGATATTCATTTCTACATTTCTTTTTCCCCTTTGGGCTTGTAAAAGCTAAACAGTTTAACGAGCCCAGCCCACTAGCGACGCCATTTTAGGCTTTTAGTCACTGTAAGCTAGTCAACAAAGTTGTTTGCTTATAATGCTTCCCTTTATTCGCCTATCTCCTTTCATCGAGAAAGACTTCACTCAGACGGTTCTTTATGCACGTGATAAGACTGTCGCCTAAAATCACCACGCTTAGCGTGTGCTCTGGTAAATTTACCAAAAATTGATTTTTTTAATTTAAATTGTCTGAGAAGACATTAGTGTTATAAGATATATAGTTAATATTGAAGTTTGAATTTCATAGAGTAGTAAAAGTTCTCTTGCAACGAGTACAAGGACAAAAAGGGCTAGCTGTGTATTGTAAAATATTTTGTGCATGTTCCCTATGTGCATTATTGAGTTAATCCCATACTATTGATGGGTCTACCAATTTGTGTCCATATATGGAGATGTCATTTACTATAATAGCATAGTGCCCTTGTCTTTCTCTGACGCTGTGTGTATGTGCGTGTTTTGTGTGACACACATATGTACAACTTGTAGGATATGACGTAAACCATATTTCCTTCATTTGTTCCTCAAGTAATGTTTGCATATATAGTGGAGTGCACAATGCTATATAGAGCCATTGATTTGCGTGCAGTGAAGAAAAGGTAAATAGTAAATACTCTGTTAGTCGAGGAGGACAGAGATGGAAGAAGACAACCTTAATGACACATACAGAGAGTGTTTAAGAAACCATGCAGCCACAATGGGTAGCTATGCAACCGATGGCTGTGGAGAATTTACATTGGACGACAATACCCCCGGTGGCCTGCGTTGTGCTGCGTGTGGCTGCCACCGCAACTTCCACCGGAAAATCACCTACGGAGCAAGCTACGGCAGCCGGGGTGTGGCCCATCGGCCGTCCACAGAGATGATAGAATATGGAGGCAGTGGTGGAGGGCAGCTGGTGCAATCGCCGGAATCTGAGAGAAGCAGCAAGAAGAGGTTTAGGACGAAGTTCACAGACGAGCAGAAGGAGAAAATGCTCGAATTTGCAGAGAAATTGGGGTGGAGGTTGCAGAGGAAAGACGAAGAAGATGAAACCGAGAGGTTTTGCGGAGGTATTGGAATTAGTAGAAAGGTTTTCAAAGTATGGATGCATAATCATAAAAATTCTTCGTCTGCTTCTGCATCCACAGGTAATGCATCTTCTCTTACTCAGTAACTCGAAAAAAGACCTCTTGTCTATTTTTATGTCGTTTTCCTACAATAACATGGAATGTGCTTTTGTTGGTTATCTCGACCGGAAGGCAGTCAAAAATTTGTCATTCAGAATTTCAGATAAGGGATTTCTTGCAATATTCATATCTTATTAATATATGTATAGTTTAGCATTTGTTTTAAGAGTTCAATTTGTGTAGAAGAAGTTCATCCCCGTCCACACATTGCGCAGAGAAGATGAGATATCAGAAACCTAGGCAATAATGGAGGTAGAAGAAAAACCACTTTTTTTTTTGGGGGGAGAGGGGGTGGGGGGGCGGTTGCAATGTTACCTAGTACGCCGCTCCATTTATGTCTAACATGAGGGAAAATAACCTAGTACAGTTGGAGAACCGACTACTCTCACCTCACTCTCTGTATAGATGATCATTATTGATTTGACCTAATGCGACATATCATTTTATTGGACGCTGCTGCGTTAATAGTATTAGTCAGATGTAGTATAACTAGCAAAATTTCAACAACCTTCTCATAGTTAAGCATCATGATACCATCCATGTCATGTCAGGGGCAAAATTTCAACGAGCTGGTCATGGTCACTTGACCAATATCATCCGCTTCTTTCCCCAGACTGATTGGTTATCTACACAAAAGGCTTAAGGCCCCAACATGGATAGTGGACCTTGTGTTTCTTTTAACCATTTTTTTCCTTCTAAAATTTAATATTTACTATTAAGTCAAAGTCATATTTCAACATGATGTATGCTTAATTTGATCTCCCGCATTTACTAGTATTATTTATACATTCAAAATAACTACTCAACATCATCTATATATTTCCTAGTGCATTCCACGAAACAAAATTAAAGTTTATTGTGAACACACAACAATGGAGAATGCGGAATTGGAAAGATAAAATTGACTCCTAAAAGCTTATTATGCAAAACGTTGATCCGTATGTAGAGAAATTCAATGGCGATCTCAGGATTAGGCAATAAGGTGATTGCTTAGAGCCTTGAATTAATCTCTCTGTTTTTTTTTTTTTTTTTTTTTTGGTGGAGTACAAAAAGAATTCCAAAACATCAATTTGATAAGAAGGGCACCAATAACAAAATTTTGCTTATGAGTTATGACTGTTGACATTTCAAGACATGCTTTGGGACATGTATACTTGGCATGGACGTGTGACTGAGAAAGTAGGGAATAAGTTGAAGAGAAGTGAAGAATAATTTTGTGAAAAATATTTAATGCAAAATAAATTTGACTTTAATGAGAATTTTAACAAAATTTAGTGCTTATTTAACAAAAATTTTGAAACAATAATTATTTTCCATTAATAAAATTATTTTTACACGTGGCCCTCTATCGTACTCTTTAACCACAAATTTTATGAGACATTCACTTTTGCTTTTCAAAAGGGCAAAAAGAGAAACTTTTATTAAAACAAGCCCTTTAGTTACACCAGACAAGGATTTTACTAATGGTATAACCTTCCCAGTAATTAATGACTAAAACTTAAATGGATGCTCCAAGTTTCACACAAAAACATTAGTAATGAAGAAAAATCGAACTCAAGAAAAATGAAAACAAACTGACATTTCCAACGTTATTATATACATCAAAATTTTATACTTAAATCTCAAATTACAAATATTTTAACCAATTTAAATTGCTTCTACTTCTCATCCTCCTCAATCCAAAGTTCTATCGAACTTACAGTTTTCATGGGCTGAGGAACCTTAATCACCTACATACTTGGATTTATACCTATTCGAGGTTTTCAACTGGCTCTAATATTTTACATAGAAGAGTAAAGGCTCTGAAGTTGCTTGGATGTAGTCCATTTGTGCAAAACTCCGCCAAAAACATCATAAAAGACTACCTCTACATCGGTCGGTGTCATTTGAACAGACATAAAACCTTGTCCATCATAGAAAAACCTAAGGTCTTCTCCATTTAGTTCCTTCACATCTCCCCTCCAAGCCTTTGAGCCTGCTCCACTTGTGAAAAATTGCATTGGGCTGCAACACAAAGATAGATCTTCAAGTTGTATTTTTTGGTTTTTAAATGCTAGATTGAACAAAGAAGCCTAAATTGGGACCAAGATAAGCAGAGTGATCCTTTTGATACATATATAAATTGAAGTATTGGATAAACTTAAAATTAGATGAGTTGATAATCAAAATCGCAGACGAAATCATCGAAATTATAATTGATGTTTGATTTGAATGTCCACACATATATAGCAATGTTTATAACAAATTACCTTTTAGTATCGCTAATTTGTTCAAGACAATGGTCATGTCCATTCACATAGAGATCAACATTGTTGGCCTGACATTTCATTGAAGCAAACAACCGAAGTTAGCATTGCTAGTATTTAGCACCATATTAGATTAATGCATTAGATTCAATATCTTACAAATTAAAATCGCTACATAAATCGATGCTACACAGTATTAATCTTATTATGTTTTCAGGTTGTGAAATGTTGAAATTATTAAAATCGTGACCATACCCGGAGAATTGGAAGCAGCCTTTGTACGAGCTCTTCGGTATCCCCATGATGACCAACACTTCTAATGGCATGATGCCCCACCACAATTTTCCATTTTGCTGTTGATTCCTTTAATGCTGAGTCAAGCTCCTATTATGCCAAAATTACCCAAACAATTCAAGATCAATAATGTTTAGAACATCATTTACAAATTTAATTAAGAGCGATTCACTTTTTTCTATTGTCAGCTGTTATGCACATCATGATCTAAGCCATTCAGCCCACCTTTTTAAAGTTACGGATTTACCGTTATGTATCATCTTGGATATTGTTTATGCAATTACACTAACACATTAACATCATCTGTCACACTATCTTTTGTTTAATTTTCTAAATGTCACAAAATTCTATTTGAAAGGATACTGACAAGCAACAATTAAAATACAGGTGAATGCAATTAATTAATTGAAAATAAAATGACCAACCATTTTTAATAAATACAACATTAAATAGGGGTTTGATTTGGTACCCACTGTGGGACTCATAGTAGGGGAAAAAATTTGTGGGCACTGGTGAGGCCCCCCACCATTAGGGAGTAGTTATGTATTATTTATCTGACTTAATGTAAATACAAAAAAATTTGATTGATAACGTAGATACCAGAAGGCGTCACGTGACGTGAATTTTGTACCCACGTGGGTATCCGATCGAATCCATTATTATTAAGTAATAATGAAGAAGATTCCAAAATGGAAAATATAAATAATAAATAACTCACTTCCAAAAGATTTTGAGTATAGGTCTTGATAGGGGTGATGCCCCGCCAATCGTAAGTGTGTTCATTTGGAATAGTAAAATAATCCTTCACAAAGGGAGTTGTATCCACAAAGAACAATTCAGCAATTTCTGTAAAATAGGTAAATAAATAATTATTAAGAACATGTTTAGCACTGAGAAATGAATTATGCATATTAATTCTGACTACCGTGCTTCGATAAAAAAAAATTTACCTGCATCGAGGATAAAAGACCTCAAGCAAAGCCATCTACTGTCTATTTTCCTCAGGACGGGGCTCAATTGTGCCAATGCATCACCTCTATAATCATGGTTCCCCAAAACTGCAAATATAATTAAATTCAAATGAACGATTCGATTGGATTGGATTATTAAAACATATATAGTCAAATATACGATTCAGTGCAATTAAAATTGAAACGACTGCAGAGGTTTTGATATTTACCACTGTACCACTGCTTTTGGAGGCTCTCTGCTGTATAAACGTTGGTATACGAATCTAAAAATGCTGGATCATGCTCCCCGCTCAATCCATTATCATAAAAATTATCGCCGGTTGACACCATAAAATCTACATCTAATTCCTGTCCAATTCTTCCCATCTGCGCGCGGGGGAAAATAATAACTCAAAAACCGTATATATATCAACATCGATTCAATTTCAATCGAGAAATCTTAACTATGCAAGAGCGACTCGATCGATTTCTCTCGTACCTGAAAAGCAACTTCAGATTGATTATAGGATCCATTTCTTCCCCAGTCTCCAACAACCAAGAATTTGAGACTCTGATGGTCTCTGATCGGGTGCTCAAATCGCGGAAGCCTTGAAGTGACGGCGGAGAAAAAACTAATTGCCAGCCAAAGGCACAGAACCATGGGTTTGTTGTATAAACTCGCCATGGCTCTGTGAAAATCAAATCAAAGCAGAGGAATCAAATTTATAGAGAAATAGAAATTAAACAAATTCACTTTTTTTCAAAAAAAAAAATTTTATTTAGTTAGAGCTTCGTGCTTTCCGAATGTGTAGTTGCATGCACACACACATATATATAGCTAGGGAAAGAGCTGGCCAGGCGAGAGAGGTGCAATGACGCATAATTTTAAGCAAATTCAACACAAATAGGACTCTCGCTCGCTGATTACACGTGGATAAACAATTTATATCCTACCAAAATATCCTAAGTTGCAAAAATGACGGTCATCTTTATTTAAATTTCGAATTACATCAATTTAATAGATACATTCGCAAATGACACATCTTTGATTAATAATTTCTGAGATCCAGATTCCAGTATTCAAGTATTAGCTTCATTTATAAAATCCTTAATTAATTAATATCATAATATTGTTATAAAATCCTTAATTAATTAATATCATAATATTGTTGCGTTTTTTAGGTAACAATATCCGAATTTTTCATGAATCGTTGGGATTTGTGGACTACCTGGTGAAACCTAAAATTTGCTTCTCATTGGCTAAGCTAATAAACAACAATTATAGTGTAGTGATTTTTTATTTTTTTTATTTTTTGAAACAGAAAATAATTTATTAGGAAGAGAATTATTGGTTGTGGATTATTCGAATATGCTAACGGATCTTCTTTGTCGATCTAGAATATTCGGACAACATTGGTAGTCATAGGATCTAAAGTGGACTCACCTCTTATGCTATACTGCCGATGGGGCCATGACCAATTCGTCAGAGAAAGAAAAGGTTGAAATTTATTGTTTTTAATTTTTATTTTTTTGTGAAAGTATGAGAGAAAATAGGTGGATTTGAATGGTGGAGATTTATATAGTTTGCAGATTCCAAGAAATATGTAGATGTTATTGGAATCCAAAATTAGAAAGAATTGATAAAAATACATAAAAAAAAATTAAATTCCATTCCTATCATGCAATTATCCTACTTTGTATTGTACACTTATCATCGTTCAGCCGCCAACAAGTTAGTAGCTTATGATGTGGCACCACATCAGCGCCTCTCTTCACCTCATCCATTGAGCCTCCTTTATTCTCCTCTTCCTCAAGCTTAAATCGAAAGCCCCAATTCCAACTCTCAAGAACCCTAATTCAAATTTACTCTCCGAAGATCACCAATATATCAACACCTCCTCACCAAAAGTTTGTAGTAGCATCGAAGAAAGCACTTTCGTAGCAGCATCGAACAAGGGAGCTGTCCAGTATTAATATTGGACAAAAATATATGTTGAAATGAAAGTATTATGACTTACACTCTACGTGGGAGTTGTCCTATATTAATATTCCAAGTTGGCCTTTTGAATTTTTATTAGCACACTTATCTATTGTGAAAAAAAAAAAAAAAAAAAAATGTGCATGTTTAATTAAACCATTATCAAATTATTTTCAACTAAATATTTTGATTAAAAATTTACTTTTTTCGTTTTCTGATAAAATTTTTTATTTTTTAATTTCGAATTGTCTTAAAGGTCCTCAAATTAGTTTTGTCAAAAGTCCTCAAATGAGTTTTGTCCAATCAATAAACATCTGGGCCAAATATGACCGACTTCCAAGCAGGCCCACAACTGACAAAAAGGTCCACAAGTGATAAAAACCCAAACCAGCCCACAAATGATAAAAATCCAAAAAATGAAGTACCCAACTGCGACTGTCGTTGAAGGCCTCACTCTTCAGGAAAAAAAACAGGCAACAAACGGAAACGGTTCACATCCTCTCACCAGGCTGGTCCGCTACCAATCACTCCCTTTTTAACCGGCGACGGCGATGCTTGCCGGTGAATTAAATTCCAGCCGTCGAACAGTCGCAGTGTGAAGAATCTACTCCCCTTCTTTCTTATTTTAGGTATTTTTTATTCTTTTATTTTTTTGGTTTCTGAATTAATTGAATTTTCATCAGGATCTAAAGTTATATCTCTATTAGAAAGAACATTGTTTAATTGAACGTGTTGATTTAGAATTCTTGATAGTTAATAACAGTTTTTAAATTTTTTGCAGCTGTATATGTACTGTTAAATTGATAATTCGAAGTCTAGAAAGTGATTAATTTTGTTGATTCAGAGAAAGCCTCCGGTTTTGAATTTTCCCCCTTCTATTCACTTATCAAGATGTTTTCTTAGACTTGAAGATTAGCATTTTCCCGGTTCTTGTTAAGTGATGCACATGCATTTGTATGCTTTGAGATTTTTTTTTGTAATTTTTGTAGATTTCTATGTAATTATGCCATGCCACCATGAACTTCAGGACATGAGATTTTGAGTTTTCAAGCACGGTTTTATATTATTAGTATAATTAATATCCACCCATACTGAAAAAATTTTCCTTTCTCTACCCTTTGGCAATAGTATTTCTTGATAGGGAAGAATTCTTGTTGGTGAATTGCTATCATTAGATTAAATATGTTGGGAGATGGCAATAGCAGTAGAGCTGAGTTCTACCATTTTGTGTCAATCCAAAAAATAAGAATTCAGAAAACAAAGAGTTCTTTAATAGTACTGTCATGCTCGCCAAAAATTCTAAATTTTTGTTCACTTTACTCCTAGCCTTTTAAACGTATTTATTTCAATATTATATTGCATTGAATAATAAAGCACATTTATTGTTTCAAGCACCTATTTTAGATACTATTATTTCAACTAGCTACTAGTTTTCGTAATTTAGGCCTTGTTCTATTTGGTGTTAACCAAATCCGCACGCAATTCCGTATACCTCATACTCATTTTCAACCACACACACATTTTCCAAAATAAGATTAACCACACATTTTTACACGGAATACCGCGCGGAACAACTAAACCCCCAATCAAACAAGGCCTTAGGTTTATGGCCTTATGGGAGGCTGTCAATCTATTTTTCAGTTTCATTTCAGGGTAATTGCTACAAATTTTCTTTTTCTTATAATAATAATAATAATAATAATAATAATAAATAAATAAACAAATAAAGCACATTAAGTTTAGTAAAAATTTTCATATATGTTAATCTGGTTAAGATAATTGTAATGACTCTTCTCATTGTTTTCCATTTATTGGTCCCATGTCAATTTTTGAATATTTATTCATTCAAATAAAGCCGGCATTGTGTTTTGCTACCTTCTGCCTTCTCCTGTTTGCCATACCCAAATCCCTCTGCAACTAAAATATTTTTAATCTAGTTTAGCTCAAAAGTGGCTTCACCAGTTTTAAATTAAATCCACCAATTGATTTATTGCTAGCAGCATGAAGCTTCGGTATGCTATGGTGTGTTCGTCAAATCAGAACAGGAGTATGGAGGCCCATGCCCTGCTCAAAAGAGAAGGATTTGATGTGTCCTCTTACGGCACTGGGCAACACGTTAAGCTCCCTGGTCCTTCTCTCAGAGAACCCAATGTCTATGATTTTGGCACCCCGTACAAACACATGCTCGAAGACCTCCGCCGCAAGGACCCTGAATTGTAAGATTAAAGAGAGTTTTCTTTTCCTCATTATTTAATATTAAATTACTCTTTAATGCTATATTTAGTTCTACCATTTCAATGATATTATTATCATGTATTCTCTTTTGTTCGAAATTCACTGAGTTTGTGTGATGCCTTTTTGGTGCAACAATCAGTGTATTGCATTCCACTATGTTTTGGGGGCTCATTCAAGCTTGAAAGAAACTGAATTGCTCTCTTTGAGATTTTTGGGCTAGATTACCCTGAGTGTCTCGGACTTTATGTTAAAATATGGACATTGGTGAATACTTGTGTCATGATCATTGTTTTTCCTATGGGGATTTTACCCTCAATGGCTAGGAACCTTCAAAATCTAGAAGGTATATTCAGTGGAGTACGTTAAAATTTGCCTTGCTTTGGAAATGGTGAATAAGCATTGTCAAACACTTACCATGTGCTATGTGCTTTCTTTTCAGTATGTAGACCATATCCAACTCATTTAATGGTAGCAAACTTTCTGATACCCTATTAAGGCAATTTCTCGTCATTTTGTGGCAGTACCAAATTGTGGACAGTTCGAATTTGGGCATTGGTACATGCATGTTACACTGGGTATAACATGCGGTATTTCTTGTTCTTTTTTTCTTTTTTGAGAACTACCCTAGCTCGAAAATCCAAGCCTATGGTGGAGATTTTATTAATGACAAAAATCTTATTTTAGCCAAAAACCTCCATCAACCAATTGCATCCACATCATGTTCCTAGTTATACCGTATAACCTATCTAAGCTAAATTCTACATACAACTCTCATCTTTATTGTTTGATACTACCTACACACCTTTCTATCAAAAAATCAACTTTGTGTATAACTCTACTAGCTTTCGTCGTTTGGTTCTTGTGTTTAGCATTGTTGCTTTCCAACCATAGATGCCAAAGGATGAATAGAGGGACAAGAACTTTGAAATGCCTGGTTTGAGCTTGAGCTGTAGTATCCAGTGTATTAGCAATTGTCGGGGAGCCGAGCAATTTGGGATTTGGAGATTTTCAGCTGCAAAAAAATGTGGCCATACCCTTCTCGCTATATGATTATGTATAAAGATATGGGCTATGGTTTCTTCAGCTGCGCAGCATTGGCATTTGCTAAGAAGAGGTATGTTGAATCTTTGCTTCATGATCTCGTCCACAGGGACCCATTCTTGCCACAATCTCCAGCAGAAGAATGAGATGCGGTATTTGTTGTCTACTTCATAAGAGGAAAAGAAAAAACGGAAATGTTTTGAGGATTGGTGTTGAACAAGTGCAAATGACATTTAAGCTGGGGAATCATGAATAGCTTAATATACTGACTGAGGCCTTGAATTTTGGTCTGTTTTCTAGCACTAGTAAAACAGTTTAGCATATCTGCAACATGGGAAAAGGGAATCTCATCATGTAGAACTTTGATTACGTGGATGATCTATTTGCTAAGAAACAGGGTGGGTTTCATTTTTTTTTTTCCTCCTACCTCCCCATTATGGCTAGAATAATTGTGATTTCTTTGGTTATATATGTACAGTTCCATCTTAATTAAGTTACAAGCACTTCAGTAATTTCCTTTTGCACATCAATGAAATCCGAATATCCTCCATCCTCTGTATTACATTTGGGCTTTTATTTTAGCACCATGGAGCCTGACAATGTTGAAACTGTTCAGATACCGACGAAATGGAATAATAACAATGCTCAAGAGGAACGTGGGAGTGAAACTTGCTCCTCAGCGTTGGCAGGAGAATGCAGTGGATGGCACCTTTGACGTCGTACTTACATTTGAAGAAAAAGTTTTTGATATGGTTCTTGAAGGTTCGTACATTTCTTAATACCCTTTCAACTTTTTATCATCAATTACGATGAAACTTATTATCTGAAATTGTAGTGTCATCTATAGTAGTGTCATATCTTTGCAAAATTAGTTGCTCAATGAAAGTAAACTGTGCAGATCTCCATAATAGGAATCATGTGCTATTCAAACCAGTTCTAGTGATGAACTTGGAAGTAAAAGATAACCATGAGGAGGCAGCTATAGGCGGTCGGCTTGCTTTACAATTGTGCCAGGAGGTATGTATGCATCTCATCTCTACTGTGCTCACAAGTTTCCGACTTGAAGACAGAGTAAACCGATAACTGTCATATTCTACTGTTTTTGTTGCGCAGCTCAACAACATTGAAAATTGGGAAGACTCAGTGGATGATGTAGTGATTAATTTCGAGAGGCAACATAATCGGAAGCTCCTTTACAGCATTTCTTACTATTGATGCCATGATGTATGCTTGTCACATTCATGTTGTCACAATGAATTTTTATGTACTGCAGAGTTTGTATTGCAAAAACCTTCATTGATTGAGTTCCTTTATACCCCTCTGTGGCCCATCGCTGTTTTAAGTGCAGACGTTTCTGGGAGGGATTCATTCTTATCAATTGACTGCAGCATCTTTAATGATGAATACCAGGTGTTGTTCAATGATATCACCCCATTTAGCATTGACTTCGACTGTTGAAAGCATATCATGAGGGTAATGTACTAATGTTCACCCTCCAAAAGGTGGTTGAACAAATTCACTCTCATGTAACCAGATTAAACACACAAACATCTGACTATTGGTATCATATTGAAATGTACCTCCTTTTCAGAGAAAGTACCTCATAGCCTGGTACTTGAGTTAAATTGTTTTATGATGCTTCTTAAATTTTCAGTATACGAATTATAGAAAGAGCATGCGATGCCAAGAGTTTATTTTAGGGAATACCATAACCATGTTATAGACTAATTTAGTTCAGATTGAAGAAAGAAGTAAAACACATCCAGACAGATGAAAACAGTCTGAAAATTCACGAGAAAAAACTTCACTCATAAGCTAAAGAAACCTTGTCAATCAACTGATTTTGGCAGAAGAGGGAATCTACTCATCCTTCAATCGCTTCTCGACTTCCTCCATCCTTTGGATGTCCATGTAAAACTTGGAAATGCGGTAGATGCACCTGAGGGTGCCACTCGTCAAATTAGTGAAAAAACACTATCAAATTATACATACAATAAAGCACTGTTACACTTGCTGATCACTTACCAATAGAGAAGGCATGCAGCAATACATAGGACAGCATTCCTCTGAGCCTTGTAAATCTACACCACAGGTGAAACAGTTGAGAATTTGCCAAGAAAGGGGTGTAAGAAGGAGAGAGGAGGAATTCAAGTAAACATGGATACAGCCATTTGTATAAAGTAGAGATAGGTTTATGGATAGACACTTCGCAAGTTGGTAGCTTTTGATTGTGAAAATAATGTGACGTATGAAATAATGGCATCTTGGCAACTGTGTATGCCATCCCGTCCTCTCTATCCAAATTAGCATATATGATCCAACAAATATTATAGTGAAACTCCACCGTTAACAACATTTATTTTACTAAAGTTGCCTCATTATTAAAAGTTAAAAGGCTACGATTACTATCGTGGCATCAAGTGGTAGTCAACTCCATACATTTATAATTTCTTTCCCCATTTTCTTCAGCAGCGGTAGCACATAAAGCCATAGATGACCACTATCAAGTCTCGTCCAAAGGATGAAAATAGTTCAAATGACGACAACATAAATGCTATCAATATTCCCTTTAGATGGATGAGAAAATAGAGCTGAAGAGTCTTCCAATCTCCCATCTAATTTTGATATAACCTGGTTTGGGATTGGGATTATAGTATTTTATCAACAAAGGGTTAAACAAGAATGAAATTCGTATGGTAAGTAATTTCACAATAAAAATGGTGACATTAAAGACAATAATCTGGAACATGTTCAGCCTCCCGTCTGCACTAAAAAGAACTATTTTTACTAGCTACGGTAAAGGCAACCCTAATCAGCAGAATGTATATAAATAAGGAACAAATTATTTCAATTCTGCATATAGGGCAAATTAATACTTAACTTCAGTAATCAACAATATGCCCGCATTAGCAATTATCGCCTATCTAATATTATTGATTGAACAAAAGCCCCAAAACCCTGACGGAAGAAATAAATACAAAAAATTCAAATAAAATTTGATAACTAAAATTGTCATTACCGATTTCTCGTAGCGATCTCTCTCAGCAGCAGTGCAGATCTCCCCAGTACACATCAATCGATGCTCATTCTTCCAGTATATATCTAACACAGTCCACATAATCCACATCATGTAAACCCATTTCCAATTTGAACACCAAATAACAGGAAATTCATAAAAAAGCATTCAAAATTAATAATAAAATACACGCACCCAGGAGCTGAAAACCAGCAAACGGCACGATAAAAAGTAAAGGCTGGAGAATAAGCGAGATAAGCGAGACGACGCGAGATTTCAATGCCTTCGGCGATGGCAGAGTCAAAAGAATTGCCACCGCTGCCTCCGCTGCCACCATGTACGCCAGAATCACCCATTGCAGTGCCATTTTTGCTTTGATTTTGGATAAATTCGCAACTTTTTGCTGATTTTCTTTTTCTTGCGTGATTTGCTAAGAATAAAGGGGACGTGATCGTTTTGCGCAAGGAGCAAGGTCGAAGAAGGTTTTCAGTCGGTTAAGTTTAAGTATTTAACAATCTCCTCCATGAAGTTTGAATATGCTTATTACGACCCCTAAAATTTTTAAAATCGAAAAGTTAGGACTTGTTTGATACAATTCATAAAAAATAATTTTTTCCACTTTCATTTTCAACCGCATGACATTGATTTCACAGTTTTTTTTCGAAACATGAATGATCCAATACCAGCGCTGGCTTTGTAAATGACATGTGGCTTCATGAGGTTTTTGTGTGGCTTCATGAGGTTTTTGTGTGGCTTCATGTGGTCTCCCAACACTAATTTTATAAGCAAAAGCAGTGCTGGTTTTAGATCATTCTTGTGTTTAAACTTTTTTTTTGACTTCTCAACTATGTATCCAATAGTCATTTTTATAGTACATTATAAGTTAGACATATTACATCAGATAGTAATGTTCAGTTGCCAACAAATTGGCAACGTAACATGCCAATACCCCTATTTTTTTGGGGAAAAAATCGTAGGGTCCACATGAGCCCCCACCATCAAGAGACATTTATGTATTATTTATCTCACTTGATGTAGATACTAAAAAAATTTTCAAAAAAAAGTTGGATGGTGACGTGGCACCCTGTGAGGCCCCACGTCACCCCTTGTTGGCAGGTGATCACTAGGCTTACATCAAAATATATCATTAAATCATTTGAAGTACAATACATTCTAATCTCAACTTAGGGCTCGCGGATAATGAATTTGGGGGCGCATTCCAAGGCTCCATAACCACTATATAACAACAAAATAACAAAAACAGGCGAAACAAACAAACCACCACATAAGGATACACAAACCACAAACACCACGCAGGGTGTAAATACAATATTATTAAGAATATTTATAGAGTTTGAACCTGGACCTTCTGTTAGTCAGAAGAGGTTCTGACCATCAGATTACTCCAACAATTATTGTTTGATTAAAAAAGAAAGGAAAAACTTCGAATAACACTAATGGTGTGTTTGATTTTCAAAAGATTTTCAGGAAAATGTTAAATCAAAAAAATCGTTTTCCAATTTTTTTGTTTGATTGTAAGCTGAAAAAATGAGTGGTTTTCCGTGATGCAATTATTTTAAGTACGTTTTAAGTACATTCTAAGAAAACGGATTCTTTTTTTGGGGGGAGAAGGGAGAGGTTTTCTTTTCATGGAAAATATTTTTTAGGTTTTATTTTCCATCCTTATTAATCAAAAACACCCTAAGGGTGTGTTTGATTGGCTTTTATAGAAAAGAATTTATTTTCCATATTTACATAGAAAATCAAATCCACCTCTAAGGTGGATCTGGTTTTTCATGAAATTTGGGAAAAATATGTTTTAGAAGTTTGTATCTGGAATTCATTTTCCAGGCAAATTTTGTATATCAAACAATAAATATAGAATTGAATTCCCGGAATGTAATATTTTCCAAATAAATAAAAGCTAATCAAACACACCCTAAGGGTAAAGCTCCCTTAGTCATGTTTATACTTTTTTATGCTTGGGTCATCTCCAAAGGAGATGTTAATTATAGATGATGTGAAGGAGAGTGATAGAGAGAAGATTATTATTTTATTTGAAAATGAATGGAAAGAAAGTATAGAGAAAAAATAGAGGAAAAAGTAAAAAAAAAAAGAAGGATATAAAGATAAATTCAAAAATAATAATAAAATAATAGTGAAAGAATTCTGAATTGACATCTAGAAAGACGTGACATGACATCTATGAAGAAAAAGTAGAAAAAAAAAGACAATTGAAATAAAAATGATTAAAAAAGTTAAAACTTAAAAAAGTGAAACCCCTATTTTTTTTTTTTATTGCCCTTCCTCTCTCTCTACTATTGCATGTTGTAATTGATGGGGAGCATTGGAAATGACCTTATGATTGAATTAACACTCCACCAACTTATCAAGACATTGGCCTTATGTTAGCACAAAGACTTCCATTTTTTAAAAATTCTTCTCCATTATGTTACTTCATCAATATACATAATAGAAAGTGCTTAATATTTACCGTGGATGGATGCACTAATTACTGCATCCACCGCACGTTAGATGGGTAGACGAAGACTTCCCAAAGTCTACTACACAATACAAACGCGTCGCAATATATGACTTGGCCAAACTCCAAAAGTCAACTAATCAACTATATACTGTCCCATCTTCCTCTTCTACATACATTTACACATTAATTCATTCATCATCTCCGCCAACAAAATTAATTAATTAATGAAACCAAATGGGTAAATTACCTCAAACCAGCGGCGCAAAGCTGCCACCACTCCACCACTTCAGCCATCCTCACCACCTCCACCCAGTCTCACACAATCCTCAATACCATATGATCCTTTGCTCAGCCTGCAAAAATGAAGCCTCGGGAATTATGTACACATGCAGTCCCTGTAATTACACCCTTCACTCAGCATGCGTTCAGTTACCCAGGCTCATCACTCACCCCTCCCACCCAGGCTGCAACCTCACCCTCCTCCCCGTCCCCACCTACCCTGGCGGCAGATTCAACTGTGACGCCTGTAACCGCCACGGCGATGGCTTTAGCTACCACTGCCTCAAGTGCGATTACGACCTCCATGTTCTCTGTGCGAAGAAACCGATGAGTGTTACTCATCACGCACATTCGTGTCCGCTTCAGCTGACTTTCAGGAGCCCTTATGAAGGTAATACTGATTACTCAAGGCTGGGTTTTATACCATCAGTCAACCTGTTATGTTAATGTTAAGAGGAGTAGTCCAAACCCTTATATATTGATTTTTTTTTTTTTTTTTTGGGTAACTTAACAGGAAAAGGATTCTCGTGTGATATCTGCCGACAGATTGGGTTGAAGCAGTGGCTTTATCGATGCAGTAGATGTGAATTTGATGTCCATTTGTATTGTACAACGGCCGCTATGCCTAAGCCTAAACCTGTTATCCATCATCACCATTCGTTTCCCTCTGTGAGTAATCATCATTCAGGGATTCCTTTGAATAACCCAAATCATCCTCATCTGTTACATTCTGCAAGCACTGGATCGCAATTTCAAACGCCCAATAATAATCCGAGTATGGGTGGATACGCAAGTCCTCAAATGGCTGTTCCTGTGAATACAGGTTTTGTGCCGACAAATACGGCTGTGGCCCCGAGGATTATGCCTATGCCTATGCAGAACAATATTCAGCAGCAAAACCAGCAGGCTAATGGTAATGGACTAGGCGCCACCTTGATGACGGCGGCTATGCAGGGGCTGGTCGAAGGAGCTTTTCAGCAGGTTGGCCAGACCGCCATGGAAGGTTTCATTGGCGGTGGTGATAACGGTGGAGATGGTGGCGCTGACTATGGTGGATATTAATTCTGAGTGTTAACTTGAGATTTTAATTATTCCATCAGTCGTCTCTCTCTTTAATTAATAGTTTGCTGGTATAATTGTAAGGTCAACTTTCCTTCTTCTTTTTTTTTTTTTGGTTGGAATCTGCTTGTTTTGTGTTTTATGTTATTGTGTGTAAAGTTGAATTGCATTTCTTGAAATTGATCAGAAGCGTATCCTTTTAGACTTTGTTGGATTTGATCCATTGAGTTCAAGTGTTTGACTTTGTGATCAATTGAACGTGAAGTTTAGCGGACTCAATTTCAATCTTCTTTCTAAAGACTGATTCCTGCATGCGACGACGACGACATTAATTAATTATATATTCAAATTGCTTCATGATCATTTCATGTCAACTTACATTTTATGAATGTCTTAACTTGCTAGTAACCTTATTTTAAACTCTAATGAATCCTATCCACATGTTAATATTGAAAATGTGGATGTGGTTGCTGGGATTCATTAGAGCATCTCCAATGCATAACTTCTCCACATCTTCTACTTTTATCTACGTGGCGGAGAGATAGAGACACACAAAAAAATTACGGGTTCCACATTTTTTTCTCTTTTTCTCACTTTCCCCACTTTTTCACCATAAATTCTCGTGCCACCTCTACATCTAGAAGTCCAACTTCACATCTTCCACTATTATTTTATTATTATTTTTGAATTTGTTTCTACATCTCTCATACTTTTTCACTTTTTCATCTCTTTTATACTACACATCCTCTATTCTCTTTTCAATCCACCTAATCATCTTCTCTCTATCTCTCTCCTCCACATCATCCCTTAACACCACATTGCAATGGAGATGCCCTATGAGGGTGTGCCAAAAGAGTCCACGAAATTAAGCGCGCCAAACATAGCAATTGTGAGTTTTTCAATATTATTTTATTTAGTTAGTTGTGGTTCTATAAGTTTGGGTGGGTGACCAACAACGTTTTGTGTCCAACGGTACCAAATACTCGTGATACACCAAGAATATATGATAGAATTAGGTAAGGAAATGAATTGTTCCTTCTATATATATATATATATATATATATATATATATATATATATAATAGACGATCTTTGATTAATTAATCTTTGAATGAGGCCGGTTGAGATCTTCTATATCTAGTTTCACCTGATATTAATATTTTGCTTGGGTTATGCTTGAGGATCAATTTGACCGTTTGAGGTTGCTGTTAGAGCAATTTGACAATAACTTGTTTTTTACAATCTTTTAGAAAAATCATTTTTTCACTAATATTTTTTTAAAACCCGATTTGATTTTATTTTTGTTTTCCTTAAAATTCTTTATTTATTAATTAGATGTCTAAAAATCATTTTCCCAATCTAACAAAAATCATGACCCTTTTACTCAAAAAAATAAAAAATAAAATCATGACCCAGTCCAATTTAGCGGCGGGCAGCATACAAAAGCTCAGCCCAAGACTAGCAAGTGTGAAAAGAGGCATGATTTCTAAAGCCCAAAACTCAATAATTATCAACTACAGGGTTGAACAGTAATGATTTTGAAGGAAGTGCTGAAAATGTGATATTTATGATGACGTGAACAGTGTGAGGACAGAAGAACTGTCCAAGAAACTACTGAGATGTTACTTTCAAAGCTCTGTAAACATAAATGGTAAGGCAAAAGGATCCATTTACGTACGTACAATATTGTTTATTTCGTCCATCAGTTAGCTAGTAGTGTTTCTGACTGATATTAGTGGATGCAATGCATACTAGAAATATATATGGGCGAGCTCGAGCTCGAGCTCTATATATGCTTACACAGTTTCAAATTAAGCTTTTTTTGGGAATAGTAAGGATCGATGTTAAAAATGGAAAACAAAGGTAACTTTAAGGAAGAAGAAGAAGAAGAAGAAGAACAGTACTGCTGTAATAATATTGTTAACATCGAGGCAGATCATGATCATGGAGATGAACGTAATATTACCTCGGTCAAGAGGACGATTTCTTGCCATCCTTTCTACCCCGTTTTGCTTGAGTCTCACTTAGACTGCTTAAAGGTACGGTCTCTCTCTCTCTCTCTCTCTCTCATGTATTGTATAGCAAGAAATTGCATGTCTTGAATATTAAGGTATGTGTATATATATATATGTAGTAAAGCACAACCCTAATTAACTTCACCATCTTCACATCACAGCTATGTTTGGGAGAAAATGAAGGCACTATTGATGCAGTGGCAGCTGATGATATCAAGCTGCTGGACTCATCTGCGGCTAACCAATCAGATTTGGACCTGTTTATGGTAACTAAATACTAGCTAGCTTAGATATATAGTAATATATATATATATATACACATACTAAGTACTATGTACATACATATAAGTCATACATGATACATCTGTCTTTAATCTTGATCTTATTTAGCCAGTACTTAAATATAATAATGCGCGCGCTGTAAGTACTCTAATTAATGATCTTCGTGCAGGAAGCATATTGCATGACCTTGAAGAACCTGAAACAAGCAATTGAACAACCTCAACGAGAATCCATGGCCTTCATAACAAATATGCATTCTCAACTCGACAAACTAAAGGAGTGCCCTTCGCCCGCTGCTTCATCATTTCAGTGAGTTAATGAACCTAGAGCTTAATTATGCTAATTGCTAGTATTAACAAAGAAGAGTAACATTAATATTTATGAGCTAAAAACTTTCTTCAATAATGGATTCAGAATTTAGTACAAAAAAAAAAAAATCTTTTTCCACTATGCAGGAGCAAGGGAAAGCTGACTTGAATTGAGGAGAATGGATTTAGAATCAACTGTGACATGCTATAAATCATTGATAGAATGCATCTCCCATATGCTGATAGCCTTATTCTTTCCTTCTCCCTCTCTTCGTTCTTATCAAACACTCGACTAGCTGGTTTGTAATCTAGAATAATTCATGTTTTCCAAGAATATGAATGTAAAATATACAGTAAGTACCTAGTTTGTGGCCAGAAGGTTGATAGAAGCATGTCTTATCTTATTCATATCAAACATTATTGTCCATGCCTTGTTATGTACAACAACTTTAACAACAAAATTTAGTATACATGTAGTTTACAAAAAAAAAAAACCAGTTGTTAGTTTCTACAGTGTATAAACTGTACCAACCTCTAAAAGAGCTGCATGATGGATGTTGAGTGCAACTGGAGGCTCTCTGCAATTTTTGTCAAGAAAAACATAAGCCATTATCAGAAATTTCTTCAACAAATTTGACCCCTTTCTTGCTGATAAATGCTATTGTCCCAAGAAATAAGCCGTCCCACTTTCCCGTGCATCAATGATTTCTTCAAGTTCCTGGCGCACGGTCGCTCGCATTTTTGGGCTTTTTGGGGGCAACAAGAATCGAACTTTTTTCCTTTTATTACCACAGTGAGACTGAGTAATTTCCGAAGACGGATTATCCAGTAAATTTCTCCGGGACCCACTTTCCGACGAGGCTTGATCGTCTCCGATCAAGCTGCTTTCTTCCGGAACAGCAATTAAAGCATTTCCGTCTTCCATCGGACTATCTAAAACCATCATCTTTCCTTCGGTCGAAGTCAATGATTCAAAATCATATTCCTCCCTACCAATGAATTCTCCAATGGAACTGATAATTTGATCTTCAAAATCATCTGTATCTCTGACATTATCGCGATATCCATAACGGACGATACACCTGTAAATCTTGTACTCTTTTGGGCCAACCCTTCCGACAAGATATCGCTGGTTTTCCGGGATGCAAGGCACTGGTAAAGACTTGAAGGAGACAAAAATCAGCACCTGATGAAATGCTGGCAAATTCGTAATAAAGTGGGTGAAGAAAGCCGGGATTCCAGTTACAACGTCTGAGTAGATGAAGCCAATTCCCGGGACCCGCGAAACTCCTAGACCAGGACTGTACTCTGTTAGCCACTCGACTGGTACCTTGTTCTCTATATCAAACTCGTATTTTTTTAGTGTACCATAGTGCCAAGAAATCATAATTGTCATGAAAAGCAGCAATAAGATTGTGAGACACCAAGCCCCCCTGAAGAAGTTTAACAAACTTGTGGAGAGATACATGGCTTCGATAGAGCCAAAGAATAGCAGAAAACAAGCTGATACGAATATACTTTTGTCCCAGCACAGGGCAATCACGAGCGACATTAGACAAGTTGTTACTAGCATTCCACAAGTAATCGCCAAACCTATCAAAGAACTCTGAGTAAATTAAGTTCAATTATATAAGAAACCTCTTATATAAGAAATATATGTAGGAACTGTGTACCTGTTGCTTTTCCGATTGGTGATAAGTCACGAAAACCGATGGTGACGGCTAAGCTTAGTACCATGAACACCCAGTTAGCATCGGGAACATAAACCTGCCCACGTACTTTCTCCGACGTGTGGATGACTTTTACTCTAGGAAAACAATCGAGTGCTTGACACTGATTTATAATGGAAAATCCGGCGGTAATCGTTGCTTGACTTCCCACAGCAGAAGCAAAAAGAGACAACACTGCAAATACGTGCTGAAGAGTTTCTGAAAATCCCATGTTTTTATAAAAGTTAAGAATCAGGAATTTACCATGAGGCATTGTGCGAGGAAATTACAATTACCAAGACAAGCACGGATTCAAGAACTTACTGTTCGGGATAGATTCACTTAGATGAAAAACATCATCAGCACCCAAGTTTTTGGAGATAAATGCAATTTGGCCAGCATAAGTTAAAACCAGGACGGGATATATTAGGCAAACAAACGTGATCTGCATAGAAGGAAAAAAGAAAAGTCGTAATTCAGTTATTTTGTTTTCAACATTCTCAAATTTAATTGCATTTCTGTCGTACATACTTTGATAGATTTCTTTGAGAAATGACCCAGATCTGCAAACATTGCCTCGGACCCTGGAAATGGTTTTCAGGACCGAGTAAAAAGTAAAAATATTATAAATCAAAGCTAATTGCAAGTGTCCTGCGCTACTTATTAGCGGACAGACAGAACTAACCTGCGATGCATAACACAATGTTGCTCAGCAGTTTCCAGTGTTTCATATTGATTTTCTTGAGAGACCTCAACATGTATACGGGGGAGATCGCATGGATGATTTCGGGATCGCGATGAATAATATTATAAAGACCCGACCCACACAAGAAGAAAATCCATATGATTACAATTGGGGCAAATATGCACCCAATTTTGTTGGTTCCATGGTGTTGCAATGTGAAGAGGCAAACTAATATCGCGCATGCTGCAGGAGTTGGTACATCTGATATTGAAGAAATTAGGAACTTAGTGAAGAGGTAAAAGTTAATCTTGCAAATCAATAAGTGCGAAATTTGATCTTTTGTTTCACTCGGTCATTTTATGACTCATTTAGGTACAGATTAGAGAACTTACATTTCTTCAACAACTCTGCAGCGTGGTGTTTCGATTCATCAGAAGAGAAAACTAATAAAAAAAGCGCATTGTATTAGTCTTTACATGACTATCACTAAGTCCAATACAAAATAGTAACAAATCAGCAAGTCTTTCTTTCTTTCTTTTCTTTCCTCTTCTTTATTTTTATTTTTATTTTTATTTTTATTTTTATTTTTATTTTTAAAGACAAACTCTTACATTTTGCTGAAATCTTTGCCGATGATCGTCCAAGGCCTTTTGCTGCTGAAAGCACTGAAGATAAGAAACAGCAAAGTCACCGTGTTAGTTTTAACCTTTTTTTGTACCTAAAAAGTAAAAATTAACTTCTGCTACTTCGTTAAATTCAGACTTCAAGATTATAACCACAAATCTCAAATAGCCACTCATTATTAACAACACATAGAACACGATAAAGCAACAAATTCAACCAAGAATAGCCATATGGACGAACCAGAAATAGCTGGGGTAAGAACTGTGTCACTAATTATCATACAAGCACCAAGCAAGGCCAAGAATAACAGCAAATAGTGACTGCTCTTATGTTTTTCAATGGCCTTTCTAGCCTTGCATTCCTGTTTTCCTTTAGGACTTTCTTCTTCGTGATTCATAATTTTCCCTGTATTTTTATTACACGGAAGTAGCCCCACTTTCGCATGCCTGCAAAGTAGTGAGTACAATGAAAACGTACCACCTGCAAAATATGGATAAAGATACGAGTTTCAACATATACTACATAATAGTGGATGGTTCATCTGAAGGGTTATTAAGGTCATTTCATCACCTTCTCCATCATCGTCCGCTCTCAGCACAATGAAGGCATACTTCAGCAAGGGGATAATAGTTAAAGTCCAGAATACAAATGAAAAGAGTTGATGCATCTCTTCACGTGATTCAATGTCGCCCGGATGAATTGATCCAAATACGTATAGTGGTGCAGTGCTCAACCGACCATATACCACTCCGAGGCTCTGAAATGATAAAACGAGTGTACGTCTCCATGTCTCTTTCTGCACAATTTTAACACTCATTTTTTTATCATAAAAAAATCACCTTTTCCTTCAAAATACCTTTGTCAAACAAGTGCGAAATAAAAATCATTTTTTTAACACTCATTTTCAAACACACACTTTAAAATAATAAATTATTTATTAGCATTCTGCAGAGCCTTCTTTACCTTTAAACTATAAATTCTCCAAGAAACCATGTTTTCCTTAAAGATGGATTTGTCAAGACAAGTGCTAGATAAAAATGTTTTCAATCCAAACATGGCCTATGTATGTTATAGGATGGAGATTTTGTCAAAGTAAAATTAAATACACAAGGAAGATATTTTTATCCTATACCACTAGTCTAATTAAGCATCTAATGTCAGATCAAAGGAGGCCTCAAATCTAATGACAATGACTTAGGCTATTTAATCAAACAAGAGTTGACAGGAAAAATGAAAACTTGATGCCTGTTTGGTATTGCTTTCAAGTGTGGATCCTACAAATCTACATAACTTGAGGTACAAAAACTAGTGGCCCCAAACATTCACGAACAAGTCAACCAGAAGTAAATTTTCTTCAAAATGCTGATTATAATTGTTGATTAAAATCTATATGCGCAGTAACTGCAAAAAATTACCACAAAATCAGAAAGGTAAAATTTATGCATCTTCCTCCAATGTATCCAAAGAATCGATCAAAGAAATGCAACACGCAAAATTAACATCAAGTCCTCATAAATTACAGTGATCACCTTGAAAGAAACACACACTTATTTATTATTATTATTATTATTATTATTATTATTATTATTATTATTATCATTCAAATCGAAAAGAGTAAAGATCACAGAAATCTAGAAATCTACTTTCCTAAAACCCAGAAGATGAAAAAGAAAATTGATTATAACAGAGAAAAGGGTAAAATGAACTTACCTTAAAATCGTAAGAACTGGAAACAGGACCAAGTGCTGGATCCATAGCTTGGTAGACAAAAAGCAATGGTTTCAGTTTCAGATAAATAGAATTTAGTCCAAGTTTGTGAGTCAGCTCGAGGCCTGCAAATTCTGCAAAACGTTTTTAGCAACGGCGGAGCCTAGGAATTTTCGGACGGACTAAACAAAGAGAAAGATGTCGGTATCTAGTCTAGACCCATAAAAGCGCGAGCGGAGTGGGGTAGTGTAGAGTAGAGTAGAGTAGAATTAGGGGTTCGTGTATATGTGTGTATCTATCAATCTTGTATATATGCATTATCTATATATTAATAAAGAGAGGCACATTTTTTGAATTTCATTGGAACCAGTTTTTCCCGTTTATAAAATTTCACTTATATTGGCTCTTTTGAAATTTTTGGAGACTATTTTCTCACTAATAAAATAAAACAAATATCCTCATTTCATTATTATCATTAAATAACCATGATTATCATACCATAATAATTATCTACATTCTATAATTCTATATTGCATATCTATATCTGTAAAAAAAATTATTTGTATTCACTTTTTTTGTTTATTCTTAATCTATCTATCTATATATATATATATATATATATATATATATATAAATAGAGATCAATTTCGAAGGAAAATTTTCAGCTCATATTTTAGCATTTTTTTAATTTGGTTTTCCCACCTACAACACATTAATTATATTTTACAATAGATATATAAAATATATATTTACATATAGATTAATAATGATTAACCATATATATCAAGAGTATGATTCTTTCCTTCCTTCCTTCTGTTTTTATCCGATATTAACAGTGACTATATATTGGGAATCCGATATCCGTCTTATTGTCTTTAACTTATCATCATGTATGTATTGAAATATTTTATTTATAAATAAAGGAAGTATAAATTATAAATATATATGTAGACATAAATTTTTAACAAAAGTTAGACATAATGTAATTTATTAGATATTCCGCCAAATTCTCTCCTCCTTTCTTGGGAAAATTACTAAGAACCAAGAAAAATAATTCTTACAAAATAAAATTAATTAAAATTAATAATTTTGCTAAGATTTAATTTTTTTGGGATGCAAAATTAGCATTCATTAAATCTTGGCACAAATTTTTTTTGAAACATAACATTAAAATTTTAAAACTACGCTAGGCTCATTAATTTTTTTTAGAAATAAATAATTATTTTTAAAAATAATAAGCCACAAAATGAAATTTAATTATTATTAGAAATTTCGCTAAAATTTAATTTTGTGGAGATACAAAATTATAATTCATTAAATTTTTACATGAAAATTAAAAGAAATGTGCAATATGAAAATTAAAAAATTAGATAGAACCTTTTAATTAGTTTCATAAATAATTAATTATTTTTAAAAATAGAAATATTTTAAAAAATTAACATTAATTAAAATGAGCGATTTAATTTTAGGATGATAAAAGAAATATCTAACATCAATTTTCTAATTACCTGAATATATATCTATATCTATATCTATATTATATCTTTTATATTGCAAGATTTCTTTTAAATTATAAGATATCTTTAAAATTAGATTTGTACAATTCTTAAAACTGCGGCTATTAATCTAATTATTTTGGAAATAATTAATTATTTTTATAAAAAACTAATTTAAAAATTAAAATTACTTAAAATTATTTATATTGCAATTAATTATTATTAATTATATTGCTAACATTTGATTAGACATCATTTCAATGGACAAAGATTAATCAACATTAATTATATTTTTCAAATGGAAGAAATATAATTAATTTAAAAAAATTAATCAACATTCATGAGATTGCTATAGCTAGCAAGCTTTTTCCTAAAATTGAAATAAATTTTTTACGTTGTAAAATATCTTTTAAATTACAAAATATCTTTAAAATTAGATTTATATAATTCTTAGAACTATAGATTCAAAGATAGTTATTTTAGAAATAATTAAATCTTTTTCGAGATAATTAGATAAAAATTTAAATTAATTCTGTAATGATTTAATTTGTTTTAATTTCATTAGATGGAAATTTAGGCAGTTTTTTTGGATGAAAATTAATTAAAATTAATTATATTTCTAGAAAATGAGCCATGCACCGTTGGAAAGGTGAAGATGTTAACTTTCCATAGAATTTTACGGTTCAAAATTCGGAGCTTCGTGGACAAAGATATCGCATTTTGCTTGCAGACAGGTCATTGCTGAAATTTCTGCTCGAAAATGCTGATGGCAGCTTACTTCGCCGAATTACTGCAATAAATCCAAAGGGAACTAGCAAATGAGCCATGCACCGTTGGAAAGGTGAAGATGTTAACTTTCCATAGAATTTTACGGTTCAAAATTCGGAGCTTTGTGGACAAAGATATCGCATTTTGCTTGCAGACAGGTCATTGCTGAAATTTCTGCTCGAAAATGCAGTTAGCAGCCTACTTCGCCGAATTGCTGCCCAAAATCCCAAGGGAATTAGCTAATGAGCCATACACCGTTGGAGAGACACGGATGTTAACTTTCCATGGAATTTTACGGATCGGGATTGAGGGTTTCCTAGGCCAAGATACAGCCGTTTGTTTGCTGAAAGGTCAATGCTGAATTTCTATGCAGGAATTGTGTGAAATTCACTTCTCCCGACTAATCAACGGTTTTTATGTTGTGCGGGCTTTGGTTTCCATCGCGAGATCACCCCAACGACCTCCGGCAAGTTCTTTTGAGGCTAGAATACCTCTCGCTATTAGTTGATGAGAATTTTGCAAAGTGGGGCTGCCTTCACCAAAGCGGTGACTCGTTGAAACATAAATATGGCAAGTTGCAAGGATATATTGAGTGGGGTCAAGCCCTTGTTTGTGGATTCCTTTATTATTCAAGGCGAGACATTAAGCCCTCTCCCACCGAGGCAATTCGTATGCCCTCGTTGTTCAGCTCTTGGTCGAAGGTAATTTGTAATCCCTCATGAACTAATATTATTCAAGTTAAGAACTAAAGTCTTATATTACATGATATTGTCTTGTTTAGGCCTATCTTGCTTGATGTGATCTGTATTCCGCTCCGGCGATACCTCGTCTTCACGAGAAGTCTATATTTCGCTCTTGCGATACCTCGTCTTCATGAGAAGTCATATATTCCGCTTCGGCGATGCCTCGTATTCACGAGAAGTCCTATATTCAACTTCGCATTGATGCACTCGTATTCACGAGAAGTCCTATATTCCGCTTCGGCGATGCCTCGTATTCACGAGAAGTCATATATTCCGCTTCGACGATGCCTCATATTCACGAGAAATCATATATTCGCGGCGATGTCACCGTCTTCCGCGAGAAGTCATATATTCCGCTTCGGCGATGCCTCGTCTTCACGAGAAGTCCTATATTCCGCTTCGGCGATACCTCGTCTTCACGAGAAATCATATATTGCGCTTCGGCGATGCCTCGTATTCACGAGAAGTCCTATATTCCGCTTCGGCGATGCCTCGTATTCACGAGAAGTCCTATATTCCCGGCGATGCCTTGTATTCGCGAAGTCATATATTCCGCTTCAGCGATACCTCATATTCACGAGAAGTCATATATTCCGCTTCGGCGACGCCTCGTCTTTACAAGAAGTCATATATTCCGCTCCGGCGATGCCTCATCTTCACGAGAAGTTCTATATTTCGCTCCGGCAATGCCTCATCTTCATGAGAAGTCTATATTCTGCTCCGGCGATGTCTCGTATTCACGAGAAGTTTTATTATTCCGTTACTTCTAGGCGAGCGGCCCACGCATGAAGGCCGGCACATTTTCCCCTTCACTTGCATTCTCAAATCGACTTTATTTTCAGGGCCATTACATAAGCCATCGTCGGCCTGATTTCTCGAGGCCATTACGTAAGCCCTGCGTCGACCTAATTTCTCGAGGCCATTCGTAAGTTCTCGCCCGACCGATATCTCAGATGCCATTATGTAAGTCCTCGTCAACCCGATTTTTCCGAGGTCATTACGTAAAGTCATCGTCGACCGATTTCTCGGAGGCTATTCACGTAATTCCGTCGACCGATTTCTCAGAGGCTATACGTAAGCCCTCGTTGACCCGATTTCTTGAGGCCATTATGTAAGCCCTCGTCGACCGTTTCTCAGAGACCATTACGTAAGCCCTAGTCGACCGGAGTTTCTCCCAGAGGCCATTACGTAAGGTCTCGTCGACCCTATTTCTCTAGAGGCCATTCGCATGAGTCCTGCGTCGACCCGATTTCTCGAGGCCATTCACGTGAAGTCCTCAGTCGACCCTATTTACAGAGACCATTACGTGAAATCCTCGTCGACTGATTTCTCAGGGGCCATTCGTAAGTCTCGTCGACCGATTTCTCCTAAGCCATTCGTAAGTCCTCGTCGACGATTTCTCCTAGGCCATTCGTAAGTCCTCGTCGACCCGATTTCTCAGAGGCCTTTCACGTAAGCCCTCATCGACTTGATTTCTCGAGGCCATTATGTAAGTCCTCGTCGACTTGATTTCTCAGAGGTCATTGCATAAGTTCTCTCCAACCCTATTTTTTAGAGGCCATTACGTAAGCCCTCGCCATCGCCATCCTTGGCAAGCAACACTTGCCTCACCCTGGCCCGACTACTCGTTCAATGAGCCTCCTTGGCCGGTGGTAGATAGTTGCTCGATCTATCTGCCGCTTTGGCAAGTGAGTTACTCACCTATCTATATGAACCCGGAACTTCGTATAAATGTCAAATTTACGGGCTTGGGGATTCTCTGATGAGCACTTTGCTTCCACTTATTTATCTCGGCGGCGAAGCGCTCGGAGGCCAATCATAAGCCCTCGTCGAGCTTATTTATTGTGGCAAAAACACGCAGTTACCTGCAAACATGCTTAGCTCGCTTCTTCACCTCATAACCCGGTTTGAAATATGGTTTCTCAGCCGGCGTGCCTCACCTACGCCGGCGGGATCACGGTTTTTCAGCCGATATGCCTGCGCCACGCCGGCCGGCAAATATGGTTTCTCAACGATATGCCCCTCGCCCGCTCGATTTATTAAATATGGTTCCTCAACCAATCACCATCTCGGCATGCTATTGAAAGGCATTCAAGGCCAAGTGCGAGTTTGCATCATAATACCGGAGGCTATTCGTAAGTCCTCAATTCATCGGAAGTTGGGTAATATTCTCCGAGGCCATTCCACGAGCCTCGTCTATTATATCTCGATCATACCATCAGAAGCGATTCGTAGGCCTCGTCGACTATACTTTGATCACATTCAGCGGCCGTGTGCTTAACCCTCGCCAATTCTACTTTTCAACAACTCAGGCGGTTTGAGCGAGCTGTGTCCCGAATTAAACATCGACATCACAGTCAGAAGCAATTCCTAAGCCCTCACCAGCAGCTAATACTTTAAACTCCGAGCGACATAAATAAACAAATCGGATTTGGGGAACTTATGTTCTTGGTCAAAATAAATATTGGGCTTTGGTATTGGGCCTCGATGAAGCCTAATCACGTTTGACCCTACGACCAATTTCAACTCCTATATATAATAGGTGAGCCTCATTTGTTAAGGTATGCCATTTTTATATCCACGCAGATAAAACGACTTCCCTATACTTTTAGGCAATTTAGCGACTCACTTGGCCAGTCGGAGTCCCCATGGCATGTGTGCCGAGAACTCTAAGCGGTTGTTGGGTGTCTGAGGATCTGGGGTAGAAATCGGGATTACGATTGGCGCCCATTTATGGAGGTTGTGTCTCGACTCGAGGAGGAGATCGACATTCATTTTTGGAAGTCAACAAGTAGTCAAATGGCTCACGAGTTGTTAAGCGACTCTATGATGATTTTAAGTCGTCACATATTATTAAGTCATCTAAAAATACTTATTCTGATAAAGACTTTACCAATGTGTATTGAGTTCTTCTCTCTCTCTCTATATGTAAAGAGCACTCATTACATCTCAAAAATAGCTCTCTCGGACCACTAAATGCAGCTCTGACGAGCAAATAGTTAACCGACCATTGGGTATAGATGAATCCGTCAGGATCGAGAGTGTTTACCTTATTATTACGAAAGGGAGAAAGGGCTTTTTTATTTTCTAGATGAAAGGGGAGAAAGGGCGGATCACTGTCGATCTGATGTCTGATAGAAAATTGCGGAAGCAAATGTGCTACCAAGGTAGTTTTCTAAGACTTGGAATGTTTTGTTTTTATTCTTCTGTGTTCTATTTTCATGGTTTGATCTTTTTGATTTGAAGGTGACTGCAGTTCAGGCAGATGAAGAAAGGTTCACTTGTTTAGTAGTAATTTAGTAATTACTATTTGACTTTAATATTTGATTCTTTTCTAGAGGATTATTGTAAGTATTTTGATTTATGCTTGACTAAGAGAGAAGGTGGGGATACTTTGGTGAGTGCTAAGAAGAAGCGAGAAGAAATTGGATTCTTCTTTTGAGGAGAGGTCAGGGTTTGATTGTTTCTGACTTAATTTCATCTTATTTGCAGTGAATTTGATTGGTTTGAGGGTGCATACATGTAACGATCTACGCTTTTGAGCTTTAATATCTAGGGAATGGAAAGCTTTATGACAAATCAATTGAAATTACTATCTACCATCTTTCTCCTTATATTTGCCCACTTTTATTTCAGTTTTTATAGTTTTCACTCTTAGTTAATGTGACAATAAGATGCATAATTATGTGATACCTTTTGTTTTTGTAATTCATCTATGCTTTTAGATTGTATTTTATTAATTTTGGTTCAAATTAGTGTCAATTGATGTTTATATATGCTTACAAACTATATATCAGGCTAACAAGGGAAGAGTTGCAAAACTAATTATCTCTTCTAACTTTGAGACTAAGGCGGGTTTGATGATGATGAAGATGTTGTAGCGAAGAAGAAGACAACAACAAAAGAATCAACTAGTGATGATTCTTCTTTTGATGTCGATTCTAGCTCGAATGATGATGCTCGATTGCGGCTTGAAGGAAGAATTATGACTTCGAGCGTGGCAGCGATGATAGCTCGAGATGAAGATGTCCCTAAAATGGCTCGATGGCTTGAGCGAAGAAGAAAGATAGAGACGGCGGTGATGATGATATTGATAGCGATGATGAAAGCTGGATAAAGACACTCTTTCAACTAAAAATGGCTCAGGGGTTCCTACAAATAAGCATAACATAAAAACCATAAAAATAACTAAATGTCATTTTAGGAATTGCCGATTTTAACCTTGCTATTTATGGTTTTTTTTTCCCATAAACTTTACATTTTTCGCATTGTTACTATAAAAATATTACAAACTAAATACACTCTTACTTTTTGAATTGTTGTTACAATAAAATGTTAGTTTATTTTTTCATAAACTTTACAAATTATTGCCTTAATTTGTCTTTTTTATACAGATATGTCAAATTGTTCAGTTTATTGTTAATTTGAATTGGCAAGTTGTTAAATTATTAACTTGAATTGATAAGTGAATTGTTAATGTATTTATGGATTTTATAGTATGTTTGGTATTATTGTCTAATGTAATTTTGTAGATAATTAACGAATATCATTATTGTTGGATACGAATGTAAAATTATGTAGTTCATAGAGATTTTCGAAATATTGATCATTACAAGTTGTATCAATATTCATAGGTTGGAATTGACCAAAATACAAACAAAACTCTGTTGACTGTTTTTTTGTTTTTTAAAAGTGAATATATTTTACTTAAATCGTGTGATGTTTTAGATTATAATGTTATTTTTTATAATCGTTTTCAATACTAATAATTTATATATATTAATAAGAATTACGTATCAATGTACCCGACTCCCCGTGCAGCGCACGGGTGTTACTACTAGTTATTGATAAATCACTGCATGTACGAACTTTGTGTTCATATCGTATTTGCTATTTGTATTTTTGGGACGGCGAAAATAGTGGATTAAATTAGAGGTGTATTAAATTAGAGGTCCCAAATGCTTGAAGTTATTTGCATTTTCATCCTTATACTTTACCTTCCCGATTCTGCCCTTCTTTTTCTCAATTTTCCTGTATGCAGATGAAATGAAACTGGAGGGCTCAAAAAGGTGTATGTTATATTCTACGAATTACCTAAGGTACGATGGCAAGTAAAATTGAATATATCACATATGTTTTAGGTAAAAAACTTAAGCTTAAAATATAAATAGTTTCGGAAGTTGAGGACCTTCTTTTATAATTTGTCTTGACCTATATTTCAGTAGTGTGTGAAGAGTGGTTTTTAACGTTCACAAATGGCTTTCCGCTTCAAATCGACAATTTGGCAATGGAGTAATTATCCGGTGGCTTGTTCTATACACAACAATTTTTTACTAATTTTCTCTTTCATTATTTTCAACCACTAATATAATTACTTTATATTTTTTAATATAATTTTTTCCAATTTTTAATCACATCTAACATGTCATTTGAGTAAATCTACATTATTATTTATAAAACACATAGAAGTTTTAATCCCAACACTGGAACGCGCTGGGACGAAATTACACACACAAATTAGGGCACGGCCCCATAGCATTCAGGGGGGCTGGCATGGGCTGTGAATGGCTGGAACCTCACTGGAAGCCAAGTCGCTGGGAAGATATCATTTTGGATATAGAACAAGCCCTTAATCTACTTCTCCGTATTCCTTTATCCGGATGATAGGGCCCACATGGGGTTGTCGGGAGTGGCCGCTGGCTCGCTCTCCCCCCGCCACCCCCCCCAAAAAGTGAAATGTGTAGTTTAATCACACTAGCTGTTTCACCCGTGCGTTGCACGGGAGACAAAATTTTCAATTGATAACAATATTGATAGATGTTAATAATATTAACATAAAATCTAAAAAAATAATTAAAATAAAGAATGAGTTACAACAATAAACTTAAATAATTTAACTTGAAACAATTCTATAAAAATTTCGAAAGAGTTTCTTCTATATTTCGTACTAATCCATCCTACCAGTATGCAAGGAATAACTTACAAAAATCCACACAACTTAATTTACTATTCTCCATAGAATAGCAACTTAATTAGCATTTACACTCGTGCTTTGCACGGGATGATAATTTGTAGCAGTGATTGTGATAATATATAATATTTTGCTCATTACAAGATTAATCTACTGATATAAATCCAAAATAAAATAACCTTAAATATTATAGTTATCAAAATAACTCTACTAACATTAGTAAAGCTCATTGTTTTTCTTTAAAATTGTTTTACATTTTATTATATGCAATTATAAATTTTGAGAGATATTAATTATACATCAGTATGATGTATGTTATTAACAATTAATCTGTAAATAATGATTTTTAAGTTTAAATTATGAAATATAATCAGTATAGAGATATAATATAAAAATAACAATGTAGTGAGTAATGTCCGACATGCCCTAAAACCCCCTTCCTACCATGCCGGCAAACACTTATCCTCATTCTGGCACATCCTCATTTACTCTAGGGCGAGCGAGGATGATATGAGAATTACAAACTTTCATTCCCCGTCCATGCTTCGCTAGAAAATTCACATCCTCGTCCACGCCCCATCGTGATGGTTTAATTGAAAACTTTTATTTTGATATTTTATTTCTTCAATAAATAACTTCTAAATATACTAAACAAGTGTATTAACATATTAGATATAAGCTTACTAATTTAACATATTCGGCATATTAAATATTGAATGATTTGATATAACATTTAAATTTATTTGGATAAAACAAATAAATTGAAATAAATATAATTAATACTTAAAATATACAATATATTTGATGATATTTAAAAATTAAATAAAATCTCAATTGCCAAAATTCGATATAATAAAATAAATAATTTAAAGTAGGTGGGATTTTTAATATTTATTTAGGAGATAGAAACTTAGATAAATATTTAACATAGTTGAAAGCCAGTTAAAATATTCTAATTGAGTCCTATAATTCTAATAATTAATTGAGTCGATAACCAATAGTTAAGCAAGAATTCTTAGACTTATTCCGTAGCGAAAGCGACATATTGAACCAAAGAATTATTATATAATTGTTGGTTCGAGTAGTACAAAAATAAAAAATAATACTATTTAAAAACCTATTTTTGGAGCTTGTTACTTTAAAAAATGAGCAGATCCTTTGAAACACTCGTAACTATGCAAAAAGAAATATTAATATTTTGTCATCAATTGTAACTCAAAAGAAATATCATAGAAAATACAGAAATACATGAGAATTAAAAAAAAAAAGCATGTTTTGATAAAAGCATGATACTGAAAAAAGTAAATAAAGTTAATTGTGGACTAATAATCAGTCGACTTATTTTGCAATAAGATGTAATACTCCAATTCTAAAAATCCAGAATTTTATAGGTGTTAACTTAACTATATTTTAAAATACGTAAAAAGATGAATTAATTTTGTAAGCATATTTTTCTACCTTGTAGCAATCTAATTAATTTTAATAATTTTTCATTTTTTGCAATAATTATGTTTCCCCTTTTTTAGTAATTTAATTAATTTTGATCAATTTTTGTCTAATAAAACTCTCTCAATTTTCGTCAAATGAAAATATATCCAATTAAATCTAAGAAATATAATCAATAGTAACACAATTAATTCTAATTAATTCTTGTTTTTAGCTAATTATTTATAAAAATAATTTATTATTTCTAAATAATTTATTTTTTAACCATAGTTTTAAGAATTGTAAGAATCTAATTTTAAAGATATTTTATAATTAAAAAGATATCTTGCATGTCAAAAACTATCTTTCATTTTTTAAGAAAAATCTAGTTAACCACGGTAATCTAATTAATTTTAATTATTATTTAATTTTTAATTAATATTATTTTTTATTTTAACATTACAATTGATTAATTTTCGTCCAACGAAACCATGTCAATTTTTGCCAATTGAAACCAAGTCCAATTAAATAATAATAGTATTACTAATTTTAATTAATGGTATAAGAATTTGTTTTAATTGATTTTCATTTTAGCTAATTGTTTATGAAAATAATTAATTATTTCTGAAATTACCATTTTAATATTTACACTTTTAAGAATGGTATAAATCTAATTTTAAAGAAATCTTATAATTTAAAAGATATATTACAATTAAAATTTTTGTTCTCATTTTTTAGGAAAAACCCACATCAATTTAATGATTTTTTAAAAAAATTAATTATATTTTCCCCTTTAAGAATGTAATTAATTTGGATCAATCCTTGTCCACTGAACACATGTATAGCAAAATATTAGCAACGGAATTTATTATTTTAATTAATTATTGTTTAAATAATTATAGTTAATTTTTTATTTAATTTAATTATTTCTAAAAAATTAATTATTTCCAAAATAATTATATGAAAAGATATCTTGAAATTGAAATAATTATTTCTAAGAATTATTTCTAAGAATTATTTCTAAGAATTATATCTAAGAATTATTTCTAAGAATTATTTCTAAGAATTATTTCTAAGAATTGTTTAAATAATTATTTCTAAGAATTATATGAATCCAATTTTAAAAATATCTTATAATTGAAAAGATATCTTGAAATTTAAAAGATATAGATATAAATTCAATTAATTAAAAAATCGATTAATGTTACAATTGAATGATTAATTAAACAAAATTGATGTTGCGCGTTTCTTTTAATTTTTATGTAAACATGTAATGAATTATAATTTTTTATCCCACCAAAATTAAATCTCAGCGAGATCGCTAATTTTAATTAGTTTTCATTTATTAGCTAATTATTATTATCAAAAATAATAAATTCATTTTAAAATTAATTAAAGGGTCCAAGCTAAGTTTTAAATTTTCATGTCACACATTTATTTTAATTTTTATGTAAAAATTTAATGAATTATAATTTTTCATCACACAACAATTAAATCTTACAAAAATTGGTAATTTTAATTAATTTTTGTTCCTTAACTAATTATTTATAAAAATGATTGGTTGTTTCTAATATTAATTATTGAGTCCAACCTAATTTTTAAATTTTTCAGTACAAATTCGGAATCGTAGTGGTGGGATTTTGTCTCAAACTCGGGCCAACTATCGGTAAGTTTCTTTTTATTTTTGTGTAAAGTTTTAATGAATCTTAATTTTGTATCGCAAAAAAATTGAATCTTAGTTTTAATTAATTTTTGTTTGTTAGCTAGTTATTTGTAACTTAATTAATTATTTCTAAAATTAAGTAATGGGTCTGATTTTTTTTTTAATTTTAATGTTAAACCTTTATTTGAATTTTTGTTTAAAAATTTAATCATTGGGAATTTTGTATGGCATAAAAATTAAATCTTAGTGGAAATTGTTAATTTGAAATAATTTTATTTTTTTTAAATACGAAAATTATGAAAAAACGATCAGTCAACAATTCATTCTAATTTGTAGAACACCCGTGTATTGTTCAAGACATAAACTTATAAATTGAAGATTTGAAAGAAAAAAAAAAGAAAATTTGAAATTTACTGATTCAAAATAAAATTGAAATTTATCACAAATATATAATATTTGTCGATTTTGTGTAATTACGCGAGAAATTGTATTTAAGTACTATATCAGTATGTAAATTATTATTTTGGCAAAGTAAATATTTATTAGGAAAAGAATTATCCAGTTTAAATATAAAATAAAGCTAGATTTACCATATATTTGCGAGATAAACAAATTGAAGTATTATTTTTCATTTAATTTATTTTTAAGGTAAATCAAACATGGAATAGAATTAAAAGTTAAAACAATTTATACATTTCATTATATTCGAATTTTACACACAAATATCAATTAAGTGTCGTAACAAATTATTAATTTATATTTAAGTTGGACACTAATTTATATATTTGTGGTAAATTTTAATTTTTCAAAAAATAAAAATTTATATATTAATAGTATCCTTATTTTAAAGCTCTCATCAAGTCGAGTAAAATAAAATCACAAAATTTTTTATATATAGAAAATGAAAAAAAAGGAGAGAAAATTATAGAGAAAGTATTTAGATGTTATGAGATTGAATAAAGTGGGGTAGAAATAATAAAATAAAATCTATATACATTAATATTAATATATTAGGGCAGGAAAAAATAAAGAAAGTTTGATATGGATTCGAAAATAAAAAATAAAAAATAAAAAGAGATTTTTTTTAAATGGAAAGGCGGATTTAATACAATAAAAAAATAATAAGAAAAAATCATCATTTTCTATATATATATATATTATTTTATATATATGTAGAAGATTATATTAGGAAAATTTAATAGGCGGGAAAAATTGAGGATGCATTTATGCGGGAAAAAATGCTCCTTTTATATATATGTAGATAAGCGAATGCGCATTACAAATTGTATGAACCATAGCCATGCAATAAAACGAAGAGATCGTAAAAAATCCAACTCTCTTCATCAAAATCCCAAAACCCAAATCTGGTGGGAGAACAAACCACCAGATATGATTGTCAACCTTTTTCAACGACCTTCAAAACAACGATTTTCAATGACCTTCAAAATGAAAAGAATAATTGAAAGTGAAGAGTTGGAGGTCGACGTCTTCTTTCATTGGTATATTTATCTATAATCATCGAAAATCTTAGTTTGGTGGTCGCCGAAATTTTCGATTGAAATTGCGTCTGTAAAAAAACTTAAAACTTAAAACTTATAATATAGATTACTGAATTATGTGTGGGGGCAAAATAGAAACGTCAATTTGAAAATTCGGTTACATTTGGGTTTTACAAGCAATCCTAACACGCTTGGAATA
Source organism: Jasminum sambac (assembly GCA_018223645.1). Lineage (NCBI taxonomy): Eukaryota > Viridiplantae > Streptophyta > Magnoliopsida > Lamiales > Oleaceae > Jasminum > Jasminum sambac. The sequence goes on along the minus strand of CP073647.1, from coordinate 41,574,772 downwards.
TATATTTTTGACCTTGCCATTTGTGAAATTGCTTCTATATTATATATGAAAAGATTATAATTATTGTCAAATTGGATGTCGTACACTAGTAGCAATATTAGCCGCTTGCATAAGATCTTTATGCAAATACTTGTACTAGATCAAGAATGAGATTAGCAAAAGCAAAACACCGTATGGATTTTATACAATTGCGCTCTCGCAGAAAAAGTTAAGCAAGCATTTCCATTTATGTTACTAGCAAACAACACGTGCGTTGCACGTAATTTTATAAGATGGTGTGATTTAAATTATGTATATTAATTTATTAATAACATAATCAAAATTTATGATATCATTATAATTTATTAAAAATTTATATTTCTCATCAATAAATTGAAGTATTAGGTAATAACTATATTGATATACAATCATAAAAACTTTATAATTCGATCATTGCAAATTTAATATTTAAACATTTTTTAGGTTTCATTTGAAATAAACACACTCTTCAAAATTCAAAACAATATTGATTGTCTTTTTTTTTTTTAATATTTCCAACTTTTTAACCATATATTACAACAAAAATCACATTCATGCTTAAAAAAAATCTCTCCGAAACACATTCTTACATAAAACATAAATATAAGATACAATATATTTTCTTCGTTTCTCAACCACACATATCGTAAATCTGTTTTTTTCGATAATTCATATGAAACATATATTAAATATAATATGTAAAGAAGTTATAATTTCATATTAATGAGAAGATAAGGAATTTAATTTTATATTATTATCGATTATCGATAAAACATCATTATCATTATTGAAAGACAATAAAATAATTACAAAAACTTAAGAAACAATAAATAAGAATAATAATAGATTATAATAAGTTTGTAAATTTAAGCAAGATGTGAGGGCGATATAGATATAAAATATTTCTCCACCTATTTACACTTTTAATAACAGTATACAAATTAATTGATAGTCCCATATTAGGATTAACATTTTTATGTGAAATAAGAGAGAATTGGATGAAATTAAATGATATAACAGGCCCATGAGATATGTAAATGTGATTAATTTAATCAAATTCAAATTTAAAAGAGAATAAATATTTTTTGGCATGCACGAAAGAATGAGATCACTGGAAATTAACAATGAATGAGATCATATGGAGTGTCTATCAAATCACCTGTCAATTGGTGCACCACACTTTATTTCGTTGAAAATTACAAATTTGGTCATCACAATTCACCCAGTCATTGGCTCATTGTCCCGATAACACAGACAACTTGGTTTGCTTCGTACATCGTAAGCAGTGTTTCACAAACAACTTGGTTTGCTTCGCAAATCGTAAGCAGTGTTTCACAAAATAGTATGTAGTGTAGCAGTCTCACGTCAAACATAACAACATATTGACCATTAAAATCACCATATTCCACTAGTTCAATTTATGAAAGACACGTGCCTACTCGTAATTGGTCCATGTAAGAGCAATAGTATCATCGTCTAAATTACACTGTTTTTACACGAATGCCCGTCACTCGATTTCACACATCCTTCGTGCACTAATGCATACAAGGACATTAGACTCAAGTTGGTTGCCCTACAAAAATCATTCTCATATGGTTCACCTATGGAATTATCAATCCATTACCAATGAACTACTTTCGCATTCTAATACACCAGAGGAAAGTTGCAAAAATGTAAGAGGAAGAATCCTCTAAAGGAAAATTTCACATGGTTGTAACTTGTAACCCATATGAACTTACCATCATCTGATAAACCAACTGACGGTTCCTCAACTCCTAAGCTTTTCCTCAGTTCGAACTGGCATTACAAAGTTCTTTGGTTGGTTCAACGACCATTTCTCCTTCAACGCCCTTCTGGGGCAGAAAACAGGTTGAGAAAGATTATGCTTCCAACAGTGCATGTTCTCCTAGTTTGTCTCTGAATGCGCAACTAGTTATCTTTCAGGTCTAATGGGTATACAGTATCAAAAACAACTCTAGCAAATACATGCCGAACTTCCTTTAAACTTCCCATAGCTAACTCCTCGTAATCAATCTTACTTCCCTTCTTCGGCACAAATCCTCTTTCTTGTTCCCCTCTAACACATTCAAAAATCTTGGACACTCTCAAATGGAGTGATGATGGTATAAATACCTATAGATGTCAAAGTAGCCGGTGAGATTCTTGTTTCTTGAGTTAAAATGCTGATCTTTGTGGATGCCATAAAACTAAAGGCATTTAAAGGGGGATAATAATAATAATAATAATAATAATAATAATAATAATAATAATAATAAAGCTATTCCAAACATCCTCAAGTTTCGATTAGATCTGCACTTTCATACTCAACCCATCTCTCACCTTTGAAAAATGGCGCCATCCATGCAAACGGATGACAGTTGTCAATTTTTTGTTAATATTATTTCTTGAAACAAAAAAACCACTCTTTAATTTATTAAACAAAAAAAATGAAAAGATACAAATGCAAAAGAGAAAAGAAAATAAGACAAATTCTTCTACTATATATATATATTAACAATTTTTTGTGTAACTGTATTTAAGGATAATTTTGTCATGTCAAACGATAACAACAAATTTTTAGTCATAAACCATCCATTTGGGGGTATGACTCATATTTTTCAAATGACGCGAGTTCCGTTATCCAGAGAAAAAGGGATCGAAGATGAAAGTGCAAATGAATGTGTAGAGTTAGGAGGTTTTGCGCAATTTACCCCCAGTTAAGAAGAAGACTAGAACCTTGCTAAGAGCAAAACAACAGAAGCGCTTACCAGATCAGAGCGCGGTGCTTTCTTATATTCAGCCATTGCCTGGGAGACAAAATACTCATCCGAAATATTAGCCAATGCATCTTGAACTGAAGCTGCCAAACCCTTAACCTCGCCCCGTATTTCGTTTGACTTCAGAGGTTGAGATTCCAATATTTCATGATAACTCGGGTCGTGTGGTTTGGAGATATGTCGTGAGATACTCAAAGCTTCAGACAAGTTTCCACCATTGTAAACAGCAAGGCAAAATGCAGCAACCACTAAAGGATTTCTTGGTTGATCTGATAGTGCTTTATGGAATGCGAAGATTGCGACCCTGGCAAAATGCATTATGTATTTTATAAGAGAATCTCCTTAGGAAGAAAATGGAAGAGAGATGACAACTCGAATGCTCATCACATTTAGGGTGCGTTTGAATAAATTTCTAGGATGATGAGAAGCATGAATAATAATAAGTGGTGATTTGAAATATATGGTTAATATTGAAGTTTACTTTGATTTTAACTTAGATTTAGTACTAAAAGTTAATTTTTAGGTACACAAATGTTAATTAGTTAAACAGACACAGCCTTACATAATCTCCTTGCACATTTTACCTGTTTCTCTTTCTACATAATCATAAAAACATTCTTACAAATCGAGTTTTATAGGGATCTTACCACAAGCTACAATCACATGGCCTGTCTGGTGCCAGAAGCTTATCTAGGTTGGAGAATAGAGACTGCAAAACAAAATCACACGGAGAAGGGAATTTAATTCTTGATATTTATACATTTCAGGGGCATACAACCTTTTAAGAAAGCACAGAAAAAATATGGAGCCCTGTCATGTCAATCAGTTCAGAGAACAATGTATAAAAAATTGAAAAAATTACCAAAAGCATGTTATACCGCTTGTCACGCCTCTGAAAACCATAACGGACAAAATATGCTGCCTGCAAAGAAAAAGTCATTCTACTCATTAAAATGCAAGAACAGTCTGCTATTCTCAAACTATTTTGTAGGGAACTAGGTAACATGCAGCCAACTTTGAAACTCACCTGAATTGGTAGAAGTATTTCCAAGAGACCAATTTTCCATAATAATCTTAACGAGGCTTCGGCAGAGCCATATGCCATCATGTAATTCATTTCCATGAGAAGCCTCCCCTAAAAAACGCGGTCAACCATTGAGCAAACAATTACTCTTTACTTCTATATCTATTTTTGTTCAAACTAATTGGAAATCAACACCCAAATAATAATAATAATAATAATAATAATAATAATAATAAAATAAATGAGAGAGAGAGAGAATCCATCCAGCTACCTTATCAAGTCGTAAAACTGAAGAAGATAACCTTTTCACCGCAAGACCCGTCTCTTTTGCAAAGCGGAAACCAAGACGGGCAGCAATTCTAACAGCACGAAGAATACGAGCTGCAACGATATAGCACAAAGAGTATGGTCATCAATAAAATGGAAGATGGTGAAGAAGAATCCAATGGCAGAGTGTCTGCGCTTGCTCAAAACAAATGGGGTTTACACTTTACATTACAAATCTGTACGTATAATGTAGTAAAAACTTTTTATCTATAAAAATTTACTTCTACTACTAAATTAAAGTCAAAATTTAATTTCTCAAGAACTACTAACTATTATCCATAGATCTACAGGTCTCACCACTAACCAAACAAAAATGTAATTTTTGCTGGAACATAGTTTACCTGAACACAAACATGTCAAATTTCTTTAAAATAACCAGAAGAATCATTCAAAATGAAGCACGAGTACAATTTACAGAAAGTAATAACAGAACTCACCACAATCCTCTGTTAGCGAAAGATTCGCAGGTTTAACAGTTCGCAACTGCAACAGAAAATCAGATGTCAGAACTCTGCATAAAAAGCAACACAATTGAGGAAAATCAAAGTTCTGTTAGAGATACAAGCACACTTTAGCTTTCCTTAGATCATCCATTCCCCCAAGGTAGTCGTACACTAACTTTGCAAAAGGGTCAAACATCAATCTGGAATTGCGAAGAAAAAAAAGTAAGTCAAAGGAAAAAATCATCCCCACCCCACCCCTCCAAATTCTCACCCATGAGAAGACGGAGGAGGGATGCAACAAGAATAACATTAGAATGAAAACAAAAGTGATGGACAAAGCAAATTAACTAGGCTTGAATCTGCTACCCGTTAATTGTAAAGTCTCGATCCAGGCAATTTCTCCAGCGAATGTAGTCCTCCTCATCACATTCAACAGGCTTCTCAGGATCAAAACTCAAGTTCCTTCCGAATTTTGTTGCACGGGTAGTAATGCTTGATACCTGATTCATTTAAGATAGGTTTATGCAACATGAACAAAAGCACAAAAAATGAATGTCCTATATAGATTTATAAAGAGCTACATCTAGCACTTTCAACATGGTACAAAACAACATTCTGTTACAGAGGGTCAAATTTGACCTCTATCTACATATTTTCTCTTCAAAGGGGTTAAAATATAAGTTTTTACACCTTAAGATTATTTAGGTGTGGGGGACAAGGGTCCTTCATGTGTATCGAATAACTAAAAACAAAAGAAGGCTAACCATCTTTTGGTAAGCATAGCTCTCTGTGTGTGTCCATGAGCGTGCAGGTAGAATGATAGGGAGAAGGATGATAACATAATTTATTAGGGAAAAAAGGTTGAACAAATTAGCCTGTGAACATATTTTGATGGAAGTAGGCAAACTTCTATCTGTACTTTTTAATTGCACCCTATCTAAAAGCAAGATCGACAACAAGAATATTCACCAAGTGAGTAAAGTAATTTTGCAGTGGATAATATTAAATTTTATAAAGAACCATTGGAAAATAAGACCATCTAAGTTAAACAAACCTCCACGACCATATCATCAATGTGCACAAGGCAGATAGGGAAACGTCTCCCGACTATCTCACATCGAGAAAATGTTCTCATCACCTGAAAATTATGGTAAGTCATGCTGTATTAAAACCACTAATGTGTAACTGTTAGATGGTAAACTTCTACAAGTGTAGTTCTCTTTCTAATTTCTACATCAGAGAGCAAACCGAATAATGTTAATGAATTCAAAAGCCTGTCACACTTCTCCTGACATAATGAATATCGAGAGTGAAATGCTATTATTATTCCTTAATACATTGCTACCAATAATGAAAGATTTGCAACCATAAAGTGATATTTTGAACATTTAACCCCGGCCGGGCGGGGGTGGACTTTGAATAGAATCAAAGTCATGAATCTAATAGACAATATATTTAACAGTCTCTGGAAGTTTACAGAATTAATTTTCTTCCAAAACATTAACTACTTAAGAATTGTTAAATAATTTTCGACTTTGAAACTACTGCATTCAGCGGTTGGTCCAAATCTAAACAATGTGAAGAAATGGAATAGACTGACCTGTCTTAATTCTGCTGAGGTTAATATATCAAAATCCTTCGGCGTCCTTCTTAAGATGAGATCCCTCACACATCCCCCAACAAGGTAAACTTCAAAACCTACGACACGGAGCCAACTTTGAGACAAGGTGCTTTGGACCTTCAAGTAGAAAAGACTGGATCACGGTGCAAACTTCATGGTGGATATTTTATGTTAAAAATAATGAACCATTATGATTCCACCTCCATTTCATAATGTTGCTTCTTGAAGGAAAAACATAATTTACCCATCCAACTTAGTACGATCCAAAATTATTGGATAATGTTAGGCTGTTTTGACTCACAATTCACTAGTTTAGCAATTTCTGGAAGCTTTGAACACACAAAAGAAGAATGCATGGACGCATAGGATTAGGCCATTGTATGTTGTAATAACTAATAACTACATGTACCAAAGACTTTCGTTTTCAATCGCTTTGTGCCAGTCAGCGGTTATTTTTAGTTTGTCTGTATATATATCTAAATTCTAAAGCTTCGAGTCTGCAATTTACATGAGCCATTAACATGAAGCCAAGAACACCTAGCATGGGTGCCAATTAACTTTACCACGTTATTTCACACCAAAAGTAACTGATGAGTTACATATATAACCAAAAGATGATGAAAAGAAAAGTATTTAAAACATTTTAATTGAACATACAGTGCTTAAAGCAACTACCTTTTTGTTTGAGACCATTAAGAACCACTCTTGTCGGCCTTGCAATTTTCGAAGTTCTAATTCCAAGATCTTCGGAATTCAATTTCTTCCATCCGGCAGTCTTCCAGTGACGAGCTGCTTTATTCACACTGTCAACAACTACAAAATATCCGAAAGTAAATTAATTAACTAACAAAGAAGCAACTCACGACTTCTGAACCTATTTCATAGTTCATATAAAGCATAATCACTTACTGTTTTCGCTCTCAGTATCATCAAACGCTTTAGTTGCTGCCTCACATCCCAATCTTATCTGCATAAACTAAAATTTCAAGTATGATTTCACAAAAAGATACACAAAATGAGAAAATTGTGCCTAAATGGATTCACCTTGAGAAAGTTACTATGTCTTAAAGGACTGCAAATACGAAATTGAGGGAAGCGAGAAATTCCGAAGCATGATGAAATGGCCATTGAACGTTCATGAGGAAAAAAGGGGTTTTCTTTCTATTGGAAAATAATAGGGTTTAGGGGTTTATTTAGGGTTGGCAATAGATCGGGTTCGAATCGGATCGGCCAAATCAAAATCCAAATTCAAATTAAAGACCTCGATCCAGATCTAAATCCAAATCCAAATTCCTCGAATCGGATTCAGATCGGATCGGATCAGAAAAAAAAATCCAAATATAATCTATATTGGTATAGGTTTTTATAAAAAAATAAAAAATAATAAAAATAAAATAAATAATAAATAAAAAATAAAAAATCAATTCGGATCGGATCAGGCCGATCCAAATCCAAATCTAAATCCGTTTCGGATTGACCGATCCACGGATCAATAATCCACGGATCTTCGGATCGGCAAAAAATTGCTCCATTCGGATCAGGTATCCATCGAATTTGGATCGGATCGAATTTTTCTGCCATCACTATATTTATCTGTTCCGATGGTGCAAAAAATAAAATAAAAAATTCCAACACGACACAGTGCGGGAGATGTTCTTTTCCCACGGTACACCCCACGCCTTTTAATTTCTTTCCCGTTCTACCCGAAAAAATAAATAAATAAAGGAAGGGTAATATTAGTCATGTACGGAAAATGCCAATACCCATTTTTTGGTCCGAAAAAAAAAAGATGGGGCCCAAACGAGCCCCCCACCATTAGGGGGTAATTATGTATTATTCATCTTACTTGACGTAGATTCTAAAAAAAAGCAAGGGTGCTGTCCTTAAGGTTAATTTTATCTACATATGTTGGTAACATAAGTTGCCAACATGTGGGCAATTGAACAAAAGCGAGGGTAATATATATGCAACACAAAATTTGTTTGGTGCACCACATTTTTTAGTAATTTTTTTATTTATTAAAATAGACATAAATAATTTTACCTAAATAACCTTTAAGTTAAAATTCTCTAATATTTATAGACACCACATTAACACAAGTCATCTATTAGTATTTATATGTGCATCACATTAATATTAATTTCTCATTATTCAGAAAAAAAACTCTTAATTCCTCAATTAATTTTAAATCTATCATTACAAACCCTAAACCGTTAATTCAAAATTTCAATTAACCTGTAACTAAGAACTAATGAAGAACGCTGCTGCCTAGTATCCATTGTTTCAAAGCATCGAAATTAATTGTTAATAAATAGGAATTAAGCATTAATTAATCTCTAAAAATTAAAGCATGTTATAAAAGTATAGAAATAATAGAGAGAATTTAGAGAGAATGAATTCTAAGGAATTCACAGGAATCAATTTCATTAATAAGCTGGCTCTATTTATAGGAAACTTGAATTCAAGACATGTCGTAATTACATAATTTCATCGGGGACATAATACATTCATTCACACCATTAAAATATATATAAATTATTTCCTCGATTCCCTCGGGTGAGTTTTATATTAAATAACTCCCCTTGAATATTATTTGTTTGTCTTCTGGAGCATTTGGAGAAAAACTAATGAAACTTCCAAACCGATTGTAGGAAAGTTTAGAATGGTCTATATCTTTGCTTTAGTGAAATATTTCTCCCCACGATGTCGATCACCAACATGTGAAATGCGTGTACGCTTTGCCTCGTTAAAAACCTTGTCAAGAAAACCAGTGGGAAAAAACTTGATCGAAGGAAAAAGAAATACTATCTATCCGATTTCATATCTTGAGGGCCAGATATCCTTACTTACGGTAAGGATTTCAATATCATCATTGTTTGGATCTAAAACATTGTCTCTATTATAACTTGATCCAATATATACACTGGTTGATTTCTCTTGTCGTCTCTCAATATACCATGGCGAATATGCCTCGTTAAAACCTTATTAGGAAAAACTTGAGTGGGAAAAATCCTAATGAAGGAAAAAGAAAGTACATTATTCATGTGAATACGCCTTTAATGTTGCCTCATTAAAAACCTTGCTAGGAAAACCCAATGGGATAAAACCTCGAGTCACGAAAAAGAGTAACGCTGTATTTTATACAAGTATCTTTAAAAGATTTCAAAATCTTTCATAGATTTGTATGAGTATCATATACATTGGTTCATACTCTTCATTCATCTCCACGTGAATGAAATTTTAGATGTTATACAATATCATGTTATATTCATGCAGATATATGCAATCAACTTGATCTCATTTTCTCACTATATCGAGATAAATACCTAAATCTCTTCCTGGAGATTTCATAGTAGTTGAGATCAGTCGCCATTAAAACCTTATTTGAGAAAAACCCTGCTTTGGGACAAAAACATCAATCAAGGAAAAGAGTATAGCATATGAATTTCTCAACAATATCAATGTAGATATTTTTAGCCGCTGTTGCATCTGTGATACAATAATACATTTGAAACCTCTTCAAGAGTTTCATTCTCATTTCTCATTAAACACGTGCATGAACACTTTAATCATAAGGGCATATATTTCAAAGATCGGCATTTTCGATGGATTTTAATATCCTCACTATTATTGATAGTATGTAACGCTATCTTTTCATAGTGTGTCGACACTTTCAATTTTATTTCTTTCCCATATCGACATAACTTATCGAGATATCTCATTATCAATCCTCTTGTAGGATTACACAATATAGTTATGTCTATATACTCTTCAAGAGTATATGCCTCCGTTATTAAGACCATCTTTAATAATTTGCTTGATATATATGATTGGGGAAATGTCATAATATCAACGCTCGGCTAACTTATCAAAGCATTTTAATGATATATGTGATTGTTCATAGCATCTTTTATGCATCTTTGAACTTCAAGTTCATATTTTAATTGAGGATATAGTATGATGCATTTCACATATCATTTTCACTCTTTAATACTCCCCCTCATGCTAAAAAAATTTAGAACACTAAAACTCATATATATTTTTATCATTCAACCTTAATATGAGAATTTATATAGTTTGCATTCTATTCTCGATATTGGCAATTTATTGGAGGACTTTAAATAATTTGCCACATACATCCCACTTGTATGCATACTCAATCCTTCGCGATTTATTCAAGTATTGGGATATACATTTACTAGCTTTATCATTAAATGGAAATCATGCTCATCACAGCGAGCAAATATTTTGTAAATTTCAAATTACGATCATATACACATGTGACTATTCCAGTGGATCCATATCATAATATCTATTAGTCCACATGGAGGATGAGTGGGCCCATATTTCTCATCATTTATTCCAGGATATATTTGGGATTTATTCCCAATATTGGCTAGTAATGATTTCATCATTTATCGAACAATCATTGAAGAATTCTTTAATTCTTCACTTGAAATATTGATTTCAATAATTATTTAAACCGGGATGGTCAAATCAGGCTCGCAAGAGTATTATTGAACTTTTAGTTCAAGAAATTCTTATATCGATTTCACTAAGATCTCAGATAATAGTGCTCAACATGATTTATTACTTTCATCATATGTATAGCTCACCGACATATTCCATCATGTTGGTAGCATTATTACACATCTTTGTTCAAGTGGAATCTTAGCACATACGCTTCATGTTTCAATCGCTCTTGTTCAACGCGAGCCTTACCTCATCTGGCGTTTATAAATTATCCTGCACTTTACAAGTATTCACCATAATAATGGTCCATATATAATAATGGATAATTTGCTCTCAAATCTTGAAAATACTATCCATCACTCTGATCAAAATCAAAAAGTATGATTTATCAAGTAGGCTTGAAAGGTTGAGGATGCTAATGAATAAGGGCATCCCAGGGAGATGTTCGATGTTTAATTGAAGCAAAGGTTCGATTATCCGTGAGGTTTGATTCCTTCTAAATACATGCCTGGTATGGGTAAAAGTAGTTTTCAAAAGCAGGAGAGCAAAAAGATTAGGAGGATGCTACAAGTGTGTTTCATGGACATGTGACACTCGATGTAAATGGGATACTTGTCCGTAGAACCGAGAAGATAAAATAGCATTCATTAAAGATGGATTGAGTAAAGAGCTGGATGATATTCAATGTGCTCTTGAGACACATCCTAGTGGACACGTATAAGGTGAGCTAATGGCCTTATGGGCCAAATTCAAAGATCAACAAATGCGTTCTGATCTTAAAAAACTTACTTTAAGAAGATCCTGTTGTAAATTTAGTAGAAAAAATTTAGTATAATGATTTTCCCATATTTATGTAAGCGGTGTAATAACAAAGATCAATATATTTCTTTTATTTGTAAATATCGTTTTTCAATTTTAAGATATATATATGTATATATATATTATTTTTCAATCACCGAGGTATATGTCATGTCACTAAAATTTTTTCTCGCCTTTTTCTCTTCATATTTGTCAAAAAGTAAATAGTGCAATCAATTATTAGTTTGAAATTTTCTTTAAATAAAAGGATTCGTGTCTCTCATGTTCATACGTTGAAAGTATAGTGCAAAAGAGAGATAGGGAGTAGAGATGGATATAGAGATTTTAAAATCATCTCATACAAGTGACCTTTACCTCACAGTTAAAACCATATGTGTTCTTGGTGGCTAGATTAAGTAGGTCATATCCAATATGTGGATACGGCCGACCAACTATGAGGGAGTTAGGAAAACAAAATATCAATATACTATATGGAGGGACTAATAACAAACTATTAAGGAGTCTTATGATGGCCGCACAATCATGGGGGATAAGAGTGTCAAGTGTAATACCTTTTCATCGAATTGGAAGCAGAATCGAATTGGAGTTAGAAATGTCATTAGTCCAATTTGGATTGATGCTAGAAACACAATCCATCCACGATCGCCTTTGATGTACATGATGAGCAATAGTGATGCTTTATTGTTCTTTCCAGCGCTATAACACGGCGGAAGAAATATTCAATATAGCGTCATTTGCAATGTTGGAACTTTCATAACAAACCCATAGGTTTGTTGAATATTAATTATTTCTTTGATGGTTTGCTAGCTTTTCTAGATCAGTGTAGAATATAAATTTATTTCTGCTCAAGAGAAATATACTGCTTATTCAGCTATCTGATTCTTTGATCTACTCATCAAGATTCAATCATATGTTCAAAAACTGTGGAAGCTGAAACCCGCTTCTAGTCCACGGACCATGGTGTCAGCCAGAGAAAAAGAGATCCTTTGGATCTTTCATTATGAACCCAATATGTGGGGGGTGGCAGAGTTACTGGTATTTGTACTCTCGAGACGCATCCCTCATTTATGGGTTCAATATGTATTTTCTTTTCAAGCATATTTATTGCCATCTTTGATATTCTCAATATGTTCCACTTAATTGTTTTTGTACTTCTTCCGAGATAATAATAATAATATCATATTGGCTTTATTCAAATACATAAATCTTAGTGATTATGCTTCTTCAAGAGCATTTTATTCTCATATTAATACAATCTCATATCATCGATGAGATTACTTCATATAATCTTTCCATGCGATATATTTTCTTTGATTTATCAACATGGGATCTATTGAGCATTTTACTTTCATCTATTTATTCAATGGTAACTTCAGTACCACTTACTCAATTTTTTCCATCAATATTCAATAGATTGGAAAGTGAATATTCCTTTATTAAATGCTTTTTAAGAGCATTTCTCATCATATCACAATATACTAATCTCATAATGAGATTTTTCACCACGATATATTTTCTTTCTTTTTTATCGCAATGGGATTCTTTGAGCAATTTCATTTCATCAATACATACAACTGTAAATTCTGGCATCACTTGCTCAAATCCCTTCTTTAATATCAATAGAATATTCATATTGAACATATATAAATCAGTTATCCAATTGTGGGGTTTAATCCAACCACATTTGTAATAAGTATTCTAAGCATTAATGGTATAACCCATCACATTGAAAATATGCATACCAATAGTGTGATATAACTCACCACATTGGAAATATATCTGAAATTTAAAGTGCATAAATTTAAATTACGAGAAATTAAATTTCCTCAATAGGTGGCTGAACTCACCTTATGGGAATTATTGCAATAAATATAAATTCTGAGAATTTAAATTGCCGTAATTAAAATGCATAATGATTAACTACTTCTTCAGGAGTAGGATCTGCTTTAGTAGAAGGTATCACCCATCACTTAGCATATAAATTGCATAAATATATAAAACCTTCTGTTCAGTGATGGTTGAACCCATCATCAGGTAGGAGGTTACAAAGATTTAAATTGCAGTAAATAAAGTCAATTAGAATTAAATATCGAATCGCTTCTCATAAGGAGCATTTGTTCTTCTGAACAAATTCTCATTACTTCTACAAGAGCTCACTTATCCTTTTAGAATAAGTATATTATGTATTTAAACTCTTGGGAGTTAAAATAATATTCGATCTTTAACTCAAATGACTTGCAGTCGTAATTAATGGATTTAGAATTTCTTCTGGAATATTCTATCCATTTTTGTTTATTGTCGTCAAAGTAAGCGACGGAGGTCGAACGATCTCTTGCCAGCTACGCTGTTTGCGTGGCGGTCGCTGGCAAAAAGTGCGTGGCGCTACACATATTTCTTTATAAAATATTAATACATACCGGCCGCCACCGCTACCGCTTGTCGGCGATGCCCGCTGCAAGTGCGTATGCGTTACACATATTTCTTTATAAAATTTTAATAGTATAAGGATTAATCGTAAATATTTACAAGTCCAGGACCCTTTTGTAACTTTTTCAAAAGTTAGAGTCTTGATTTGTAAATTTTTGAAAAGTTTACCTTATCAATATTGGTGTCAAATCGAAGATCTCGTTAAATCGAGTATAATAGAGAAAATTTGATTTTGATAATGTATTCTCTTATATCTCGAAAACAGATATTTATAGTTTAATATATTATTATATTATAAAATAATAATATATATACCTTTCCGATCCTTTTCTCGATTTTCCTTCAATAATTCGACATATTTGGATTAGGAATTAAAGACATGAAGTAACACTGTGATTTGTGAGTACTTTCTGGTTTCAATTACAATTGAAGAGAAGATGCGTGTAGGAGAAGTTTATTAAAAACAATTCGTTATTTGAGAAATGTTTAATCCGGCTTCGATACAGAGGATCATCGTTAGATGCAATCAGAGCATACTCCTTCTTATTACTCAGGCTAGAGACTGCGATAACGATGTTATAAAAGTATAGAAATAATAGAGAGAATTTAGAGAGAATGAATTCTAAGGAATTCACATGAATCAATTTCATTAATAACTGAAGCCCTATTTATAGGGAAACTTCGAATGGCACAATCGTAATTACATAATTTCATCAGGGACATAATAGTCATTCACACCATTAAAATATATATAAATTATTTCCTCGATTCCCTCGGGTGAGTTTTATATTCGTAACAAAGCACACTATTTAAGAGATTATCAGAGGAGAATAAAGCATGAACCAGAAAGATCCAAACACCCTAATTTTAACAAAGAAAAAGAAAAACCCAAAATTTTTATACAGATTATGAATTCGCACATTGAATTAGCAAATAAACCAGTGCAAAGCCCAACGCTTATCTATATTATATATGACTATATGACCAAGAGACGAGAGGATTCAAGAAGGGGATTCTTGGGATGGGAGGAAATATGTAGACGAAAATTTGTTTTGATTCAATTCTTTTATGTGATCTTTTTTTAATTATTTTTTATTTTCAGTTTGTTTTATTATATTTGAAGTATTATATTGTAACTTTTTTGTGGTGTACATATTAGAGTTACATATTAATGGTGGTATAATTATAATGTGGAGCGTGAAAGAAATCTTTTGGTATTACTATAAATTAACCTTAAGGATATATTTGTCAAGTGAGGGTGCTGTGTTTATAAAATAACTATTTTAAATATGGTGTAAATAAAATGTGGTGCTTTAATTAATTAGTGTGGTGCATATATAATTACCCATAAAGGAAAGGAACTGCATTGTGGCAACTTCTTCCGATAGCAAACTGCTGCCATTTTCTATGCCGGAAATTATAGCAATTGAGGGAGGATCCTCTTCTTTTCTTTTCTTTCTTTCTTTTTTTTTGTTGCAACATTGTGGCAAGTTGGGGGGGAGGGGGTTCCCTACTGGAAATGGTTCCCCTTCCTTTTTTTTTGACCATATGTGGTCAAACAGCTTCAAAGTTGTTTGACCACACATGGTCGAACAATTTTTTTTTCAATTGAAGGGTACAATGGAAAAAAATTAAAATGATAGTTGTATTGAGTAAAAATAGGGTGCATTTAACCCCGCTTGCTAGGAAAAAGGGTAAGGCTTTTTGCATCCCCAAATTTTGCTTAATACAACACCGCCCCACCCCGACCCCCCTAAAAAAATTTAATTCTAATTTTATCCTCTTTTTTCTTTATGTTATTTTCCCTTTTTTGGGCATTCCGCCCACCCTAAGGCTACTCAACCAATCAGGATTAAAAATAATAATAATAATAAAATTATTGGCATCTTCGCTGGCAAAGCTTCCTCTTCTCTCTCCCTTCTTTTTTTTCTATTTGATAAAATGGTAAAATAAGAATGAAAATTTTTTTGGAATGTATTTAGGAAAAATGGGAGTGCATTGATCCCCCACGCTAGGAAAAACCGATTAGTGAGTGAGGCAGTAAAATTGGGCCAACTTGAGCCACAGAAAAACCCAATATTCTGCAGATTCGGCCTGCACATCAATGGATCAATGGAACAATAGGAAAGCAAAGCCTTTTTTTTTGGGTTGGCGAAAACTATGCTTTTAATAATAAAAAATAATATATATATATATATATTATAATTTTATGTTTTAATTGAACTAGTGCTTCCACTGGTGCGTTGCACGGGAAGACATTAGTTTACAATATAATTTAAAACATGAGGGTATACTTTGATTATCTGTGTGATTGCAGCGTTGAGAGGCGTGTGACTTGATATTATGCGCGTGGATTGTAGCCGGGATTCGCGAGTTGATGAGTTGGGCGAGGGATTTGATGAAGATGGAAATGAGGATAATTGCGGGAGGGCTTTGCTAAAAATTAGGAATGGATGGTGATAAAATTATGGAAGCTGTTTGAGCTGTGTTAGGATTGCAATTGAGCGCGTGATTTCGTGAATTAGCTATTGGATTTAATTAATTAATTATTTAACATTCAACAACTAAAAATGAATTAAGAATAAAATAATAATTTTTTAATTCTGAAAATTGATGATTTGAGCGGGAAAATGATCTCATTTTATTAATATATAGATTCCAATTGAAAAACGGTTATTTGGACAATAATTTAGTTACAATTATATTGTATCACTAGGAATGTGCCACGTGTACGGGTGGTTATGCATGTTTTTTTTTTATTATTTTTTTGTAATTCTATAATATATTTTTTAATTTCTTGATTTCTGAAATACTGACAATTTTTTTGTGCTATTTTCAGTTTTATTTATCGCAATCATGTTAGATGTATATGTCTATCACATGATTAAATGGAGCATTGGTAAAATTAACAACTATATTCACATTCTTTTGATTTACTAAACTGTGTCTTATAAAATTATGTGTTAAAAAAATTACATTAATTAATCGTTATTAGTTTGATGTCAACATTCTTTCCATGTAGATTGTCTTAGATGTTCTTATTGCTAACATTCATGAAATCTTTTTTTTCTAATTACTGAGCTCAACTTTTCATCGAAATTCCTTCATAATTACTTTGATTGTATAATCCATTACTTCATTTTATTTATTTTTGCTTCTCATTTTAGGACGTTTTAATGGTTTACTATTTTTCTAAAGTTATTTTATAACTCCTCAGTATATCTTTATATCATAATTATAGTAATTCTTCAAATGTCATTATATTTTTATCTTTTTTCAATAGTTTAGATGTAATATAATTATTTATTATAAAACTATTAATTAATTAAGTTTTGTATCTTGATTCTAAAATTTTAACAAGATTATAAAGATATTATTGTAATTTTAGTGAATGAGTTTTTAAAATAAATTTTAACAAAACAGAGACAATATTTTTATAAATAAATAATAAATATGGAAAAAGATAATAATATAGTTAAAAACTCATAATGAAAAATAAATATATGTAAATAAAAATGTCATAGGAGTATAAATAGTTATTTTCAAATTTCTGAGATACATTATAAATTAGGGAATACATTATATATCAGGAAATAATGTACCCAAGATTCCAAAATTTAACATAAAATATTATTTCAGAACATATAAAATATTTAGTAATTTGAATTATCTTAGTTTCGGAAGTTAAAAACTATTGGATAAAGTGAAAATGGTTAAAATGAGTTGGCAAAATATTGTTATAAATAAAATCCAATAGCAGCCAATTTTCCATGTATTTTATTAGTTTATAATTGGAGCATTACCTTCTTTAATACAAGCATATCTCAATAGAGACAAATTCTTACATATTTGGCTGCTTCACACAACGAAATTGTAGAACCAGATTTTTCACACATCAGTATTAAACAATTTAGGTTATACATTAAATTTATTTTTAAATTCAACATTACCTCGATTTTATTTTAAATTTATTTCATTTTCCATTGAACTTTATGCTGATTTATTTTTTAATTAATATAATTCTCATATTGGTACATCGTACTATAGTGTACAAGTCATTCATGAATATTAATTATTATTTTATCGTTTAACAATCAAATAACAGCCATCCAACTTAAATTTATGTTCAAAATTTTTGTTGATGACACCATATTAAAAGTTATAAAAGTTATTAGAAAATGTTTCATATTTTAATTTTAAGTTGTAATAAAATGATTACTCATTTGAAAGTCACATCGACAATAAATATTTTTGAGTTAATTATTCTACTCCCCACTCAACTTTGGGTTGGGTTCCTCATTTCCCACTCAACTTGTGAATGTTTCTCATACATCACTCATCTATTAAAAGTTACTTTCCATCCAACACTTTCGTTAATGCCCATATTAACCATAAACGAAAATTGCCACATTGCAAATGTTTTTTCTATAGTCGTCTTTTGGAAAACTTCAGCTCGGTGCAAGATTAATATGACGGTGGATTTAATTTGTGATGATTTGGAATTATTTTGACGGAAAGGATGGCCACACTTGAAAAACGTTTGCCACCTCTCAAATTCCATCCATGGTTAATTGGGTCGTTAATTAACGAAAGTATTGGATGAGAAGTAACTTTCAATAGTTGAGTGAGGTATAAGAAACATTTATAAGTTGAGTGAGGAATGAGAAACCATACCCAAAGTTGAGGGAAGAATAAAACAATTAACTTACCATTTCTTTTTACTATACCCTCAATTTTACATAAGTTTGGCAATAAAATTGTTTAAAAAAATTTACATAAATTTGTCAGGTCATATGGTATGCAATCATAACTTTTTATATTAAATTATATTACCATCAATTAAGGATAATAGTGAATTATGTGCCAAACAATGTCTTCTTCATTGTTGTTTGTTGTTTATTATAATATTTAATTTCCACAGTTTTACTCCCGTGCAATGCACGGGGTGAAAACTAGTTATGCTAATAACATCGTTAATGGATTTTACACAAATTAATTACCAGTTAGAAAATCGTTCTAAAACATTTTGCAATTTTTTTTGAATAAAAAAATATTTTGTAATTAGTAAGTATAATAATGGATTGTAACTTGAAATGTATATATGGTTAATATTGAAATTTAATTAGAAATTAAGGGTGCGTTCTCTTTGCTATTTTCAGATTGTTTTCGAAAATGTTGAAAACTTGTTCTGTTCATTATTATCGAAAATATATTTTCAAGATTTATATAGAAAACTTAAAAATGTCTTTTTAACATTTTCGATATTTTCTATATTAAATGTCGAAAACAAGGAAAACACGTTTTCAAATTTTTAACTTTACATTTATTACATTTGAGTCCCAAATTTTTGTTTTTGTACACTTTAGTTCCAACCACCAATGACCGCCACCGGCCACGAGCACCGGAAAAAAGTTAAACCATCAGATCTAACGGTCAAACCACCGGATCTGATAGTTTAACCACCGGAACCACCAGATCTGGTGGCCAAACCACCAAATCTGGTGGTCGCGACCACCTATGGTGGTGCGAATCACCACCCCCTCAGTCACCGGCGACTGTAAGAGGAGAAAGAGAGATGGGGTGGGTGGGGTTGGGGTGGGTGACGAAGATGGGGACCTTTGTGTTAAGTCGAAAAGTTTAGAGATTTTTTGTAAGTTTTAATATATCAACTTATCATATTTCTAAAAGTATAAATCGAACATGTTTTCTATTTTCTCTTTTCAAAAATAATTTTTCTAAACAATAAACCAAACGCATTTTCAATTTTCTCAAAACACCAATTGAAAATAGAAAACACCAAAACATTTTTGAAAATGAAAATACAAAATACAAAATAAAGAGAACGTCCAATAATTTTTCTTGAGTAGCTCTATTACGATGAGAATCGTTCCATCTAGTTAGATTTTTTTACCATTTTTTTCTTATCCCGTTTCTATTCATGGTTGTTCACAAGTGCTAAGTGCAAAATCCGTAGGGTACTATCAAATCTGCTAAAATTAGTTGCGCGTGGTTCTTTAACATTTTCAAAGAGTTCTATAGTCTCTCCTCTCCTATGGGGGAGAATAAGATTTTCCGTCAGCTGATATGGCACTGTCACGTCAGTATGAATAATGACATAGTATTGCCATATCATCATCTATATTGTACAAATGCTGCTGACATAGCACTGACAGAGAGTAAATGAATTAATTTTATAACATAGTAGTATACGTTTGGAGGCCCCGGTTTAATTTTGTTTCCATCATTTTCTCAAGGTTCTTCTCCTTTAATCTTTCTTTATCCATCATTATTTCCAACAATGCGTATCAAAATCGTTCTTCGCCTCTGATATTTCCCAATGTATGCAAGACCACAAACAATAGCGACATCTCATTCACACAGTTGAAAAGATTTAATTTTAACGGCTGCTATGCTTTTAGGGAGCTTTTGTACTTGAAGCACGGATAGATCGTAGATATCACCTTCATTCTTTTCCAGAAACATCACTTTCTCTAACACCAAACAACCTCTGCCGCTCCTTGCTTTCAATTTCAGACAGCTTCAAGTTTGCGATTTTGCGCGTTAAAAGATAAAGTACGTATGGTTTTGAATAACTCATTGATGTTGAAGTCACCTATCAATTCTGAGTATATGTGCAGCCGTTAAATTTCTGCGAAGAAACATTTGTCACAGTCACTACAAGTTGATGATTACATTTTTTTAGATGTATATGTAATGTCCATCATATTCTGTAATCGGGAGTTTTGTTCTTTAACCAATAGAGACATTGATGCAACTCATAGAGCAACATCCAGAATAAAATTCAAATTTCTCATACCAGTTTTGCCGAGGGAAAAAGACAAAACTGTTGAAAGGCTACGTAAGTGATTTTGAGAAGATAAGAGAGAGATTTTTTTTAATTTTTTTTTTTGAATTTTCTCTCTTTTCTTTTCTTTTAACTTTTTTTTTTTACTTAAATCAATAATTAAATCCGAAAGCACTTTTGGGATTAAAAGCCCGATTGGAGGAGTTGGGCTCTTGAAATGTGGACCACATCTAAATGAATAGTCAAGACAAATGAATTCATTCAACCACACCATAATTCATGATGTTATAACTGGCTTTGTTGGTACATGGTACCATAAAATCGTATAACAAGTTGAACCATATACACACGTAATCCATTTGATAATTATTAATTTAAATACTGATGCGTGAAAGAATAGAATGTAATCAAGTGTATTATTGTTCACTTTGTTGTACAACTCGTTATACCTATAGCAAAGGTCCACTACTAATTGAGCACCAATACCTGATTACAATAAATTGAGTACTCTTATTTTCCTTTTTGTTATTATTATTATTTTTGGGCAGAATGGTTATTGTGGTTTGGGTTGGGGTAGGGATGGGGGACTACTGCCTTTAAACACGGTGCCTTTTGTCCTATGTGTCTTCTCTATTCAGGTGCTTCTGGTTCACGTTCACTGTAATGTGTCCTAGAAATTGATTTGACATAGATACTCTCCCGGCCTGTCCCTTTCTCTGGTTATTAGTTATGGGGTTGCTTTGGTGAAGTTGTTTTAGAATTAATTACAGTTGTTAGATGTTGTTTGACAGCAATGTATGCGTGACAATATTTCAGTAAAATTATATTGACTATAAATAATTTGTATTACAAAACAATAAATGAGCTTTGTATATCTTCAAAACAAAATGCTTGCATTACAATTGCTAAAGGATTGAAGAAGCCTAAATTAAATTGTCATGTAAATGGTCTTGATCACCACTTGTTAGTCATTTGAAAAGTTAAAAACTGAATGAGATTTAATTTTGATGTAAGCCTATTATTGTGCACCTAACTTTGTTAATTAAGTTGGAGTTTGTTCTCTAACTTGAGATGATGGTTAAAATTTCGTAGCCAAGGGGTTCAATGTTTGGGTAATTTGGAACTGATTGCACGATTAGCATAGTGAAAGATCGATAGAGATTACCAACTTGCATCATCTTAAAAGATGAAGGACTAACTTGCTATTAAAATCATAGCGTCAACTTTTCTCAAAATGTTACCTTTAGTGCTTGTTTGATAAAATTATTGGAGCAAATTGTTTATTTAAATATTATGTGATCGATACACTCTTTTTTTTTAATATTAAGATATGTCGAGATGCAGAGTTGATAACGAATTAATGAAGTATGATTCTAAAGATGTGTTACTTAATTGACATGTTCATCTTTATTTACTAATTCTGAATATCCAATAACTTTACGTAATCAATTATATCATCAGCTTGAAAAATTTCCGCTACCTAAGAATTGTGATAGAGAACGCACAAGAAGCAGAATCGAGCACTTTATTGCAAGTTCGAGAATCCACTCTAACTACTATTCCTTCGAGCTTTACTTTGAGCATCATATGTTCAAGTCACGCGAAGAAGTGTGTTAGAGAGAGAGAGAGAGAGAGAGACCAGTCAAACACATAAAGCAACCTGAGAGAGCCTTATTTTTTTTCAATATAAAAACCATACATCTCCTGAGAATTTCCCATACTCACTCAAAAGAGACACAATATCAATCTCTCTTCCATTGCACACTTTGAACCCTTCAAATAAATATCACACACTAGAAATATGGCTGCCTTTTCTTCATTTCAATTGGACTCAATTTTCTTGCCCAACTCTCCCATCAATAAAATGTGTGGCTCTCTAGAGGAAATTACAATTACAAACACCCCATGTTTCCAATTTTACGAACCCGAGAATCTTCAAAAGCTTTCGACTCTACTTAGCGATAACGAGGCCTCATTTAGCCATGGCACAAACAAGCAAAACGTTAGCATGGATTGTTCGTCGATCACGGATACAACTCCAACATCCTGTGTGGGGAAGAAGAAGAGGAAATCAAAAGTTGCTTCTTCTTCAAATTTTGCCCAATCCAAGGTTAATTTTAAAATATTCCTGTGTCGTGTCTATGCTAAGCTAGCTAACTATTGTTGAGTAGTTATATATATATATATGTTGACTACTAGCTACTTACTGTATAGTATACTGAATCTAGCTAGTTTAATTTATGTGTCTATATTAGGATACAGGAGAAGTGAAAGAAAAGAAGCCAAAGAAATGCAAAGATGATGAGGAGAAAAAGACGACTAGAAAAGAGAAGAAGAAGATAGATGAGAAAAAAGGTGATCAAGAAGAAGCTCCAACCGGCTACATTCATGTAAGAGCAAGAAGGGGCCAAGCAACAGATAGCCACAGCCTTGCAGAAAGGGTACTAATCAACAATACCATTAATTAATTACTTAATTATTTCTAGCTATTTCTTACAAAGAAAATATCTAATTAAATTAATTAATGACCATAACTTTCCTTTTTTTAAAAAAAAAAAAAAATTATATCAGGTGAGGAGGGAAAGAATAAGTGAAAGAATGAAGCTACTCCAAGCTCTTGTTCCCGGCTGTGACAAGGTCAATATCACAACTATTAACAAATGTTATATATATACACTCTAAATTATTAAAAAATCAGTTATCCATTCAATTTTTTTTTTAAAAAAAAATAAAATATTTAAAAATTCAATTTCTTGAAAGTTATTTGTCCGACAGCTTCATGTGGGTTGATCGATAAACAGGTAACTGGGAAGGCCCTTATGTTGGATGAAATAATCAACTACGTCCAGTCCCTGCAAAATCAAGTAGAGGTACTTCTTCTTCTTTTTCATTTTCCTCTTTCAAAATTATTTTGTTATATATACACAATATAAGTTTATAAATATCCATTTATATGTTTTTTTTTTTTAACATATTGCTATATATATATATTCAGTTCCTCTCAATGAAGCTCGCTTCGATGACTCCCATGTGCTACAACTTCGGCATGGATTTAGAGTCATTCATGGATAGACCTGATCAGGTACATATATAAATTTACCCTAATGAACATTATTTTTTTTTTTTTTTGGGTAATTTCACTTCGTTTATTACTTAATTAATAATTATCACATTTAAACATGCAGAATTTACGTAGCTTGGCATCAGCAGCACATGCTTATCCTCTAGTGGATAGTTCCTCTTCACCTCAACTAGGCCAAATGCCTAATAGTTTCTCGCAGGTATAATACTAAGAGAATTAAGATTTTATTAGATTCTTAATTTTTATTTCTTGGATTTTAATCAATTAAATGAAAAATTTATTGTCTAAATTAAAAAAAAAAAGGACGAAATTTATGTCACTTTCAGGGCAATGGACAAGTGTGGTGGGGGGTGGATGAACAGAGACAAAAGCCGCTTAATCAACCTCCAGGAATCAGCTACAATTTGTGTTCATAAATGTACTATTTTGTGAGCAATCAATCACTGTCTGATTAAAAGTGTGATTAATTAATTCTTGATCCAAGTGCAAATCATACGTTAAAAAAGATGATTATCTTTTCAAGTGATGTTTTAATTAAGGAATATTCTCAAAGCATATCATTAGCCAGCCAATAACATGCTAACTAGCTAGCTAGCTAGCTAGCTAGAGAAATTAAATTCTTCTCTCTTTATATTATATATATATATTCTTTTACCAAATTAACTTTCACCCTTTTTATTATTAGGCTCGTAATTAACGAATGTATTATATTCATATTCATGTTGTTGGGATTTTGCAGGATGAATTTATATAAAATAAAAAAAAAACGTAATTAAAGTGGTGATGGTCTTGATCCGATTCGTTGGTATAATATGTAATGGAGAACAGGAGATGGTGGTGGCATGGCTAGATGAATAAAGGACATGAATGAATGAAGCAAAAACCAGTGGATGCAAAAAAGACACAAAATGGACCGACCAAATAAGACCGGATCTTTTCTTCTTGTCCAATTCTTATGGGGAGAGCACAAATTCCTAGACCTACCTTTGCATTTTGCTACATAATAACTTTGATGTGTACGTTACATTAGGTATATTGTACTCTCGCTCTTACAAGTAGCTACCGAAGCTGTAATAAAAATATCTTACATTGTAAATTTGTAGATCTTTCATTTCGGTCACTTTATATTATATATTGTATATATTTGTACGTGCTCATTAATTGGTATGCAATTTGTCCCTGGCCTGATGTTGTGTTACGGTTTATATTTAGCGGTAATGATCTCCTCCCCACAGTGGGGAGGATATCATCTCCATAATCTGTACGCTCTGTGATTGGTGGGGAAGAGATGGTGGAGACACACATGGCTCCCACCAAGGCCAGTGTGTTTTTGTGGGCGTGATGTCACCATGGGAGGAGATCATTTCCCTTTATTTAGTGTTGAGGCTAGTTATTTGATATTTTAAATTTAAAGCCTAAGTGAATCATTGAGTCGCATTAGTTTTTATTTTTATTTTTATTTTTGAAAGGATTATATCACATTAGTTATTAGTAATTAATTAATTGTGACCATGGTATAAATTGTGTGAGTAATTAAGAAAATTGCCAAAATAATTCAAGTTTTTTTTTAATAAAATAATTCAAGTAATTAATCTGGCAATTGTGGAAGCAAATCAACAGTATTACAATTTAAATTAATGTTTTTTAAATACTTTTATTTTATTGGGCTTAATATCTATTTTGGACCTTAATAATGATCTTTAATTTGGGGACTGGGGAGGCATGCCATGTGATATGTAAGTGTTATATATAAGAGATAAGTATTGATTAACCAGTAAATTTATCTTCCTTTTATTTTTCGATCTTCCTTTTGATAAAACACATTTAGGTAGTAGCATGTTTTGTCCGATTTTCAGCCATTTCATTTTCATCTTCATTTCTCCTTTCATAATCATTATCCCCTCCAAGAACTTTTGACATAATCTCCATGTTATTTTAGCAATTTTCCTTTTCCATACTCATTAATAATAATATAATGTTGTGAGCTCAAATTTAAGTGAATACACGTGGTTTTTCCTTATTAGCTAAACCCATAAAATAACTAACATGAGGGTTATAAAACATTTTGGTAGTTTTGCCATAACGCTAGGTCATGAGGGCAAATAAAAGGGACTTTTGCTCAATTCTCAACAAGTTTTCAGTATGTACTTCAAACTTTTAGAGCATGAAATGTAACGCCCTTCCTAATATCATGTTTATTTTACATATTTCATATCATCTATCACATATTCAGCATGCCAATCACATATTCAGCATGCCAACCTTACTTATTATGTGAAGGGCACGTGCTAGCTTTCAACGTGATTACAGATGACGCCACTCACACATACATTTTGAAACCACGAGTTCGTATTTCAAGATGAATGATCATATCAAAATGACAAATTTCCTTAACCTACAACATTCATACACATGTACATATTAACCTAAAGTGGTTTCGAACCAGATTCATTCAAAATACATTGATCAAGATCTTTGGTTTTCCTTTTTCCACACACATCATCATATATCAATCTCTTGAGGATTCTCCGCAATCTCCCGCTTGTTTCCTACTTCCTACAGTCTAAACACATAAACGAACACAAAATGAGTCATAAAGACTCAGTGGGAATAGATGTGGGTGCAAATGCATGTCACATTCTTACATTGGGCCATGTTGCTAATCATGTGTTTACATTGGTGCTAACAGAATCACATATCACATATGACTGGACCTCGTATCACATTTGAGGCTTAGATCCCCCAGTAGGCCAACATATCACATTTAGAGTTTAGATCCCCCATTTAGGCCATCTTTTTTTTCCCCATATATATGTAAACACATGATAAGCAACCTCACACTCACAGACTTCATGCCATGATGGTGTGCACGCTTTACCTTCAAGCCTTGACTTCATATAAAGGTTCAAATCACATATTCAAGGCTTCATAATCACGTAGGTATTATATTGACGAAAGTATACATCATAATCATATCACATATAGCATGATATGATGCCAAAAGGTACAAAACATATCACATGATCATGTACTTCAAATTGAATACCATCAAGGTTTCAAACAACGAAAATCGGTATTTTTAATCATAAAATTCAAGCCAAATTTCACATACATCTATAACTCACCTTTTTCTAATAGAAATTCCAACAAGAGAATGTACTGAAGCTTTATTTTCCTTCTCCTCTTCCTTTCTTTTCCTTCTTGGTACCCAAAAGAAGAATATATTGATAAATAAATTATCACACAAGGGTTTGGGAAGCTTTGTTATATGTGAGTTAGGACCAAAATTTAGCTATTTATACATTTCCCAATGGCTAGAAATGTTTAAAAAAATTTTTTGCCGACTTGAAGTTACAGCTATAACTTATTATTTACGACCGTAAATTACAAATTTACGACCGTATCAATATTCTGTACGATGGTATAAAAGTTTCTGAAAATTTTTACATCTTTCCCTTCTTTAATCTTACGGTCGTCAGTGGCGGAGCCACATGGGGGCCTGCGGGGTCCTAGGACCCCACAAACCCCCGCATTTTTTTTTCTTTTCTTTTTTTTCCTACCCTTTCTCTCTCATTCATGTAATTGGGTGATTATGTGTGAAGAATTTGTGAATATATAATTGCTTGAACCTCATAAGTACTAATCCAATAGTTCTTGGACTCATAGGTTCACACATAAATATTTATCCAATTAGTTTTTATGACAAATACTATCAGTTATTTTAGTTTGTTAGACATATTTAATTTGAAAATATTTTTATATTTATGTTAATAATTAAGGTAATTGATTTGAAATTATGAAAATATTTGTTGTATATAAATTGTTTTTCCGTTAGACACTTAGATTTGCTTAAGTTAAATATACATATTCGAAATTTATAATCCTATTAAAATTAAACTATTATAAACTTTTTTTATTTCAATAATATTAGTTAAAGAATTCCCCCGAATCCTGAGAAGCGGGGTGATACCCTTCCAAAATCTCACGCTAGAATTTTTTTGCCCCCAATCCAATTAATTCCTGGCTCCGCCACTGACAGTCGTAACTATGTATTTTACGGCTGTATCTGACATACATGCGGCCGTAACTTAAGCTGTGGATATTTTCCACATCTTTTCATCTTTTGAATTTTATGACCATATAATATCCGTTACGACCGTATATTTTATCGTATGGCCGTAATTTTTACATA
The DNA here is from genome assembly GCA_018223645.1 of Jasminum sambac. NCBI lineage: Eukaryota > Viridiplantae > Streptophyta > Magnoliopsida > Lamiales > Oleaceae > Jasminum > Jasminum sambac. The sequence continues at coordinate 41,546,764 of CP073647.1, read as the reverse complement.
TACTGCCGTATTTTACTCTCTGAAAATTTTCTTATTACTTTTACATTTTACGGCCATAACCATAACTTTTACGGTCGTAGACAAAATATTACGGCCGTAGCTTACAAATTTACGGTCATAAATCCCATTTTGCTAAAATTTTCTTCTCGGTATAAATTTGAAGGTCGTATCATTTTCAAATATATCAAATACATTGTTAACTTTATTTTCGAGTAAGAAAATTAGGTTAATAATTGGAATTTTTATTTTTCCACATGGGTAATTAAGTTAGTTAAATTTTATGTTTAATTAATTTAATTGTGCATGTTTTATTTTTTGTATAGACTTATTATCACATAGTATTCTTGGTTTATCTTGATTTTAATTGACACATGTGATAATTTCTTATTTTTTTTAAGTGGAATAAACAAGAGGGAGTCCATTGGACATTAGAAGTATTAGGGACGAAAATCCCTAGTTTGTATCCACATTCAATGTATCCGATTTATGGTAAGAATTCTATTCCATATAAATATGATACAAGATAAGGTAAGATTATTATTCCATATTTTATATTTACCTTATTTGATTTATCCTACAACTAATAATATTTTTATTCCTTGTAGGAGTTGGTGTTTTATGGTAACTTAGAGTCTTGGCCAACAAGCAACACATGTAGTATAAAACACTAACACTAGAGTTATAGGAAGATACACGTGAAGAGCACAAAAATCGCCCCCTATACTCGGCTAGAAACGTCTCCTCCTCTCCCGCTTGGTTTATGACTTCTTCAAACTTCTCTTGATTAAGTACATGAACACCAACCTTGAATCTTGAAGATCTTGGTTCAAATTTCCGGGAGGAGTCCTTCCACGAAGTAGATCAACCTACAACCCATAGAGATATTTGCAGGGAGTGCAAATCTGTTGCGGAATCGCAGTTTACAAGGAGTTGCTGATGAGAGACGGGATGTCTGCTCAAATTATATGCTAAGAACGAAGAATATGGAGTTTTTCTATTGTTTTCTTAGATGTTGGTTAATTTATGCGTAAATTGTCCTGTAGTTACTTTATAAAAGATTTAAACTAATTGGATCTGGCGGACAGGTTTTGCTCGTAGGTGACGAGCACGTGGTTTTTTCCTAGTTGAATTTTCACGTTAAAAATTCTGTGTTTTCAATGTTTTTTTTACTACATTCTGTTAATTTCCACAATCGCGACCTAAACGCATTTGGCATACGTAGACGCATTTAGGTTACGACAATTTACATATGCATCTCGCATTAAACAGTAAACTCTCACTAGTTAAATCTGAGTAACAGAACACAGCACAGACGTATCTGAACGTAATAAATAGTAATTAGACAACTCAGAACTTTCAAAATATACTTATAAATATGCCGTGAACAAATCACACCCATAATTATCATTTCAAAACTCATTCATTTCACTTCAAATCTCATATGAAATCATATACGAAACAAGACGGGGTATTACATGAAAAGTCGAAAAGATATATAAATCATGTATGACATAATGAAACCCCAGAAGAACAAGAAGAAAAAAGAAAGAAAGAAAGGGAAAAAAGACGAATTATGAAACTTATCGTGACTTAATTTAAAAATTGCAAGTACAATGACCTTGTCTCTTATCAAATCAAATTTAAAGAAAAATGTTCGATTAATCTCAACGCTAATATTATTCTTCAATTAAGAGCCGTACTACGATGAGATTTGTGACGAAGATGGAATACAAATGGGTTTGATTTCCATATTTTTATTTTATAATTGGGTGTCTTTTATAAATGTTTCAAAGTAAAGGGACTAGGGACCTATTTCAAACATATCTAGTGCTAATTTTATTTTGATTTGATCTGTTGCTTAGTTTTGGTTCTAAGGTTTCCTTGTTCCACCACCTGCCAGCATTTCCTCTATGAATATAAATTGTTTATTGATAAAAAGACAAAACAAATCATAGAGAGGCGCGCAATGAGTCCACAAATTGTGTAATAATTAATTTTAGACAGTCGAATCCAATTGGCCTAAAACCAGTGTTTGTAATTTCCTTGTCAAAGACATCTGTCATTTAAATCTTGTTGCCAATTTTCACCTAATTTTTACTTATTATTATTGCCGAGTCACACCGTTTTAGGTGAAAAAATGCCGCTGCCAAGTAATTTACATGATTGCGATTGTTAACAACTTGCCATACTTTTAATTAAATATTGTTTGACACACCAAATTATAAAAGTTGTATCCTTTAGTCCCTAAGATTATTATCATTGTGTGTATTATGTATTATTGAATTCTAGTTCAAACAACAGTAGTGGTGACAATATAAGGTCGTCATCCAACGATGATACGATGTTGAGTCGGACAAAGTATACCATTTAAGGAAATTGAGTTGAGAATGACCATAACAATGTATATACTTTAGAGTAATTACCGTGATTAATACTTATTTAAGTTTTTTATTATTTACCATCTTACAACCATATATTATTCTGCAGTAAACAATATTTTAACTTTTTTTCCTTTTTTGTTTTCTAGATGCAACGAATGATTAAAAGATACTATTAAGATTGCATGCTTCTATATCAAGTGTCACTCTCATCTTTGTTTTTGTCTTCATTAAATTAAAGGACTTGGATAATTCGATTTAATTTGAGTGTTAAGTGTTGGGTTGGTGGCAAGTCGTGACATAAATGTTTGTTGAATGCTGGCTATTATCAACTTCAATTGGGCACTAAATTACTCATTAAATAGTTGCTTACTCATATAATTAACAACAAAATTACCACATATAATATGAAATGCTTGGTTCCATCCAGTTGGTGCCGTGATATTTTATTAAGGCGAATTGACCAAAATGCTTGCTTAATTTGAAATTATTAACATTTTCAATTTTTCATATTTTGCATGAAAACATAAAATAAAATATAATAATAGCTCGCAAAAAGACAAACATCATTTTTTTTCCTATATAAAGAAAAATACCTAATTTGGATCCAGCATACTGATGCAACTGAAACTTAGATATTATTTGCCGTCAAGATGTAATTATGAAATTTTCGTCAAAAGAAAAAAGAGAGAGAGAGAGAATGCAATTATAAAATTCTCAAACTATTTAAGAGACAATTTTCGTTCATTTCGATAAGTTTACTGAAAAATAAATCACCAATAAAAGGATATACATAGAGAGAAGAAAAAAAGGGGGGCATATAAGCCAGCGTATAGGTAAGGTTTAGATTCTCGTCACAACCTAGACTCAACTACTCCAAAATCGGGTTGAAATGATAAACTTTGGAAGGAAATAATTGTCCCTTGTAATTACTTTAATCCATGCATTATATAAACTCGACATCATATATCAATTCTAGCTTAATTAATTAGCAAAATTACATGGCCTAGCTAGGGTTTGCTTCATATATATTGGAGGAAACAAATCAACACAACACTGCCGCGTATCCTCTTGTGATTGATTATTTTCACAATAAATGCCTAATAAAGTGATGTCCAAGTGTTACAAAATTAAACCCTAACTCCAGATGTATGTCTATCCTGGATGCCTCTTCCGATCCATTAATTCACTTTTATGTGAACTCTAATCAGTTGATTTGATGATCATCGATCATATAAGGAAGGAATTATGACTCTTCAACTTGAGAATGGGACATGATATCCATCATCTTTATATTATCACTAGTCAACGTGGAACTATATCAATACATCCATGCGACCATGCCTAGTCATTTCCAACATAATATAATGCCTTTTCCCCCTCATTGATTGGTATGAAATGATGCGTTATTGTCCTCTATATATTATTAATCACACCATTTTAATATATGATGTATTTTGCTTGATATTTACTTCTTTCTCCTTTTGCATTCCATGCAAACAATCACCATCAATGCCGACAAATTACATCCCCAAGAAACATCTGTCCACATCTATATACTTCTTAATTTTGGACTATAAAAAGAAAGAATTCTCCTTTTAATTTTCTGATTAACCAAAAATAATAATATGTTACGTGGAGGTGGTGGTGGTCAAGGAGATATTGTGTTGCTGTACGTTAAAAGGATAAATCTCACATGGAATGATTATAAAATGATAAACCAACATATAAGGGTTTGGGCAATTTCTCTTAAAAAGTTGATCTTTTAAGATAGAACCCTAAACCTTGATAGTTTATTAGAGCTCAATAAACTCAAACGAGCAATCGATTCAATTAAGAGTAAAAAAAATGAGCACACGGATTTCAAGATTGGTATGCTTTAACAAGCCACCATCTTGCGGGGGCATGTTAAGAGATAAATTTCACATGAAATAATTACAAAATGATAAACCAACATATAAGGATTTGAGTTGTTCCTCTTAAAAGATTGACCTTTTAAGATAGAATACCAAACCTTGATAGTTGTTACAACTCCGGCCCAGCCCAGTGGTGAGAGGAGGGTCGTATGATAGACGGTGATGGCGGGGGGAGAACCGTGATGTGATGGCCGGTATTAAATTAATTATCGTATGTGTTGATTTGTGTACGTAACATGGCCAATATTACAATGTAATAGGTAATAAATTTATGACATGATGGTGCATCTTTGGCAACCAAAATTTAAAATATGCAATCTAATTTATTTTCATCCCTTTTTGTAAATCACTTTCTCCCTCAGATCGGTTGGAGAAAATACGGTTTAAATTTACTGTTAATTACCCTAATATAAAATATAAAACTATACCATTGAATTGTTTGGGGATAATTTATACCGATATTTAATCTTTATATTGGTTTCAAATGAACACGGTGGGGTTCCTTTGGCTGGGTCTGTTTCGAACACTTTCCCTGCTAGAAACAAGGGAGGGTTGAGTTACAAAACATAGCATTAATTCACTGGAATCCTTACTGTTGTTGTTCAAATTTCTTTCTTCTTCAATCAAAGTCAATGGTCAAGGATAAGATACATATATGGACAATACTGCATTATGAACCCCATGAGTAGGACGGTTCATGTGGGACCCCTAACCCGGCCCCACTGTTGTGTGTAGACTACAGTTACGGCCAGTGGGCCCCGGTTGGTCCCACCCGGAGTTTCTCATTTAATTTGGTGAATGAGGAGCAAGCCCGCATGGCACAGGGGCTAGTGCATTTGCCATTGAATTGCCTTGTCTCCTTCAATGAGTGCGGCTATATGTGGCATGTGAGAATGAGAGAGAGTTTTTATTTTGTTTTTGTGTTCGTCGGGGGGGTCGGAGAGGGGTTTATTTTGGTGGGAGTAGCATATGTGACACTAATTAGCCTAGTCATGGACACATGGTAAGGATTATCCTAAGAGCGTCTCCCAAATTAAGTGTGGTTTGTGTCACAAGTAAATAGACGGACTCTCCAATGATGATGTGTTCTTTTAACGTCGTTCCAATTTCTGGAAAAAAAAAAAGAAGAGTAAATAGACGGTCTTCATTAATATACAATATGGTCCAAAAGGCAAACTTTGAAAGCTCTAATCAATAATCATGTTCAAAATAGTTTTATATAATACTCAATGAAAAGATTTATACAAAAACACCACAACACAATATAATGAACATGTTTCAAAGGCTCTTAGAAACAGATTGAGCATTGTGGAGTAGAGAAGAGTACAATCTAACACTCGAAAACTTTGCATCATTGTATAGTTTGGACTAGAATTCATATTCCTAAGTTTCATGGGGTATCTAATAGTATAAATACCCCCTTATCATTGTAATAAACACATCTTTCATTATGATTAAATCAAATTGAGTGTTTGTGAGTTCTCTTTGAAATTCTTTGTTCTTTACGAACCAATTGAACTTATCAAGAATGTGATCATCGCTTGTGGCGTTCACCCCTATTGGTTGCTAGATCTACATTTGTGGAGGTGGTTGGTTTAATATATCCACTATAGCCCAGTCGCGAGTTGGAGGTCGATAGGCTACAGATCAATTCACCAGAGTAATTAGCTTTTCTGGGGTCATACCTAATCTTTTGTGGGTTGCGTTGGCACCGTTCCAACGTGATTTGCATAAGAAAATGTTATACTCATGATATTTGATGTTGTTTTATCATGGACTTGTACATCTTACATGCCTAAAACATAAATCTCTGTCTGGCTCTTTTATAAACTTGAGTTCTTTCTTGGAGTTGATGCAGGTACCGCGATTAAAAACAAAGCTAAGAGTTCTCTCATTTAATATTCAGTTTTGCTCCCAGGTTAGGAGACAACATGAGTAGCCTAGTTGCTGCATTTTCAAACTTTTGTTTTAACTTACTATGAAGGTAGGTGAAAGCCACCACTTTTGACCAAGAAAAAAAAAAAAAAAAGAGGAATGGTCAAAAATTGTGAGCCACCAACCCCGTCTCCACCGCCTCTCTATTTCTATAAATTGGCCACACATTCTCATTTCATGACATCCTATTCTTGAATTACAAGCCTCATGTAATCCCTTGTAGTGAGTTACAAATCCTTTGTAATCTCAACAATTAGAGATAAAGAGAGAGAGGTTTAGAGAACTAGAGAGAAAACAAGGTGTGAGATTTCTCCTAGTAATTCGTGTTCTTTCCTTTATCGAAGAGAGAGTGTTTTCTCCTATTATAAGAGAGGGGTTATCGTCAATTGTACTCTCTTTATATTAGAGAGAAGTTGTTGTAATCCTTTTGTCGATAGTGAAATCCTTCTACCGTTTGCCCGTGGTTTTTACCCCGAATTAATTTGGGGGTTTTCCACGTAAAATCTGGTGTTTCTCGTTTTTCTCATTTATATTTCAGTTGTAATTGTGTGTCCAGTTCCACAACCGATCCTAACAAGTGGTATCAGAGCTTTGGTTGTGATTTTTCATTAAATTCTTAGTATGCTCTGTGGTTGCGATAGAGTGATCTTCCACATCGTAAACTTGATTTTTGAGAAAATCACTAGATCTATAGCCGAAGTTAGTATAAGATCAGATCTAGTTAGTGGAAAAGAGGCATCTATAAAAATGGCGACGAAATATGAAATAGAGAAATTCAATGGGAATAATTTCTCATTGTGGAAAATGAGAATAAAAGCAGTATTGAGAAAAGATAACTGCTTGGCGGCAATTGGAGAAAGGCCCGACGATATCACTGATGATAAATGGAGCGAGATGGATGGCAATGCTATTGCTAATCTACATCTAGCACTAGCCGACGGAGTATTGTCAAGTGTAACGGAGAAAAAGACGGCAAAAGAGATTTGGGATACTCTCACAAAATTGTACGAGGCCAAATCACTACACAACAAGATCTTCTTGAAGAGGAAGTTATACACCCTTCGGATGATGGAGTCAATTTAGGTGACAGACCACATCAACACCTGAACACTCTATTTTCACACCACAACAATGGGGCATAATATAGAGAGCGGGTGAGCGTCTTTGAAATTCTACTTGAGAGTCTAGATTCGTATGATCAACTCATCATCAATTTAACCAACAATTTGGAGATACTAGTCTTTGATGATATTGCAGCTGCGGTTCTTGAAGAAGAAAGTCGGCGCAAAAATAAAGAAAACGGTGGGAGCTCACAAAGCAGAAGCTCTAATGGTGACGAGAGGTAGATCAGCGAACGTGGCTCGATGGGAGTCAAAATCGAGTAGATCAAAGTCGAGAAGTAAGAAAAATGTCAAGTGTCATCCTTTGTGGCAAAGGGCACTACAAAAGGGAGTGTTGGCACTCAAGAAGATTGAGGAAGCAAAGGAAAGCGACCTGAGACATTAAATGCTCAGGGTTGTGTAGCGAATACATCGGATGAGGGCGAAATATTATACAGCGAAGCAACGACAGTTGTTGAAGGCAGAAGAAGGTTCTCCGACGTGTGGCTTTTGGATTCAGGAGCTACATGGCATATGACCTCTAGGAGAGAATGGTTCTACCAATATGAACCTATCTCAGGAGGATCTGTGTTTATGGGTAACGATCATGCCTTGGAGATTGTTGGTATTGGTACCATCAAATTGGTGATGTATGATGGTACTATTCGCACCATCCAGGAGGTACGACATGTGAAAGGCCTGAAGAAAAATCTATTGTCACTGGGACAATTAGATAGTATTGGGTGTAGTACTCATGTTCGAGATGGGATCATGAAGATTGTTAAAGGCGCGCTTGTGGTGATGAAAGCAGAAAAGATAGCAGCAAATCTGTACATGCTTAAAGGCGAAACACAACAAGAAGGAGAAGCGTCAACTGCGACGGTGAATTCGGGAGAAGACGTGACGATGATGTGGCACCGTAAACTTGGCCACATGTCGAAGCGAGGTTTGAAAATTCTCTCGAAAGAAAGCTTCTTCCAGGGCTCAAAGGTATCTTTACCATTTTGTGAGCATTGTGTTACTAGTAAGCAAAGACAGATTGAAATTCAGTTCAAGCGCTAGAAGTAAAGCTATACTTGAGTTGGTTCACTCGGCGTTTGGCAAGCACGGTTGTGTCCCTAGGAGGTGCGGATACTTTGTATCATTTATTGATGATTACTCCAGGAGATGTTGGGTGTATCCAATTAGAAAGAAGTCGGATGTGTTTGAAGTTTTCAAAATCTTCAAAGCGCGGGTTGAACTTGAATCTGAAAAAGATCAAGTGTTTGAGGACGAACAATGGAGGAGAATATATCGGCGATGAATTTGATAACCTCTGTAAACAAGAAGGTATCAAAAGGCAATTTACGGTGGCACATACTCCACAACAAAATGGAGTAGCAGAGCGGATGAACAGAACCTTGTTAGAAAGGACAAGAAGCGATGTTGAAAAGCTGAGGTTGGCCAAATCGTTTTGAATTTGGCGATCAAGACCGCTTTGTTATGTGATCAATCGGTCACCATCAACCGCAATTGATCTGAAGACTCCTATGGAGATGTGGACGGGGAAGCCAGCTGATTATTCTCGCTTGCATACGTTTGGAAGTTCTGCGTATGCTATGTACAACGCCCAAGAAACATCAAAGTTGGATCCGAAATCCAGGAAATGCATTTTCTTGGGGTATCTTTGATGGTGTTAAGGGGTATCGCTGTGGGATCCCACGCCCACAAAGGTTATAATCAGCAGGACGTTGTATTTGCGAAGATAAGGTGCAAAGTGATGATAGCATTTCAAAGGAGAAATCGGAGACTCTGTAGTCCAAGTTGAAGATCAACTAGAACAAGAAGTTCTAGATTCTTACGAAGCGATGCGAGCACGAAGAACAAGAGCAAGCCGAGTTTGTAACTCCACAAGTTAGACGGTCAACTTCGGGAGAGAAGAGGACCACTTGGCACTTTCGATTATATTATGGAGGGTAATATTGCATCTTGTCTACTAACGAGAGGATGGGAGCCATCGAATTTCATGGAGGCTATCAGAGTCAAGATGCTTCTCTGTGGATGACAACAATGCAAGAAGAAATGGAAGCTCTTCATAAAAATAAAACTTGGGATCTTGTTCCACTACCACATGGAAGGAAAGCCATCGGAAATAAATAGGTCTACAAGATCAAACGAGATGGCAATGACCAAGTGGAGCGGTATCGTGCTAGATTGGTGGTGAAAGGATTTGCTCAGAAAGAAGGTATTGATTTCAACGAAATATTTTCTCCTGTTGTTCGACTGATAACAGTTCGAGTAGTTCTGGCGATGTGTGCTACATTTGATTTGTACTTGGAGCAGTTGGATGTGAAAACTGCATTTCTTTATGGAGAGCTTGAAGAAGAAATTTTTATGCTCCAACCAGATGGTTTTGAAGAAAAAGGAAAAGAGAACTTGGTTTGTAGGTTGAACAAATCTCTATACGGTCTCAAACAGGCGCCGAGATGTTGGTATAAGAGATTTGATTCCTTCATCACGAGCCTTGGATACAACAGATTGAATGCAAATCCTTGTGTCTATAACAAGAGATTTGGTGATGGTGATTTCATTATTCTACTGTTGTATGTTGACGACATGTTGGTAGCAGGCCCCAACAAAGATCGCATTACGGAATTGAAGGCTCAATTGGCTAGGGAGTTTGAAATGAAGGACTTGGGACCAGCAAACAAGATTTTAGGGATGCAAATTTACTGAGGCGAAATAATAGGAAGATTTGGCTTTCTCGGAAGAATTACTTGAAGAAAATCTTGCGCTTCAACATGCAAGATTGTAAGCCAATCTCTACCCCTCTTCTTATTAATTTCAAGTTATCCTCAAGTATGAGTCCTAGCGGTGAAGCGGAGAGGATGGAGATGTCTCAGTGCCGTATGCATCAGCGTGGGTAGTTTAATGTTCGCTATGGTTTGTACAAGGCGGACATTGCACAAGCTTGATGGGAAGCGGTTAGTCGGTACATGGCGAATCTGGGAGAGAGCATTGGAATCTTGTGAAGAGGATCACGAGATATATCAAAGGTACCTCAGAATCTTTGCATTATGTTATGGAGGATCAGACTTTATTGTCGAGGCTATGTTGATTCGGATTACGCAGGTGATCTTGATAAAGTAAATCCACCACAGGTTATGTGTTTACTCTTCTTTGGAGGAAGCGATGAGTTGGGTTTAGCTGCAGTCTATCGTTAGCTCGTCAGCAGCGGAGGCGAGAATACGTGGCTTGACTACACAAGCGGCAAAGAGGCAATATGGTTGCAAATGTTATTGGAAGAGTTTGGGCACAAACATGAGAATATTACTCTATTTTGTGACAGTCAGAGCGCTTTGCATTTGGCAAAAAAATCCAGCATTTCATTCAAGGACGAAACACATTCGGGTTCAGTATCACTTTGTTCGTGAGAAGGTGGAAGAAGGAAGTGTGGATATTCAGAAAATCCATACAAAAGAAAACCTAGCGGATATGTTAACAAAGCCGGTCAACAATGACAAGTTTGTATTGTGTCGATCTTCTATTGGCCTAACAGAAACGTGAGCAGCATGAATATGGTAAGCGTAGAAAGGGTAAAAAAGGATTGGTACAAAAGGTGACTTTCAAGTGGGAGAATGAAGGTAGGTGAAAGCCACCACTTTTGACCAAGGCAAAAAAAAAAAAGAGGAATGGTCAAAAATTGTGAGCCACCAACCCCGTCTCCACCGCCTCTCTATTTCTATAAATTGGCCACACATTCTCATTTCATGACATCCTATTCTTGAATTACAAGCCTCATGTAATCCCTTGTAGTGAGTTACAAATCCTTTGTAATCTCAACAATTAGAGATAAAGAGAGAGAGGTTTAGAGAACTAGAGAGAAAACAAGGTGTGAGATTTCTCCTAGTAATTCGTGTTCTTTCCTTTATCGAAGAGAGAGTGTTTTCTCCTATTATAAGAGAGGGGTTATCGTCAATTGTACTCTCCTTATATTAGAGAGAAGTTGTTGTAATCCTTTTGTCGATAGTGAAATCCTTCTACAGTTTGCCCGTGGTTTTTACCCCGAATTAATTTGGGGGTTTTTCACGTAAAATCTGGTGTTTCTCGTTTTTCTCATTTATATTTCAGTTGTAATTGTGTGTCCAGTTCCACAACCGATCCTAACATACTATATTTTGTTTGCCTTTTTCCTCTCAGGTTTCAGAGCTCAAGAATAGTCTGAATGTTGTAAATTCGGCTGCAGAACAGGCACATAGTTTTATCTATTAATTAATATTGCTTTATTTTATATGATAAAATGCGAGTCTTTTCTTATATTATTTTTAATACTGTGGCCTTCTCAGATCTTGGGTTCTGTTAAATGGCCAAGAATTGTGGAATCAATTGTCTCCATGCATGGGATCGGTTTTGGGTAAGTTAATTGACATGCATGAAAATAGTCGGTGCCAAATTAGTGGGAAGCTATTAATCATATAGCTTTGGGTACAAAGCTTCAACCAGACACGTTGATAACCTTGACAACGCTTTTTTATTGATAACATTTGATTTTGTAACCTCATTTATGTCCGTGTTCCTTAAGTGTGCAATTGAAATTCCTTTGATGTTTTTGTTGCAGGCTTAAGGATACGGTTCGGGTTAGATGCATGACATCCTCAAATTGATGGAGACACGTTCTCGGGACAACAAGATGACGCTCATGCATTATTTTTGTAAGGTGAAAATAGACATCTCTTTGTGCTTGCTTATTAAATTAAATATAACATTGATACATCACACTAACAAGCTCGTGAAGATAATCGTGTGTTTATCTTTGGAAGGGTATGGGCATTGTGAGTGAAGGCTCTTTCCACCAATGTATGCTAACCTTAAGACTGATACCATGTTAGCAATCTCATTTTTTTTTAAATAGCATGAGATTTGTTGAAATAGGTGGTGGAATTTGTGCAGTAAATGTGAGTCCCATATGATATGTATACGTAATTGCTTTGAGTTTTATTTATTTATTTATTTTTTTAAAGAAGAATGAGATTGCTACCATGGAGATCTAATGCAAGAGTTTGGGACATCTTCATGGAAAACACTAAATTGATAGTTGCAAAGGGCGATAAAATCCGGTTTTGGCTAGATAGAAGTGGGTTGGCCAACAAACACTTAAAGAATCTTTTCCCCAGTTTATTTGGTTGTCGAATTGCAAAAACTTGGTTATTTTTGATATCTCCAAACCCGGCCCCCCTGCCCCCCGCCCCCTTTTTCTTCTTAAACTCGGTTCGGAACCCTAGAGGTTTCTAGAAATTTTAATGATAGAGATGTTGAGGAATTCACTTCTCTTAATCTTTCTTGAAACTACTAATCTCGACCACTTATCTCCAGACATAAAAATTGGGGAAGCCCACCCCTCGGGTCTCTTTTTCATATCTGTCTCTTCTTTTGCATATCTTTCTTGAATGCCATATTCATCCATCATACAACCCTACTTTCGCCCAATTTAGCTTCATTTGGAAGGGTGTGGTGCCTTCAAAGATCAAAATTTTTGCTTAGTTGTCGTCCTTGGGAAAGATAAACAGTTATAATTTGTTGCAATTGAAAACACCTTTTTTTGGCAACATGAAGCAAACCAAGGAATCATGGAAGCTGATTGGTCATGGCATCAACTTGGGCATTATGGACAGAGGAATTGAAGGATATTTGATAACCTTAAGAGATCGTTTGATAATACTTAGGATAGCATCAGTTTTTTCACAGGTCTATGCGCAGGGGCACTTGGAATATTCATTTTTGTTATGTATAGACGCCAATAGCTTATTATACACTATAGCTTCAAGTAGCCATTTATCTCCTAGTTTTTTTTTTTGAGAGTCAGATACTGCATCTCTTAGTAGATGACTCATCCACTCTTTCTTATGTTGTAATTGTTTGCAGCTTTTATGATTAATAAAATGGTCAATTTCTTATTTTATAAAAAAAAAAGAAAACAAAAGAAGTAAAAAGATAAACTATTGCCAGGTTCTTGCTGATAAACGGACAGAACTTCTTGATTTTTGGAAAGATCTTCCTGACATGGAATTAGCATTAAAGGTACTCATCAGAATCGCCTTTGACGATCTCATATTATTTTTTCCTTAGTTTAAAGGAATAATCTCAGTTTTGGGCCTCTCTGTTGGTGGATTGCTTATATTTATTATCTTCTAGGTTTGGCACGCATTTTTTTTTAACTCTTTAATTGGATTTGCTATTCTGCCCAGATAGAAATGAGATTTTTGGCAGACGAAATGCAAGCAATTATTAAAGGACTGGAAACAGTCAAGCTGGAGTTATCCATGGCTGAAAATGATGGTGGTGTGTCCGAGCATTTTGGGAAGGTAATTTATGAAATTAATGAAGTAAAAGATTTGAAGGTCAGTGTATGTATTTTATCAGATTTAGGTTAGTGTCTTATAGTTTCAACTTCTAGTTTTAATAGGAGCTGCCTCCTCCATCAATATCTGTTAGAGAATGTACCTATTGCAGTAGTAATATCATATGACTGTAGCTTGCTAGCTAAATCATTACCTATTGTAGAGTTTCTTTACTTTCGCATGCATGTCATCCATGTTTTTCCAAATGTATACTCGGTGAACTATTCTGCCTCAGGCTTGGAAGGAGTTTCTTTGTTTTTCTGAAGGTGAAGTAAGGTCCTTGGATTTACTTTATGCTGGGGTGGTATGTACCAATCTACTAGTCTAAACATCTATAAATATAATTTTCTTGCTTATCCTTTGAATATTTTCTTATTGGGGGTGGATATTGAATTTTGCCATATACAGGGCAGAAATGTGGATGCTTGTATTCGTTACCTTGGAGAAGATCCATCTCGTTGCTCATTTGAACAAGGTATCTCTCACCTGCAATATGTGGCGGTTGGTTTGGTTTTTGATATAAAAACGAGGTTTTTACGTCACCGTTTTAAAATTTGTTGCAGTGACGTCAACTATGCTCAATTTTGTGAGAATGTTCAAACAAGCTCAAGATGAAAATTGCAAGCGGTGGAGCGTTAGTAGAATCTCGAAATGCCAGTAGTTTGTCCGATCCATTTACTTTGTTGTTTGCACGCAAGAAAATGCAAGCATTTTCCATGATAATGTGGTTTTCCTCGTTTATAGACTTGGCGCACTATCCCAATCTGGATGGATTCCATCCATGCATCAGCATTATACTCTATATTTTTATTGTCAAATTTCTGTTTAGAATTTAACAATCTTTTGGTATACGGCACGAGGTGTTTTTAGATGATAATGTATGATTCTTGGCGATGCCAGTGCTCAAGTGCTTTTTGATGAAAGTGCTTATGTCCTTTTAGTGTGTGATATTTTGTGTTAGAACAATTCTACTGGTAGGACCGTCCTATAGAAATCCGATAATAGTACTCGAACGAGAGATGAGGTCAGGTTGCAGAAAATAGGAGTCGTTTAGGTTTAGGAAGAAGATGAAGTCAAATATATATGGAAGCGAAGACATAAATATTTTATGTTTTTTTGACCTTAAAGAAAACTCCCCTGCGGTTTTTTGTCCTCTCTCTATTCATTCCGCTTCCTCCCTCGACGCGCACTGCCTTCACCAGCAACTCCAGGGAAACAAAATAAATAAATCATATCAATTCTTTATCCCTTTCAATGTAAATATGAAAAGTTTTTCCTTCCCGTTACAGGTCTTCCAGTCACCATGACCAAAAGAAAAAAGGCCCCTCGCTCCCCCTGGAGCGAACAAAATAAAAAAAATAAAATAAAAAAAGAAAGAATGATGGTTGAATATTTTTTGCTATCGTTTTTTGTTCAAATTTTTTACACTCATTTTGACTAGTAATTTCTTTAAATTTTTTAAAGAAATTATTAGTCAAAGAATTTTTTACCATCACTTTTTTGTTCAAATTTTTTGTAACCACTTTAGCGAGTAATATTTGAAATATATCCACACAGATTGTATATTCGTTCCATGAGGAGCGAACACAATTACATTTTTTTAAAAAAAAAAAAGAAAGAAAAGAACAGAAAAAAGGGAGAATGACGGATAAAAAATATTTATTATCATTTTTTGTAACCATTTGACGAGTAATTTTAAAGATTTCTTTAAATTTTTTGCAGTAACTGAATTTTTTTTAATACTTTTATTTAACACTAACCGCATAAAGTTAATTAATTACTATATCATAAAAAATTAGAAATTCATCATTAAAGTGGTTGCAAAAAACTTAAAGAAATTTAGAAATTAAAATTTCTAATTTTGAAATTTCTTTAAGTTTTTTTGCAACCACTTTGATGATGAATTTTAAATTTTTTATGATACAATAATTACCTTTATTGTTGAATTATTAAAAAATTTAAATTTTTTTACAATCACTTTTTTGAGTAATTTCAAAAATTCTTTTTTGTGTAACTACTCTAATGATAAATTTCAAAATTTTTATATCATATAGTAATTAGCTTTATCCAAACTTAGTGTTAAATACAATTATTTAAAAAAAAACTTTGAGTGATTGAAAAAAATTTAAACAAAAAATAATATAAAAAATTTCCGTCTGATATTTTTCCTGTCTTTCTTTTATTATTTATTATTTTCTATTTTAAAAAAAATCGAACGACGTTCGCCCACATGGGGTGAACGCTGTTTCGAGCGTTCGCTCCACTCCGAGCGAACGTCATTTTTTTTTTTTTTTATAAAGGACATAATTGGAAGAGCCGGCATAAAATGGGTGCACAAAGAAATTGGCTTAATGGATTTAGCCACGCCCTTACAAGAAATCTCCTCCAAATCACAAGAAATCTCCTCTAAGATGGCACCATGCCACCCCTTCCCATGATTGGCTCATCTACATTCTCCTATCATTCCTGTTTTGACCACCCTCCCTTTGTCCATTCCACCTTCTCCTCGCACACGGCCTTCTTTAGGGAAAAAATTAAAGAAAAAGAAAAATAAATAAATAAATAGAAGAAGAAATAGAAAAAGAATGCCAAGCTCTATTGTCAAGTTTTGAACTTCTATCTATATAAAAAGAGCCTGACTATTCGAGCTTCAGAGTGGTTGGCTGCCTTTCATTTGCCTCTACTCTTGCATCTCACAAATCCAAATTTGCACCTCGAGCTCGCAATTGTGTTTCTTCGGTATCCACCTGGGGTAATGGGGTACAAGTTGTATGATCTCGATAGTCATCAGTTTTTCATATCAAGAGACGTCCTTTTTCATGACGACATTTTCCCTTTCGACACAAGCAATTCTACCTCCTCCTATACAGATCCATTTCTCGTCTTGGTTCTTCCTCTCTCATCCAAGGGTGAGGCTAAATGAACCCTCATACTAGCATGATTGGGATCAATTTAAAAGTATTTTAAATATTTTTTTTCAATTCTTTTTTTTCTCTCTTAAATCAACCACATCCACGTATCTCATCACTCATTCTCTCTCTTTTTTTACATTAAAAATCTTTAAAAACCATTATAATATATTTCCTATTACCCTTTACTGACATTAACCGTCACCCCATAAATAAGAAATAAAAGAAAAAAAAGGGTGCGGCTGGATACACCCCAAATTCCTCTCAACACACCCACATACTTAACACACCCACCTATCTTTTCATTCACCCCCTCACTTACTCAATACACCCCACTTTTTTCCATTTTTACCCTCTCACATATTTAATCACTTAACCCCATTTTCAACCCTACGTTTCTCCACTCTCACTTTCTCTTTCTTCCTCCTTCCTCTTTCCTCCACTTAGCCAAAAACTCCAGCTGATGTGTTCAAGGAAATAAGGAAATTTAGTGGCCATTTCAATGGATACAGGTAAGTAGATCTAAATATTTTTCACAACATTCATGCTTAATTTTCAAGATTTGGAAAGTTTTTTTGGATCTGGTTTTGGAGGGTAAGAAAATGAAGATCCAGACATTGGGTTGTTCGCCAATTTGCAGCCGAACACCCATTGGGTTGTTCGGCTACATTAGGCCGAACAACCCATGGATTGTTCGGCTGAAATAGGCCGAACAACCCATTAGGGTGTTCGGCTGCAAGCAGCCGAACACTCATTGGGTTGTTTGGCCCATTCCAGCCGAATACCCATTTGGGTGTTCGACCAACGCCCTCCCACTGCCAATTTTGTGCCAATTTTGTGTGATGGTAACTATTTGTGGTTTTATTATTGAGTTATTGTGTTATATTATAGGACGTGGTCGTCGTGGCAAGGCACCACCAACAGCTTCTGAAAGAAGACGTCGAGCAACACGAAACTCTCAAACACAAGCAACTGCCCCACCAACTACTGATGATCAAAGCAACCGTGATCCAAATGAAGGGAATGCTGATATAAATATTGAGCAGGCACCAACGTCTTCTGAAAGAAGACGTCGACCTACACGAAACTCTCAAACACAAGCAACTGCCCCACCAACTACTGATGATCAAAGCAACCGTGATCCAAATGAAGGCAATGCTGATATAAATATTGAGCAGACGGATATTGAGCACCAAACTGAAGAAGTTCAGGATCAGGGTGGCGAGGAGGATGAGATATTGACAGAATCATTTCCAGGTGGTCCACTCGATCCACGAATTTTATGTTCATTTAAAACACATGTAGCTGCTAAAATATGGTTCAATCACGAAAGAGAAGTGCTTAGATGTCATTGTCATACGGTGAAATTATTAGAGTGGCAGTATGATCCGGTAGAAGTTAGGGCGTGGATTGGGTTATTTGGGAACTCCACGTTAAATATATTGCGACATTTATCTTATCGAAAAGTCAATAAGTGCTTGATATCTGCCTTTGTTGAGAGATGGCATCCAGAAACGAATACGTTTCATATGACTTTTGGGGAGATGACTATCATTTTAGATGATGTGAATTGCCTCACTGGCCTACTTGTTTGTGGTCGTACATTGCAGCGTAGAGGCAGGACTGTTGAGTCTAGTTATCATCTAGTGAGGCGATTATTAGGAGTGACACAGGAGGAGGCCGAGGAGGCACATGGTAGTGCTAGGGGCTCTTCAGTGAAATTAGAATGGCTGCGGGCTAGATTTATGACCCAGAGTACTTCTAATGATCGACGTACATTGGGTGTATCTGACTCGGGCTTATTTATTATATCTTTTGGGTTGTACTATATTTATTGATAAGTCGGGTACTAGGGTTTCGACGAAATATTTACATTTCTTGGAGGACGTTGGCAACGTCCAGAGTTATGCTTGGGGAGCTGCTGCACTAGCATATCTATATAGGCAGTTGGGATTAGCATCTAGAGCTGATGTGAAGCAAATGTCAGGTTATTCAACTTTACTGGAGGTAATATGTATTTCGTTTATAGTTTTCTCACTTTTATTTAATTGTAATTTATAATTAATGACTTAATATTTTTATAGGCTTGGATATATGAACATTTTCCAATGTTAAGGCCTTTGCATAGCGTGCACTATAGAGATGGGGAACCCCTTGCAATGCGGTGGACACAAGAGGTATCTGCAGGGCCATCTATGGATACTACCATGGCATATCGGGAGGTGTTGGATTTTTTGAAACCAAATGACGTGAGTTTAAATATTTGAACTTAGTTATTTTGACATTATTGATATACAATTCGAGTAAGAATTTATTTATTTAATATATTATAGGTTGTATGGAATCCATATGTCGATGTTAGAGAACATTTTCCATGTAATGGTATTACTTTGTATCGTGGATGCATTACGTCATTGGATATAATGGAGCCATATCATCCCGATCGTGTGCTGAGACAGATTGGAGATGTGCAAACAATACCACAGGATCCGCTTGCTCCAGAGGTTGTTAGAAGAGGACGGACGGCAGAACGATATAAGGTATTGTGGGGTACACTAGGATGCATGTTTGATATGTGGGATTGTCATCTCCTAAATACAGATCGTCTTGGTAGAAAGGTCGCCATTCCATGGGAGTGTGCATCGAATTATATTGATTGGTACACGGAGATTACACATCCTTTTGTACAAAATCCCCAACATCTTTCTACATATCGCGGTGTCGGATCAGAAGCTACAGCTCCTATGGAATTATGGGAGCGTGTCATAAAGACACGGGACATTTTAGAGCCAATGGTACAGAGGTGGGAAACAGGTGATCCTCTTTTAACGCCATTTGTTGTAAGGCTAACATTGGAAGAATACGAGCGTGATTATGCTATCGGAAGTTCATCCCGACAACAAACATTCGACGGTGGTGAATCATCGGCCGGTCCGTCTAATCGTCGGCGTAGGCGACGATGATTTACTTTGCTTAATAATTTATTTTTTGTACTTTGAAGTTGTGTAGTTTTAAAGAGACATATATATGTAATTTCTATATTATGTTGGTACGTCAATCTTTAACTTTTATTCAATATCAAAATAGGGGAGCAAATATTATATTTTGACTGGCCATAAAGTGCGTATGAAATTACAAGAAGTCTGTAATAAATTATAAATAACTTGTAACGCATTACATATAAAGTGTAATAAATTATACTCACCGTTCAAGAGTTACAAATATTGTGTAACGGATTACATAACATATAAGCATTTCCAGCAGGGGTTGGGCATTTTCAGTACCGAACGCATGAGCCTGTGTTCGGCTTGGCCGAACGCATGGCATGGCCGAACGCATGAGCCTGCGTTCGGCCAAACATGGCCGAACGCATGGTCTTGCCTTCGGCTACAAAATTCCGAATGCCTGCAAATGCCCTCTGGATGCTACTGGAAATGCTTATATCTTATGTAATGTATTACACAATATTTGTAACCTGTTACACTATCAGTGTAATTTATTACACTTTACTTGTAATGCATTACAAGTTATTTATAATTTATTACAAAATTCTTGTAATTTCATATGCATTTCACGTAATATACCCTGCTAGTAGTAATAATATGATGGTACAAGCATAAAATAAATAAAAGTTTAATTACACTACAATAAATTATTAAAATTTGAATTGCACAATTAATCCTTAATATAGATAAATATCAATTGTCAAATTCAATTGTCTCCACCCTATCACATATGCCTCTGGAGGTTATACAGTTATACATTGTAAGTTGTTCCGCAAAAAAGCTAGCCCATCCCATGGCACATTGATGATGTCGTTCATACCACTTATTGATAACCGGGGGCATCGGGTGTCCATCGCGTAAAAAAACCTGTTATTAAAAGATATCAATGCAGTAGTGTAATGAACTTATATATATATCACTAATTTATATATCACATTGAAATATATACAATTATACCTGAATGAAATGATTTTCATTTACAAATCCGATGCAAATACACTTAGGAGGCTCGACAATGCTAGTCCGTAGGGGCAAATAGGTGCAGGATATCCGCGGAGATAAAGTGACGAGGGCAACATTATATCTCGACGCAATGAGATAACCCGTCTCTGGCAAGCTCATCCAATGTCTATGGTGTGCCGACTCTGAAAAACAATGCAATTGTTTCATCTGTTTTTGGACACTTCCATTTTCAATATACACACTCTCATACAAATCTCGATAGTTCTGGAGTTCTTCTAATAGATCACTTCGTACGCGTGGCCATGCATTTTCACCAAATCCTAGGAGAGCCGCCACTGCACGAAAACCACAGTGTCCGTCCGCCGCCACGTCTTCAACACCAATGATGTATTCCCTAAAAGGGGATGGTAGCTGCTCAATATAACCATGGTTGGAGGCAATCTGTGTAGGACGACGAACAACCTAATGAGAAGCAAAATATTAGAATCAACTAATTTGAATGACAATCAACCTTAGATTACTTCGTAAGAATATTATTACCAATACCTTCTGTTTTTGCTTTCCTGTTGTATTCAATGGTTCTAAAGAATTTTCGTGAAAGGATTCAACATATTCAAAAGCACTTGGTTCGCGCTTTGTTGATTTACTTTGCTTTTTCCATGTGGACTTACTCGGACGGCCTCGATTGTTAGCCTTGACAATGGGCTCAACTAACGAGGTTGTTGGTGGCTTGGCAAACTCAATCAATCTTTTCAACATAAATAATTTATCGGTTTCATTCGCCGTTAAATAGGAATCGTTCACCCCAGAGAAAACATGACTCCAACGAGCGTCAATGTCATCCAAAATATCCGTGTATACCACGTGTCTCGGTTCCATATCCAATTTTCTCCAAAATCCATCAATAACATCTAAAGGAATTGGGATATCATCATGTATATACCGAGCAATTTCATGCACACAAGGCAAACCGCATGTCTTTCGCAGTACACATCCACATATCAAAGGATCAACTAAACCCGTATCTACACTATTCATCTCATTTAATATTTTATCCAATGCAGTAATTGAAATCACACCTCGAAGGAGCTGAAATATAGGTGCTTTGAATCGGTGTTGGACGACATTTATACTTTTTTCAAATGACTCTTTAATAGCAGTGCGTGATGTCTCAATCAACGCATGAATTCTCGTCCAACATGTTTCAAAATTACCCTGGCTCGAACCAAGGTGTCTTTTCAATTTTGCATGTGCACTCTCAACCCTGGAATATAAAGAAAAAAAATTAGGAAAAATTATTATCTAACTAGTAATCAAAATTGACAAATGTATAATTAAGATTATTTTTATTCGCATACCTATTTGTTGTGGTATTTTCAAAATGCATCACATGATTTGTTCAGCATGATACAAATCTATCTTTATACGGATGAATCCATTGCCTCATTGCATAATCGAGAGCACCAAAGATAATCGAATAATCTACTTGGAACTTTCTAAGTAATTCATAAAATAACCCCTCTGATGTAGCAAATACTAATAAATTCCACGAAATCAGAAAATCATCCCATATTTTTTTTCGGGAAACATCTTCTTACAATTTGTCACTATATTCCGACCAATATGCCACCGACATAATAAATGTCTTGTAGTCGGAAAAATACTCTCAACGACATTCATTAATGCGAGATCTTGATCGGTGACAATGATATTAGGAAGAGATGATTGATCAAATAATGATTTCAAGACTGATAATGCCCATCTGTAATTATCTTCACGCTCAGACTCCATATAAACACATGCAACTGAAAATGTCATATCCGTCGATGTCACACCAACTATCTCCAATAAAGGTAGTTTATACTCGATTAGTTTTATAAGTACAATCCATCAATAAAACACTAGGAAAAGCACGTAGTAGGTCAATGCTCATTGGATGAGCAAAAA
This sequence comes from Jasminum sambac, assembly GCA_018223645.1. NCBI lineage: Eukaryota > Viridiplantae > Streptophyta > Magnoliopsida > Lamiales > Oleaceae > Jasminum > Jasminum sambac. The sequence continues at coordinate 41,524,234 of CP073647.1, read as the reverse complement.
AGATATCCTTCACTATATCGGATTTCTCACATCGCCTAAAATCAAAAAAATATCCATGTTCTTGTAACTTGTACATGAGGTACTGTAATTGTGATCGACCTCCGTGCTCAATTAGCCTATGTCTATGACGTGCATTATAGATAGTCTTCAATGTTGACGTATTCTCAGGATATCTTACTTTCAATGTATATAATATATCTTTCGGTCGGGTATTATTTTTCGACATATCAATAATCAATTTCTCTTCATTCAATGTCAAGCGGCCAGCAAATGAGTGACCATGCAAATATCGAGCACATGGATGATTATGCACACCATTTACAACTTCTATTACCCATTCTCCATCAACACCTACTGACTTTCCTTTCAACTCAAATGGACATTCACACTTTTTTGTTCCTGTATGTTTTATTATATTATCACTCTTTCCATCTTTCTTTTTGGGTTCTCGGTATTTACCGCTTCGTTCACAAGCAAGCAACAATCGGGGTCGCCTACCACCCTCACCATTATCTGATCTCTTCACTATTATAACTATACCAAGTGTCTGTCCAATATTTCTCACCCAATCAATCAAATGATCACGCGATTCAAATTTATTATCAGTAGTGAAATGAGAGGTGTAATCCATTACCAGATTATTCTCGCCACCCACATTATCACCAGTGTCATCACCCATATTACCCTATGTAAATTGTGTAATGGACTCCTGTATATAAACAAAATCAAGAGTAAATAAATGAAAGATAATAAACAGGCTCGAGCTGGAACTGGAAAGGTGGAAGAGAGTGGAAGCCGAACATAGAGGCATATGTTCGGCCACAGATGGCCGAACATAGAGGCATATGTTCGGCCACAGGTGGCCGAACATAGGGCCTTATGTTCGGCCACATTGGCCGAACATAGGGCCTTATGTTCGGCCACCTCTGGCCGAATATAGGTTCCTATGTTCGGCTTGGTTCCAATTTTTACTTTCACTAACAGCCTTTTCTTTCATCGAGCGACCATGGCCGAACATCAAGTTTCTGGTGCTTAAAATAACGATTAATGCTCAAAATCACTTACATTATTGATATAGATTGATTTTTCATCATCCAGGGGAGAGGCTTGTTGTTGCAGATATGGAAGAGCGTTGAGCTTACAGGTACAGAAGAAGAAGACGACAATGAAGATGAGAGCTTACAGGTACACAAGATGATGATGAAGATGAGAGATAGTTTGAGAGAAGACGATGAGACGAAGACGATGAGACGAGAATGGAGTGTATTTACTGTCGTAAAAAGTGGCGTAAAAAGTGAAGTGGGTGGGTGTGTTTTACAAGGTTAGGTTTGGAAATTTAATAAGGGTAATTTTGTCCATGGATTATATTAATTTTAGGTGGGTGTGTTGAGAGAAATTTGGGGTGTATCCAGCCGCACCCAAAAAAAAAAAAAAGGGGAGACAGAGACAAAACAGAGAAGAAGAAGCAACCACAACTAATACAAGATTGAAAGATACACATTACTCGACTTCTCTCCCGCTTTTATGGGTCTAGATAGATCTTTCTCCCTCTTTATTCCGTCCGAAAATTCCTAGGCTCCAACGTTACTAAAAAAGTTTCTGCAGGCGAGCAAAATGTGTTCGTCTGAAACTGAAACCATTTCTTCTGGTCTGCTGAGTTATGGATCCAGCACACGGTCCTGTTTCCCGTTCTTACGATTTTAAGATACCGTTTACTCTGTTTTAATCAATTTTAGTTTTCGTCTTCTGGGTTTTGGAAAAGTGAATTTCTGTGATCTTTATTCTTTTCGATTTGAATAATGATTAAATGAAAGTTTGTGTTTGTTTCAAGTGGATCGCTGTAATTTGTAAGTAACTGGTGTCGATTTTGAACGTTCAATTTCTTCCACTGATTCTCTGGATTCATTGGAGGAGATGCATATGCATTTACTAATCTGATTCTGTGGTAATTTTTGCAGTTACTGCATATGTAGTTTTTAATCAACAATTACAATTATAATAAGCAAATTTTGAAGAATTTACTTCTGATTGACTTGTTATTGAATCTTTGGGATCACTACTCTTTGTATCTCGAGTTATGTGGATTTGTATGATCCACACTTGTAAGCACTTAAAAGCAATACCAAACAAGCATCAAGCTTTCATTTTTCCTGCCAACTCAAATTTTAATTACATTGACTAAGTCATTGTCATTAGATCCGAGGCCTTCTTTGATTTCACAACACATGCTAATTGCTTAGAGGTATAGGATAAATGTATTTTTCTTGTGTATTTAATTTTACTTCCCCATTTTATAAATATACATTGGCCATGTTTGGAATAAGATATTGGATAGTATCAAATGGACTATCAGAAAATATTTTTATTTAGCACTTGTTTTGACAAATCCATTTTGAAGGAAAACATGATTTAAAGGTAAAGAAGGCTCTGCAGAGTAGTTATAAATAATTTTCTATTTTAAAGTGTGTTTGAAAATGAGTGTTAAAAAAATGATTTTTATTTAGCGCTTGTTTGAGAAACCTATTATTATGAAGGAAAAAGTGATTTTTCAGAGAATGAGTTGTTAAAATTGTGCAGAAAGAGAATGGAGATGTTCACTCGTTTTGTCATTTCAGAGCCTCGGAGTGGTATATGGTCTGTTGAGCAATGCACCTTTATACGCATTTGGATCAATTCATCCGAGCAATATTGAATCATGAGAAGAGATGCACGAACTCTTTTCGTTCGTATTCTGGACTATAACGATCATCCCCTTCCTGAAGTATGCATTCATTGTACTCAGAGTGGATGACGATGGAGAAGGTGATGAAGTGACCTTAACAACCCTTAAAATAAACCATCCGGTATTATGTAGTATATGTTGATACCTGTATTTTTATCCATATTTTGCAGGTGGTACCTTTTCATTGTACTCGCTACTTTGCAGGCATGCGAAAGTGGGGCTACTTCCATGTAAGTTGTAACAAACAACAGGGAAAATTATGCATCACGAAGAAGAAAGTCCTAAAAGGAAAACAGGAATGTAAAGCTAGAAAGGCCATTGGAAAACATAAAAGCGGTCACTATCTGCTGTTGTTATTCCTGGCCTTGCTTGGTGCTTGCATGATAATTAGTGATTCGGTTCTTACCCCAGCCATTTCTGGTTTGTCCACATATCTATTCTTGTTTGAATTTATTGCTTTATTGTGTTCTATTGGTAGATAATAATTAGTGGTGATTTGAGATATGTGGTTATAATCTTGAAGTTTGAATTTAACAGAGTAGTAGAAGTTAATTTATACTTTTTGGGTAGAGAAAGGTTAAAACGAACACAGGGTAACTCTATTATTTCTTATCTTTAGTGCTTTCGGCAGCAAAAGGACTAGGATGATCGTCGGCAAAGATTTCAGCAAAATGTTTTGTCTAAATTAAACCCCCAACACCCCCACCCGGCGCCATGGACTAGGACTAGGACGATCGTCGGCTGATTCTTTACTATTTTGTATTGAACTTAGCAATAGTCATGTAAAGACTAATACAATGTGCTTTTTTATTAGTTTTCTCATCTGATGAGTCGAAACACCATGCTGCAGAGTTGTTGAAGAAATGTAATTTCTCTAATCTGAACCTAATGAATCATAAAATGATTGAGTAAAAAAATAGTTAAATTTACCTTTTCGCACTTATTGGATTGAAAAATTTAAGTATTACCTCTTCACTAAAGTTTCTATTTTCTTCAATATCAGATGTATCAAATCCTGCAGCATGTGCAATATTAGTTTGCCTCTTCACTATGCAACGCTCTGGAACCAACAAAATTGGGTGCATTTTTGCCGCAGTTGTCATCATATGGATTTTCTTCTTGTGTGGGTCGGGTCCTACAATATTATTTGTATGGATCCTGAAATCATCCATGTGATCTCCCCCGTATACATGTTGAGGTTTTTCAAGAAAATTAACATGAAACACTGGAAACTGCTAAGGATTATTGTCTTCTGCATTGTAGGTTAGTTCTGTCTGTCCACTAGTAAGTAGCGCATTACACTTGCAATTAGATTTGATCTATGATGTTTTTACCTTTTACTTGTTCCTGAAAACCATTTCCAAGGTTGGAGGCAATGTTTGCAGATTTGGGTCATTTCTCAAAGAAATCTATCAAAGTACGTACAATTGAAATGCATCTAACTTTGATAACATTGAAAATTAAATAACTGAATTTCGGCCTTTTTCTTTTATTGCAGTTCACGTTTGTCAGCCTAATATACCCTGTGCTGGTTTCAACTTATGCTGGCCAAACTGCATTTATCTCCAAAACCTTGGGGGCGCTGACGATGTTTTTCATCTAAGTGACTCTCCCTGGAACAGTAAGTTCTTCACTTCTTCCTTATCTTGTGTAGTGTAACTTCCTTGTACGATACCTCATGGTAAATTCCTGATTCTTATTTTTTGTATAAACATGCGATTTTCAGAAACTCTTCGGCATGTTTTTGCCGTGTTATCACTGTTTGCTTCTGCTGTGGGAAGTCAAGCAACGATTACCGCCAGATTTTCAGAAACTCTTCAGCACGTTTTTGTTGTGTTATCACTGTTTTCCATCATAAATCAGTGTCAAGCACTCGATTGTTTTCTGAGCGCAAAGTCGTCCACACATCAGAGAAAATACGTTGGCAGGTTGGTGTTTCAGATGCCAACTGGGTGTTCATGGTACTAAGCTTAGCAGTCACCATTGGTTTTCGTGACTTATCGCCCATCGGAAAAGCAACAGGTACTCTTATTTAAGAGTTTTCTTATGTAATACCAGTACGAGGTTTCTTAAATGAACTTAATTTACTCAATTTTTTTGACAGGTTTGGCGATTACTTGTGGGATGCTAGTAACAACTTGTCTAATGTTGCTCGAGATTGCCCTGTACTGGGAGAACAGTGCATTCATATCAGCTTGTTTTCTGCTATTCTTCGGCTCTATCAAAGCGATATATCTTTCCACAAGTTTGTTAAACTTCTTCAGCAGGGCATGGTGTTTAACAATCTTATTGTTGCTTTTCATGACTTTTATGGTTTCTTGGCACTACGGTACCCTGAAAAAATACGACTTCGATTATTTGCTTGCAAGGATGATGTTTTTCTCTTACATGGTTGAGGACAAGAATCCAAGTGGGCTTTCATATGTCGAATTTCTAGTGCATATCCACAGGTAGATTCAAAGTAAAATGGCTTGAAGATACGCACTGTCAGTTTTGTTTACAATATTTTCTACCTGTTTAGAGGAGGGATGCACATGCAAATGGATTTATAATCTAAGCTGTGCATTGAAGCTGGGCCTTCAGTTGCTATGTGGTGAAGAGCAGCAAACCACGATTATTAGAGGTTTAGTAGTTCTGAAGGTTTCTATACTTGCAGCGGTGAATGTTTCAGTAATAAACTACAAGGAATGTTCTTAGTTATGTGTTTAGATTTTTTTCTTTTAGTTTTCATTCATTTTAAGTATGCAGTTGACAGTTTGGTTGAGGGACAAGCAACACTGTAATATTTAGACGAAATTTTGTTTCGTGCATTGCTAAGTTGTAAGACGGCAGCACTAATGTTGATTTCCATTTTTCCGTGACATACAATGGGAGCGGGATCTACTTAAGTGCAGCTTGTGAGATGTTTTTGAGCTTAAAAATGTTTGGACTATTCGTGATGATGCAGCTCTAAAATAGTCACTTCAATTTGCTAAATAACACCATGCTTGCAGTTCTTTGTACATGCTGAACTTGGTCTTCTGTATAGGTGGCTCTACATCCTCCAGTCCCTGGTCCTGTGAAACAGCAAAGGATGTGTGCAATGCCAGCTGCCCTGCCGTGGCTTCCAGATCAATCTATGTCTTTGAGTCATACTGGACTGTCGGAATTGATCCCAATCAAATTCCTCGCCCTATTAGAAGTTCCTCTCTGATTATAAATGAGACCCGTGAGGCAAATCCACCTCCGGTAAATCATCTTGGTTTTATTTTATCGTAAAAAGGAATGTGCCACTTGATATCTGCTTCATGTTCTGCTTTTAGTTATTGAACTGTGTTAGCTTCAGTCGTATATTCAAATTTGGTATTGTGATGCAAACTTGTAGAAACTATTGAGAGCCAGAGAATAATTCTTCAATCATGACACAATTTTACTATACCAAAAGTTTCCTTTTTCCCCCCTCATTTTTTTTCAAATATATTTTTATTATATATTTATTTTGCTGTAGCCTACCACAAGTGATTATATTGTGACAGATACTGGGAATTGCAGTCCTCATCACATAAGATGCACTATTAATCAGGTGAAGTATCTAATATCAGTTCTTATACTTTTTAAGATCGTTATTTATGTTAACTCTTGTCGTCTTTTTTTGACTTTTGTTCACATTGCACCATCACTCTCTTTGAGGCGATTCAATTATTTGTATGAACCATTTTAATACCTAATACTGATTGAAGCTTTTATTTGTCATAGATTCCATGCACCTTAGATGTTTTGTCAACATCTTCAATGCAGTTGGCTTTAGTGGTCCAGCCTTTGGCTCTTCCCCATCCCATCTGAGGAGCCTATCCAAGTAATGTGTAAAATTCTGTTTCCCACCGGTTATGTAAATGAGAAATTATTTTGCTTAACTGGTCATATGAAAGCTTTTGGATTCTTTGATAACATCACACTTTAGATCAAATATAACCATTTATAATGGCATGCAATATGTCGTCTTGCTATTTATAATTGATATCTCTGTTGCTCGCTCTATTATCTTGTCTTGGGCATTATTCTTACGCATGGTTTTTAAAGGCGTAAACGGGTTTCAAGGCCTTTTTTTCCCTCGAGGCGGGGCGTAAGCCTCGAGGCGGGTTCGAGGCGTAAGCCTCGAACAAACAACCAGAAAACTTAAATCTAAGCGAAGTAGCAAACTATAACATATGCAAAAAGTGCATTCAAGCCAATAAGATAGCAAAAACAAAAGAAATCTAAAGTAGCAAATAATTAGTCTTGTCTGCAATGCAATAGAACTATTTGCCTAATGCTGCCCATAGCCCCATAGTTAAAAAAAAAAAAAGGATATAAAACTAGTAATCTATTATAAAATAAAAAGGATTTTAGAACTCGTTGCTCTCATCACTATCAACCCCATCGCTATCATCCTCGTCATCTAGGGCGTGCACATCGGATGCAATTTCAGTATGATCTTCAGCATCACTTGTTATCAATGTCAACCCATTCAGGTTCCTCGTCCTCGTCCCTCAATTGAAGAATTGAAGTTTGAATTTTGAAGAGAGGACAAGAGAAGACTGATGGTTTCTTTCTTCTGCTGACTGCTAGCCTTCAGCTGTTGTTACATGACTTGAGAGTTGAGACTCCAAGTTTTTAATCCCTTTTTTGGGCAATGGGCAGCCTTTTTAATCAACCCTAGTTGTGTAAAGAAACCTAATGGGCCTCTCTTTTAAGTATAAGTGTTTAAATGGGCCAAAAACTCTTGGAATGGAGAATCCTAAGCCTCAAGGCGTGGGCCTCTTGTAACTGAGGCGTAAGCCTCTTAAAAAAAAGGCTCGAAGTGTGCGCCTCGAGGCATCAACTATGCGCCTCGCTTGGAGGCGAGCCTCGAGGCGTAAGCCTCGAATGATTTTCAAAACCATGTTCTTACGTGATCTAGACATGGGCCCTCTTAGACATTTTTACTATAGTGAGATAGGTTGAATATTGTACTTCTGAAAAGTTGAAGCTGCTTGTGAATGTCGACGAGCTTTCAAATAAGTGGGTGGATAAAATTTGACAATCTCTATTGTTTGCGATTATTATTTTTTCCTATTAGCACGATGGCGACTTTGCACATTGGCTTACCTCCTTGCTGATGGCATGGATTCCACTATTCTGGCAAGTCTGTTATGGAACTGGGAAGAACGATGATCTATAATTATGATATAGTATGATGTGAGGATCCAATTGAATTGAAAGAAATGGGCTTAAATGAGATTCTATGTGATGGTTGTCGGTGCGTGATTTTTGTTGGATGGTTTATCCTTATTTCTGGTAGTTGATTTTTTTGTCCCTCCATTTAAAGGGTTGCATGTTTCGCATCTTTGTTTGACTTTCTGAGTAATTAAATGTTGTCCTGAATGATTCAAATTTGCTGACTTTCATTGTTGAGTTATTTGTTTCTTGTCGCTTTTCTTAGTACCTTTTGTTCTTGTCACTTAGGTTGTGGATTTTGGGGAAAGTGGTCCCGTTCGATGTTCTCGCTGTAAAGGTTATGTTAGAATCCCTTATCGGGTAATCAAATATATAAAATCTAATATATAAGGTGAGGGTAAACTTTCCCTAATAAGCCGGTTTTGTTAGAAGGAGTTAGACTCAATATTTTAAGATGGTATCAAAGCCAGACTCAGTTATAATGTTGGGTACCGCCAATATATATTTCCACAGTTGTGTGTCATATTCCACACTGTGCGTGAGTGGGGCGTGTTTTTTTTGAAAAAGAAACAATCTTTGTATTAAAAGAATGTTTAGTTACAAGGGAGCATGCTTAGGTAGGATAGCATGACATAGACTACATCCTAATACAAACTTAGTAAAATCTAGTGCCAAAAATTGCTCCATTCTCTGCAATTGAAAAGACATTTTTTGTGCATTTCTCCATCTTTTTGTGTCATGTGTAGGAATGATAATGAAACCATTAATCATGTCCTTATACATTGCGATTTAGCCAGAAGGATTTGGAGTAGAATTTTGAACATATTTGATGTTTCGAGAAGGTGGACAGATTTGATTCTTATCAAGTGGTCATTTGGGGGAAATAGAAAACTTAAAAAGGAGATTTGGAAACTAATTGTCATGGCAGCAGGTTGGGTATTATGGAATGAAAGGAATAGAGGGATATTCCACTGCTTAGAAAGGTCGATAGATGACGTTTGGGATAACATATTATTCTACACGGGACTTTGGGCTAGAGCAGCGGAAACATCCTGTGACATTGATAAATATTTATTTAGTCTAGACCCCGTCAGTTATTTTTGTAACATTGTATAGTATTATTGGTAGATTTTATATTGATACGCTTGGTGTTTTTTTTTTTTGGTGGATTTCTTATCCACTTGTATTGTATATTCCGAGCTTTTGTGCAATACAATCTTTCGTTTCTTATCAAAAAAAAAAAAAAAAATAAATACATAAATAAATAAAAAAATTCTTTGTTGTTGTATACCCAAGTTGCAACCCAAAACTTGATTTTTTCCCACAATCTGTCCACTGTTTCTTCCTTTTCTTCAAAATTCCTCCTATTCCTCTCCACCCATATTGCCCAAAAAACTGCCAAAATTGCTGCAGTCCACATTTTAGATATCCTTCTGTCTCCCTTCAACTTGCAAGCCAACAGTTGACAACAGTTTTGAGGCATGCACCATTGAATGCCAAGTTTATTTAGCAGCTTGGACCACAGTTTCTAGGCCATATTACATTCCAGAAAAAGATGAGATATTGTCTCTCCATTTGTTTTGCAACATACACACCATCCTGGTGACAACGCTTGATAAGGATGCCTGTTTTGTAGTATCTCGTGAACATTTAGTTTTTCCAAGACAAGTAGCCATCGAAACACTTTGACTCTTGAAAGAGCAAGACTCTTCCATAACGATTTGGCCCATATCTCCTCTGGGAGTAAATAATCTGAACTGAGAGCAAAGCAGGCTGATTTACATGAGAATAAACCACTCTTATCAAGGTTCCATAATCTGCTATCTTCTATCCCCTCTCAAATTGGAAATTGCTCTAACATCCCCAATAAATCCAGACCGTTGGAAAACTCCTAGTTGAACAAATCTCTTCTAAAAAGAAAGTTCTAGCAATGTCCTGCACCTGAATCCCCTGCATCTTCCACCATCAATTCCTTAATACATTTATTTTTAGCCATAGATATTGCAGTTAAATCAGAAAATTTGTCTTTAAATTCCATGTCCCCAATCCAAATGTCTTCCCATACCGACTCATGATAACTTTATACGATAAAGATTGTCTTTCCAAAGGAAATCTCCATAACCACTTCATAAGGAATGCTTTATTTCTGATTTCTATCTTGCTAATGCCCAATCCTCTATGAAATCTGGGTCTACACGTCACATCCCGTGCCACCAAATGATTACTTCCTGACAAATCACTTCCTTCCCAAAAGAAATCCCTTGTTATTTTTTCCAACAACTTGGTCACAGATTTAGGAGCTTTAAACAAAGAAAGATAATATGTGGGCAAGGCTGAGAGAACTGATTGGATCAATGTCAACCTTCCTCCTCGAGATAGAAAAGAACTCTTCCAATTATCCAAACGTTTAGCGCATTTAGATATCACAGGCTCCCAAAAAGACATTCTGCTAGGATTTGCACCGAATGGTAATCCCAAGTACTTCATATGCCAATGACCCATTTCGCACCCTATCTCCAATGCACTTTGCTCTATTACCCTTTCGTCTATATTTAGCCCCAATAGTTGGCTTTTCAGCATATTGATTTTCAAGCCTGAAATAGCGCAAAATGTATGCAAAACATCCATCAAAGTCTGAAGAGAGTTGCAATCATTCACAAAAAAGATTGTGTCGTCTGCAAACTGTAGGTGGCTCACTTCGATCTTGTCTTTACCAATGCTAAAACCCTTAAAGAAAGTTGAGCTGCAAGCTTTATCTATCATTCTCCCCAAAACGTCCGCCACGATGGTAAACAAAAAGGGTGATAGAGGATCACCCTGTCTTAAACCTCTCAACCCTCTAAACTTCCCTCGAGATCTACCGTTAGTGAAGATGGAATATGACACCGAGGAGATGCAACCTTTAATCCATTTCCTCCACATAGTTCCGAAACCTTTATTCTCCAAGACATAATCCAGAAAGTCCCACTCCACGTAATCATATGCCTTTTGAAAGTCGATTTTAACCACCATCCCACTCTTCCCCTTGCTCTTATATTCTTCCACCACCTCATTAGCTACCAACACTGTATCTAAAATCTACCTTCCTTCGACAAAGGCCCCTTGCGTTTCTGCTATGGTCTCTGGTAGTACTTCTTTCAAGCGTAAAGACAACACTTTGGCAACAATCTTGTATAGGCTCGTAACTAGGCTGATAGGCCTAAAATCCTTAACATTGCAGCTGTTCATTTTTTTGGGAATGAGGCAAATATACGTCTCATTAGTGTTTCCGTGAATAACTCCATCTCTAGCAAAGCGATTGAACACCTCCATCAAATCATTTTTAATTACGCTCCAATGTTTTTGGAAAACTGCCATAGTGAAACCATCTGGTCCTGGTGCCTTGTCTCCATCACATTCAAAAACAGCCCTTTTTATCTCCTCTTCCTCAAATGGTCTTTCAAGATGGTGAGCCATAAAATTTGGTATACTCTTCCATTCTATTCCTTCTAGTCCAATAAAGACCCTTTCCCTTGACTTATAGAAATCTGAGAAGAATCTGACAATTTCAGCCTCAATGTCATTCTCCTTGACAAGGATAGATCCATCTTCTCTTTCGATCCTTGAAATAAAATTTTTAGCTTTTCGGGTACTCAATAGGCTATGGAACAGTTTCGTATTTGCATCCCCTTTTGCCCACTTGCATTTAGATTTCAGCCATAAAGCTCTCTCTTCTTCAAAGGCAATCTGGTTCCATTCTCTTTTAATATTGGCCCTGTCTTCATGAAGTCGAGGATTCCAACTTCCACCATCCTCCTTTCTGTCAAGAATGTCTAGTTTTTTCTCAAGTGCTTGTTTGTGAAATTGCCTATTACCATACACCTCAGGACTCCACTGCTTAATAGAGTCTTTAACTTGTTCAATTTACTCATAAATTTGTAACCGGGCCACCCCACGACATTGGCATTTTTCCACCAGATTTCGAACTCATTTTGAAAAGATCTCTGTTCTAGCCATATGTTGTTGAAATGAAATGGGCTGGGGCCCCAGGTAGGGGGGTTAGAATCCAAAACGACTGGGCAATGATCAGATACCTATCCATCCTGCAGCATATGGGGTTTTTCCTAAGGTTAGGCCATGTAAATCTGCTATTGTTGAGATGAGGATCAATCAACTTCAACTCGTTAATCAATTCATCACACATCAACCCCAAGGGGTTGCTCAAGCGGTAAGGGCGGTGCTTGGGATCTCACCAATCCCAGGTTCGATTCCCCGTGAGAGCAAAAAAACTTCTTGGGGCCACTGGGGCGTCTCCCGATCGATGCGCCAGGGTCTCGTGGGAATAGTGAGGTGACTGTTAAAGCGGGGTCCCCCGATACTCTCGGTTATCAAAAAAAAAAAAAAGAAAAATCAATTCGTCAAACATCTTCGTGCTTTTAGTGAGTGAGCTGCTATTGAGTTTCTCTTGAACCCTTCTAACCACGTTGAAATCTCCTCCCAAGCACCATTTTCCTCCACAAATGGAACTAAGGCCAGCCACCTCATCCCAGAAGTCAAAACTTTCACTGACATTATTTGGGCCATATACGCCTGAGAACCACCAAGATTCCTTCCCTTCAGCCTTTAAATGTACTAACACTGAATATTCTCCTATCAGAGAATCCATAATTGAAATACTTTGTGTCCCAAAGAACTAGTGTTCCTCCTGATCTTCCAATAGCTGGGAGCAAGATCCATGCTTTGAAACGTGATCTCCAGATACTTCCCACAAACCTCCTGTCAACTCTTGATTTTTTCCCTTCCTAAAGAACTACTAAATCTGGGTTAATTTTACATATTGTTTCCTTGATGGCCCTTCTTTTTTCCCTAGACCCAGTACCCCTAACATTCCATGACATGATTTTCATATCTGCTTTCCATACTCCCCATTTTTGCTTGACATTTTATCATAGTTGACATTAAAGGTCAGATTTTTTAACTCCCTGCTCTTCTTATATGGTCCCCCAGACGTCGATTCTCCTTTAGCCTTCATTCCCGACTTCGAAGTCATCTTTATGCCCAGCCTATTCATTGATTCGGATTAGAGATTCCAATCCATCACTTTCTCTACGCATCTAGCTTCTTGTTGAGCAGGGGCTGCAGTTTCCTCCATAGTGGGGTTAAAAATGTTCTCTCTATCTTCATAAGTGTTACGGGCTCCTTCCATCAGAGGGGATTTACCTTCTTCCACATCGGGTAATCAAATATGTAAGATCCAATATATGAGGTGAGGGTAAATTTCCCATAAAAAGCCGATTTTGTTAGGAGAAGTTATGCCCAATATTCTAAGAGGTTACATAAATCCTTTCATGAAGTTTATTGATCAAGGCAGGCGTATCATCCGTAACTTGTGTGGTAAGAATAACCGTTATTCCTAATGCCACCTCAATGAGTGTGTTTTATATGCTTTACAAAGATTTTTCCATCTTACTAATACAGTCAATTTTCTATGGGTTCCTTTATTTGTCCTTCCACAGTTTAAAACATATGGAGCTGAATAGTAATGATTTGTCATGCCTTACAAGAGTTTAAAGGACTAATATACTGAATACCTGAATCCTTATGCTGTATTCTCGGGTCTGCTTTGACGGATTGCATTGTTGTAGCTGTTAGAAATTTCCTTTTTTCTTTTGTTCTTGTGTATATTTTGAAATGTGCATTGCTATTATTTCAATCATTAGTGAAATCTTATTGTCCAACTATATGCTTCTCTTCTAACTATTCGTTTCGCAGGATTTACTGATGATACTCCACTAGACTATCACTGCAACTCAGGTCCAGACGGTAGGCCTGACGATGCTGATGAAAGACCTGAACTATGCAGAGGAACTGTTGAGTTTGTGGCTAACGAGGAGTATATGGTCAGTGACATTTTGGTTGACTCAGATTTGGTTTGACACTTCTTGGAGATTGCCAGTGAGAAAACAATACTAGTAATCATGCTGTTAATTGAAATATTGGAGAAAGTCTACCATGCCCTGGAAGCTAGTTCTATAATGAAAAATAACTACTTGAATGAGAGAACACTTGGTGGTAACTTCAAGCTCAGTTGGGTATATCTTAGCATTGTATCAGAACTTTGAGATGGAGGGTTTTCTATTGCCACAGCATTTTGCAGGCTTTTACTATAAGTCCTCTTTAAATGGCATAATGTATCACGAAGGCCAACCTCCGCAGTAATAATATTTAATTAATATATTTCTCAGAATCTGACTATTTTGAAAATTTCGAAAAGTAGCCCAACTTGGTCAGAAGTACTTGCTGGAGCCATCTTAGGAGCTCAATCGACCACTCAAAAAGCTTTCGCAGAGTGATTTTACTGAAAAACAAAATGAAGGAAGGGAAAATGAAAACTTTGAGAAACCTGACACAGTAACTTCAAATGGTTTATAAACTTGGATTTTACAGTCCAGAAGATCCTCTGCATCAGAAAGTTGTCCTTTGATGTCTAGTTTCTATTAAGGCACTCCATGTGGAGTCATACATACTTTTATGTCCTTTTTATTTTGCAAGATTAGTATTTTCACTTGTATTTGTTTTCCATGTGAAAATATCTGAATATGTGACTCATTTCAGGTGCGAGAACCAATGCCCGGAATATTTTTCTTTCTTATTGATGTATCCATGAATGCCATACAGACTGGTGCAACTGCAGCAGCTTGCAGTGCAATCAACTAAGTGATAGATGATCTTCCTGTAAGTTCATAAATCGTATCTTCATGTGGAAATATTATATTCAAGTACCCTCCATTATCCATTGCTAGGCTAATGATTTCGAATTCTGGAGCTTACTAATAATGAATAGGAGACGACTGTGGAGATGCTTTTCTTTAAACTTTTGAAAGATGCTTGATTCTTTTTTGTCCAGTCCCATGCTGTAGAAATTGCTTGATTGGCGTCTTTTGTGTATAAGATTTATGAAGTTCGCAAAAGCTGACAGATGCACTCATTAGCCTTATGGATATTTTTATTGACAGAAGTATCAGTAAAAGAATAAAAGTTCCTTAGAGAAGTTACTTCATTTTGGTCAGAGGAAAGGTATATTAGTGAGGTCATTGATTGTTAACATGGAGCTGTGTCTGTTTCAACATTTTTTTTTTTTACATTAGATAGGTTAAATATTCACCGCTACGACTTAATTGAAGTCACCTTAGTTGCATCAGCATATTCATAACTACTTCTCACACAACCTTAAAGTGACGGTTTAGCCAAAATCGAGAAAAGAAAGGGGGAAAAAGGAAAAGAAGGAAAAATGAAAATGGTTACCAAACACACTCCTAGGAAACAGGCAACTGACTGCCTTATGAGAATTCGATACTGTTTTTCTCAAGTTCGAAATGGCTGTATTATGCAAGTTTTTCGTGGAATTTCTCCAATCAATTCCTAGTTTCCGACATCATATTCTTTTCTGGGCATTTGTTGTATACCTTCTTTTTTCATTGGAACTCCTACGATCACTTTCACCTGATAAATATCTCTCTGATCTTCCAATGTTCTCATTATTTCTTTATTTTGGACATCATATAAATATATTTTGGACATCACTTTCTCCTGATAAATACCTTAAACTACTATGTGTCTCTAATCATCTTATCCTTACAAACCATCGAAGAACTGCATTCTTGGTTTTCTTATCTTAAAAGAACTAAATTATTATTTAGTGTCATTGTTTCTCTACATAAGCCTTGCGCTCTCTCTCTCTCTCTCTATATATATACACACACACACACACACACACACACACATTAATATATATGCAACTGTGTGCTGTTTCTCTGCATAAGGCTTGCTCTCTCTCTCTCTCTCTCTCTATATATATATATATATATATACACACACACACATTAATATATATGCAACGGAATGCAGGGGGTGTGTATAATAGGGCCACTATAGACTTTCTCCAACACAGAGAAAGCTTAATCATTTGACATTGATGATACTTTTCTTGCAGGAGGGTCCTCGGACAATGGTGGGACTTGCTACATTTGACTCAACTATCCACTTTTACAACTTGAAACGTGGGCTACAGCAGGTTGGGGGAAAGTATCTTTTGATCGGGTTTACAAATATAAATCTAATCATACTTTTTCTTCAATCATATATGCTTGTTTCCAGTTACTATGATTCTAAATATTTAACCTTTCAGAAGAATGTCTCTTGTTTTCATCCATCAATCGTTCCTGATAAAATATATATTATGACCTTATATCTTGAGCAAAATAAGGTTGGCATCAGCAGTATCAGTCACAGTTGATGTTACAGGGAATGCCTGCTTTGATATTTGCTTCTGTTTAATTGCAGCCATTGATGCTTATAGTCCCTGATGTGCAAGATGTCTATACTCCTCTTGAAAGCGACATTATCGTGCAACCTTCCTGAGGTTGGTTACCGTTAATTAGTTTGTTTCATCTCCTTTAAAGGGAGTTTTTACTTTTCTGCAAAATTTTCGCTTCCAGTTCTGTATCAATTGCCAGTCTCCAAAGTCTTTTCTTATTTTTCTTCTCTTTTTGTTTTTGCTTGTGTGTGTTTGGAAAGGCATGGATATGGTCTGTGTTAAGGTATTGATGCTTTCCTTGATTTAAAATTTTCCAATTGATTGGGGAAAAAACTGAAAAATGCAGTGTTGACAACATTTGGAGCTTTTACTGGAAAGCATTCCAACAATGTTTCAGAACAAAAGAACGGCTGATTCAGCTTTTGGCGCAGCAATTAAGGTACAAAATTTGTGCTATTTGTGTTATTTGTGTTATTTGCTAACATTTTGGTTGCTAAGTATCTTGCTACTGTTTGAGTTGTCAGTTAATTCAGTTTGCACTTCTAGCTATTTAGCTTTAGTTTGTGGATGAGAAATAATTAGTGTATCCCATAAGAAAAGTTTAGTGAGTTCTTACAGCACGTAATGGTCTCCCTTTGAAGTCTACTTTAGCCCAAGAATTGTGAGATCCTATAAATAAATTGGAACTTGCCGCTGCAAATCACCTAATGCAGGAATTAATTGGATATCTTGAGTACAGCTTATTAAACATACTTCCGTGAAGTAGTTGCCTGCCTTACCACGCCAGAATCTCAAGAAATCTTCAGTGTGACACCTATCAGCTATCATGAGGAAGTTGTCTTATACATGCGAGAGTTCATGACACAACCAATCTTTCATATAAGATGTTCCATTCAATTTAGATTGATATATTACATTAATATTGTATGTTTTTTGTCCTTTTCACTTCAGGCTGCCTTCTTGGCTATGAAAAGCTAGCACCGGTGGCAAACTCCTTGTTTTCCAATCTGGTGAGCTTACAGATATCTTTACTTATTGATGATCAGGAATTGTAGAAAGAATGTGCTGAGGGACTCTTGGTATGTTACAGTGTTTCCGTCAATTGGCAATGGATCTCTTTCTGGTAGAGAAGCTGAAGGAAGAACCAATAAATCAGCAGGAGAAAAGGTATGGATGGTTTACATGTTATCTGCTAATTTATTAGAAACAAGTATGGCGTCCTATGTATAACTAGAAGGGAAAATGTTCAATAACTACACATTTTCTAAAAAATTGCCTAATTAATCATAACATCTTATTTTTTGACCACTAACTCTATTTTTCCCTAATAAGACACAAACACTCCATCCACCCCATTTAATTTACCATTATGCCACCATTGAAACCAAAACCCAAACAATCTAGATTATTACCCATACAAGAGATCCTCTATCTCTCAAATTGCAAAGTAGGTTCCCCAACTTTCAAATTTTGCACTTTAGTCCTCAACTTTTGAACTTTCTTTCAAAAATACCCCAAAATATTTGCATCCAAGATCCTCCATCTTTCGGATTGTTTCATTTTGGTCCTCAAATTTTTGGATTTTTGACACTTCTAGTCATTTTTTCTCATCTTTTTCCTTATTTTCTTCTACGTTTAGGAAATTCACCTACAAACATTATATTTAAAATAACGTAAATAAATAAATTTATCATATATTCCACAGTACGCACATTCAACTTCTTCCTTCCATTGTCTACGACTTTCTCTCTTTACGCACCGTAAGAAAAATGTTATCTGCCCCGATAATTTTATTACCTATCCAAATAATAATATGACATACTCCGACTAACAT
Source organism: Jasminum sambac (assembly GCA_018223645.1). Taxonomy (NCBI): domain Eukaryota; kingdom Viridiplantae; phylum Streptophyta; class Magnoliopsida; order Lamiales; family Oleaceae; genus Jasminum; species Jasminum sambac. The sequence continues at coordinate 41,506,207 of CP073647.1, read as the reverse complement.
TCAACTCTTGCTTCCCCCATCCCCGACTTTCTCTCTCTAAATTACCACCACAATTTTAACTCTACTACCACTAATATTCTCCCACCACCACCGTGAACCATAACTCCACCACCACCAATGTTCTTGCACCACCACCACAACTATAACCATAACTCCACCACCACCAACACTCTCACCACCACCCTACCACTATTCCTCCTTCACCGCCACCACCGTCACCACCATCACCATTCCACCGCCACCACCACCACCACCACTACCAATTCCGCCACCACCACCACCACCACCACCATCCCCTCCACCCCCACCCCGCACCACCACCATTCAACCACCACTACTCCACCGTCACCATTCCTCCACCGCTCCCCTACCACCACCATTCCACCACCACTACCATCATTATTACTTATCACGATAATACTTTTACCTGCTTTAATAATACTATTATCAATATTATTACATATCATGATAATCATACCTTCCTTAGTAATAGCATTACCTACCAAACCACCATCATTCTCCCCTCCACCGCCATTCCACCACCGCCGCCGTCTCCATTCCATCACGACCACCCATGCAATACTATTAGCTGCTAGAGTAATACTATTATCGATATTATTACTAGGGATGACAAAAAAAGCCGACCCACCCCGAACTTGCCGACGACCTACCCCGAATGGGTCCGAATTTTGCCGACCCGCGGGTTGATGGGTTGGGGTTCGGGTTGGCTTCCATGACCCGTGTCGGGTCGTGGGTCGGGTTCGGGCCAATGGTGACCCGACCCCACCCCGAAATACATGTATAGATTTTTTTTATAATTTGGTATGTTTGCAATTTGCCAAATAGCCAATTAATACCTAATTACATAAGCCCAATTAGTACCAAGACCCAAGCTAGAATCCTTTAAACCAAAAAAAAAAAAAAAAAATAGTCGGGTCAACGGCTTGATCCGAGATGTCCGCGACCCGCCCCGATTATTTGCGGGTCACGGGGCGGGTTCAGGCCGCAATTTGACCCGCGGGTCGGTAACGGAAACGGCCGACCAGACCCGTTGCCATCCTTAATTATTACATGTTCTGATAATCATATTACCTTCTCTAGTAACAGTATTACCTACCAAACCACCACCACCACTACCCCAATAATACAAATACATGCCCCCGATAATATCATTACCTACCCTAATAATGATATTACCTACCCATAATGTTATTATCGGTTATGGTAATCTAAAGAGAGAGTGGGTAGAGAGAAAAAGTCGGGGACGAGAGAAGCGAGAAGTTAAATATTTGCCGAGATTACCTAAGGTGGTAATCTGAAGAGAGTGCGTAGAGAGAGAAAGTGAGAGACGAGGGAAACGAGAAGAGTATTTTTCAAGATTACTTGGGGTGGTAATCCATGTTACTTGGAAAGGTAATATTTATACGTCCATTAATATTTATGAATTGCTATCAATAATATTAAATGAAGTATAAAGTTATCTTTATGCTTGCAATTTTTTTTAATCATGATGAAAATTTTATTTATTTATATTATCTTAAATATTGTATTTGTGGGTGAATTTCTTAAATGCAGAAGAAAACAAGGAAAAAGATAAGCAAAAATGACTAAAAATGTTAAAAATCCGAAAGTTTGAGGATCAAAATGAAACAATCCGAAAGATAGAGGACCCTGGGTGCAAATATTTTGGGGTATTTTTGAAAGAAAATTTAAAAGTTGAGAACTAAAATGCAAAATTTGAAAGTTGGAAGACCTTTTGTACAATTTAAAAGATAGAGGGAAAATGACAGTGTGGAAAAAGAAAGATGGGGGGCAAAAATGTCCATAAACACCTAAAAAGAGTAATTGGTAAATCACTTTTTATAAGTTGTAGTTAGTTGTTAAGAAATAAGATGTTTTGATTTAATGGCAAGGATCGGGTTTGACCTGTAGTTATTGGGCATTTTCTCTTAATAGAACTATGTTCCTCTTCCTCATTGAATTTCAGGAGGCTCAGAAATTACTCCAACCGGCGGATAAAACTCTAAAAACAATGGCCATTGAATTTGCTGAATACCAGGTAAAGTTTCATTAGTTGTTCCTAAACAATAGCTGATATTCTCAAGATTTACAAATAGCCATTTCTTCAGATTTATAACCACCTATTTGTGTTAACACTTTCACATATGTGTTGACTTGTTCGTCACAACACAAACATACGTAGATATCGCTTCCATCTCTGTTGTCAGCTGAACAACGGGAGGCCGGGTAACTGTCAAATTAATTGGTTCTTAGTCCATATAGAATTATGTATCTTAGCTCTTTATCTGGCAATTGTCTCATTTGTTATCGCAATGTCAAGATTTAGCGTGAATTGTATTTTACTCGAATCATTGTCAATCTTATATATACAGTTATTGTAAAGGATATGTTTCATGTTTCAGAAATTGATTGTCTCTGATTTCCAAAGTTTAACTCTCTCCAGGTATATTATTATTACCCTTTCTCTGTCCTGTCTGATCCTGCTAAGCTTTACAATGATCTTCGGAATGTCTCACGGCCTCAAGGCTTTGAGGCGGTGATGCGAGTTAGATGCAGCCAGGTGCACTTCACCTATTCTAACTCTTCTTAGCTTTTCATCTAGGCTGATAATAGTTCTATTTCATGGGAAGACAGCCCAAAGGTTCACGGGCGGGAAGAGAACAATGTTATGTTAACATTCACACTTTCCTTCTCTCTCCTGTTAAGGTATTCAAGTTCAGGAATACTTTGGAAACTTCTGTAAATGCATTCCGACAGATGTCAATCTACCAGCTGTAACCCCCCCCCAAAAAAAATTATATACTAGATAGCTATAAAATCTCGACTCAATTAGGGACGATAGTGGGTCGGGTCAGGGTTGAGGTGGCCATTCCACGTGCCGCCATACAGAAATCTTTTCAAGGAGCCTAGCCTTCTTCCATGGCCAAGGGATTCCACTCTCCTGAGAAGGAGAAAGGGCGGCTATAGAGTCCGATCTATGTCTTTGAAAATGACCTGCTTAATTTCCTAAAGGAGACATCCCCACCAGGATATTGTACCAACTAGTTTCTTTTATGAGTTCAGACCTACACCAATAGAGTTTAAAACAGCTAATAGATAAGTTTTTGGTCATGAATTTATTTTTGTAACATCGCCTTCCTTCATGGGGTGGGCAACCAAAACTAGCCTATGCCTGAACCCGACTTGGGTTGCCCCACCACGAAACCGTCCGCAAACCTGTGAGGCAAGTTTTTCCCGCTCTATTCAGGGTGGTTTCCTTTTATTTTTGTTTTTATTTTTTATTTTTCATGGTGCCAACACTAGACTTAGTTCTGTTTCATATCTAGGCTCATTCTTCAGAACATCATTTGAACTAGACATAGTTTTTCTACAAGTGGCATTTCTTCTATTTTCTGTTACTGAGAAACATGTTCAACATCATTTCGCTCTTTTTTGTATTACTGAGAAACATCTACCTTATATTTACAAATATCATTTCAACTTCGGCAGTAATGATCTCTAAGTTTAGAAAATGTTTTTCTCTGTACTCAACTCAAATTTACAATTTCAAAAATATATTTGGCTCGACTATAATAGCTTAAGTTTTTAAATATGATGGTTGACCTTGGGTTAGTGTAACGGAAAGACGTGTTCTATCTGATGATATGGGATGGAACTAATGAGTGGAGCACTACGTTCATGGAGTCTGCCCTCCGTACCACCACAAAACAGTTGTTCAAGACTTTGCTTCAAGTCCTGCCATCATCCATTTACCAAAAGGCATTTGGTGGAAAAAACTTGCTTTCATTTGTGGGGGCATGTGGAATGAATACATGTGGCTGCTTTCTACTAGTTTAAGCAGTCAATTTTGTTGGTTAACAAAAATTTATTGGGAAGATAGTCTTTGCCATTATTCTTGTTGCAGATTATATTATACTTTTGAACTTTTATAGTTTTATGTCAATTAAGGTTCTATAACAGCGTGGACGTGTTTTTCCTTCAACTGCTTTTTGCAGATTGACTCTGACAAAACAATAATGGTAACCATAAAACATGATGACAAATTGCAGGAAGGCTCAGAATGTGCTTTTCAGGTGCTGTTCGATTCTTTGTGCATAGTGTTTTATGTTGAACTCTTCTATGATATTTGCCTCTATGAAGTCACTGCTTGTCTGATCACTTGGTGTTACTATGTTGTATAGTGTACTCTCCTCTACACCACCGTATATGGACAAAGAAGAATCCGGGTTTCAACTTTATCTCTTCCTTGCATCGCAATGCTGACTTGCTGAGTAATCTCTTCCGCTCTGCTGACTCAATTTGCTTGTGTCCTGAAGCAAGGTAGTTTGCTGTGCAAGTGCCTCGTTAATTTTATCCTTCGATTCGATCTTTGAGTTTAAGAATTTACGGAAGGTTACATGTTGCAATTATGTCTATTTGTGCATCTCCCTTGTGTGAAGCTTGGCCTCTAATCGTCTTGACCCCCATTGTCCTCCTACACTCCTACTTCGCTCCCTCCCAGTAGTTGCCTTTTTAACCAAATATGAACAAATTCTAGCATGATTTCTTCTTTGTTAATTACATACTGATTCTGCTATCCGATTTTCTCATGTAACGGTGGCTAGTGAACTCCCCTCGGCTCCACTCGCACAAGTCAGGGAGCAAGCAACAAACGTCTCTACAGCATCATCTTCTGGACAACTCATTCTTCCTGAGGCACTTAAAACTCTTGCCACTATACACGCTGGGTATGCTATAAGACAACATATCTTTAATCTTGCCAAAATAGTCAAATTACAAATGCATCTAATAGAACAGACTGCACAAAAATAGTCAAAATATTAGTGCACCTGCTAGGATGGGCCACGTTGAAATCCCGTAGCATAAAATTCATCTATAATAGAATCTATATCAAGACTCATTGCATATTCTTGCTTGATGTATAGTGTCATACAATCAGCTAGAAAACCATCGTTCATTTTGTTACGGATTTCTATCTTTACTTTCTTCATTGCCGAAAATGCCCGCTCACTAGAAGCCGCAGATACGGGTAGTGTCTATACGAGACGAATCAATCTAGTAATCACAACATAATTTTCTGACCTTCCACTTGCAACCAATTTCTGACACAGATCCGGAAGAATAGGTACATCAAATCCGGAGTTAGAGATCACATCAACTGGTCTGTCACTGAATCTTGTATTTAACTCCACTAATAAGGAGTTTATAGCTTTATTAAAAACATCAAAGTGATAATGATGATCAACTGTAGGCTACTCACGGCCACATGATCGACAAACCTGATAAGAAGGACGATAAGAAGAACTTAAGTCGGGTACGTCGACGTCATTCTTTGAACAAAATAATATCACCTCTTGAAGAAACTCCTCCCAACCATCTTCTCTCAGAGCTTGAAGTAGAGTTTTCATAGTGTGTACAAATCTCTTAGCAAACAAAATATCTTGAATTTTCTTTTGAAGTGCTTGATATAAAACATCAGTAATCCCAAAAATTTTACGCATAAAATGCAAGACAAACACAAATTCAAAGCTTGTAAAGTTTGTGAATGCGCAATCAATTTTTGCTTGAGATCTACTAGTCAAATGATTATAATCAAGAAGGCACTCAAAACACTTTGCAAGTTGCAACATACATATTCAACACTCTTTACAGACTCGTAATGAGAACTTTAGCGAGTAGCTCCATATCTTTGCAAATTCCCAATTTGATTAGCTCTGCCCACTTCCTGAGTTCGTTTCTCCACTAGTTAACAAATGCTCAATTTCCTGCTTAGGTGCAGTTTGTAACTCAGCAACACGCTTAGGAGATGTAATAATAGTAATAAAACAATCCGTGTGAGAGACAAATTGCCAAATATTACACCACACACGTTATTAGCACCATCATAGCCTTGCCACCTCATATTTTGGATTTGAAGATTGTGACGAACAAGAACATCAGAAATCTGGTTTTTAAGATTCAATGGGGTAGTGTCACTAACACTTTTGATAGCAAAAAGCCTCTCTCCTATAAGCCCCTCACTATCCACAAACCTCAATATGACACACATTTGTTCTCGGTGAGAAACATCTTGTGCATCTTGTGCTTCGTCAACAAGAATACAATATAGTGCATTCCCTTACTTCTTTTCGAATCATATCTCGTCCCCTATTCCCATAATATTCAAGAGTTATCTTTGTATATCTGGAGAGTATATGTGGCATTTTTTTGGAGCATTATCCAAGAGAACTTTCCTAATTTCATCATTCGTTTTGGCAAAAGCACGAACCAATTCAATCAGATTTCCATGGTTCGATGAGGTGATTCATCATGGCCCCTAAATGAACACCCTTGGAGTGCTAACCAATGAAGAGCTTCTATTGTGGTTCTTATACGCAAAAAGAGCTTTTTGAGCTTCCTCTCTTGATACAACTTTAATCATTGTATCAATATGATGAGACGGTCTCATTAAAACATCTGCATTTCTTACGCACATGTTATGATATGACGAAGGTGAAGCTCCGATGTGCGTAAGAAATGCACATTTATCGCCTTAGTTAAGCCTTTTCCAATTGTTAAATCCAATAGTTGTCAATGCCGAAAGATTCGGAGAGGGGTTATTATTATCAAGAAAAAGAAAACAATAAAAACAATACGCTTTATCTTGAGAAAGAGAATACTCTAGCCAACGAAACTTATCATACCAATGTAATTGAAATCATCTCATTTGTTTTCCACATAGTCTAGCTCGGTATTCCGAAAGTTGTGGTTGATAAGCTCCCACCCTTAGACAAGCGCGTCGAATTCGATCTCTTTCATTAGCGGGATGTTCACACATACGCTTTCTTTTTAAGGGATCCCGTTCAATAGAAGGATATGAATCTGAATTAGGATCAGGAGATGAGATGTGCTTGTGTGCGGGGCATGAAATTACAGGAGGAGGAACCACTTGAGAAGGAACACTTAGGTTGGGAACTTGAGTTTCCTTGACACCTCCGTCTTTAGGTTTGTCTACTTTTGAAAAGAAAGAGAACAAGGTCTTTCCTTTCTTGCTACTTGACGATTGTCCTCATTCCATTTTAAATTCTACAATAAAGAATGCAACTTAGTTACACTATGAATCTATGATTCATTAAAAATAAAAAATTCAAGTTTATTTGTTTAAACAACCCCACAAATCACAGATTAGCAGACACTGAGTAAAAAACTAGTCCCCTTTCTAGTTTCTCTTCGCATCATTAGTTAATTCCCAATCAAGTCAACCATGAAAAACATTGCATCCAATGAGCCAATCAAATAGTCAAACAATCAACATATAACATTAGAGATTAGAATATGAATATCCAAATTCCAAAATTTTTCAAACAATTAGAATATATTCGAACAATCAAAAGATCAATAATCTGCAATCACGTAGTACACAAGCAATGTTTTAAACTTTTAATTCTTTCAACTCACAAGTCATAGAGCAAGCTGGCAAGCTATAAATTCATTTTGAATTTTCAACCCAAGTTCCCAAGTGTATATGAATATGAATATATGATTATAGTCATAATTTACAAAATAAAAATTAAAAATCCTCAATAAGAAATTACAGTGCGAAAAGACGAAGTTGAAGATTGAAGAGCGAAGAAAAAAGTGAATTTTTGTACCAAGTAATCGAGTAAGAAGCCGGCATTCAAATTTCAGAGGGTTTCATTCGGTTGTATTTTGTTTTGTGTTGACATTCTTGTTGTCAGACTGAAGATTGGCAGCGGCGATTGGCGACCGACAGATTGAGCATGAGCAATGGAGAGAAGAAGCCGTGGTCGATGATTGAGAAGAAGAAGAATGGAGCTTGAGTCTTGTTGAATACGATTTGAATACGATTACTGCCTATTGGTGCGGACAAGCCAGAGTTTAATAATTCACTTTTAATTGTATTCAAATTATCCAAATCCAATGGCCCAACAACAGGTATTATTAATTAGGGTTGAGTGAATGGGCTTTTTCAATAGTTGGGCTAGGCTACAATTGCATCTCTCATAAAAAATTAGGAAAAATTTCAAATTGGGCTTAGTAGTGGGTTGCGGGTTGGAGTACAGTCCAAACCCCCCACCACCCCAAACACCCCCCACCACAAAAAAAAAAAAAAAACCCCCACACACAGAGCTCTGCCCCTGGTTCTCATGAATATGTGCATATGTGTTCGTAGTATTGGATTGGATGTGTGGTTCAACTTACGATTGATTAGCTCACTAAAGTTCTTAATACCACCTTCTAAGTCTTTTGTTTCTTTTTGAAAGGTTGCATGAAATAATGGTAGGCATTTTCCTGTTTTATTTATTTATATCTAGTTCCTTTCTATCATTTCGATCCAGCCCTACCAAAAAGCAGTGGATTGCGAGCTGATGCAAGAGTTGATGATAGGTCTTTTTGGATTAATAAAATAATTATGTTCCCCCATTATCTACTCCTTTGACAATATACGGTTAGTTTAACCTGGAACGATAACCATCCATGATCTAGACGGGAAGGTATGAATATTTATACCACAATATTTATTTATTATTATAAAAAAAATTATTTTTTTAATTAAAAAAAATTTAAATAAAGAATTGAAAATGATTAGTGTTAAAGAGGATTTGACATACTGTCCCATCTATATATGTGGTCCACACTAAGTATCAACTCCCTCTATTATGTTATTATTATTATTCTTATTATTATTGTTATGAATAATAATTGAAGTGTTATGAATAATTGAGAATAATTTGGTGGTTATGAATTATGAGGAATAATTTGGTGGAGGAATAATTTGGTGGAGGAATAATTTGGTAAAAGATGTAATTATTATATGTGAATGACTATTATACCCTTGATGAAATTATATAATTACGATTGTGCGTTCGAGTTTTCATATAAATAGAACGATTATTAATGAAATTAAATTCACGAGAATTCCAGAATTCATTCTCTCTAAATTCTCTACATTGTTTACATCTCTTATAACGTTATCAATGCTTGAGTCTCTGCTTTGAGTAATATGAAAGAAGTATCTTTCTGGTTGCATCTTATAGATGATCTTCTGTATCGAGCGGATTATTACCAATGAATTAATTCATCCTCATCAAATCACTAAATAACTCTCTTTGCAAATACATCATTGAAAATTCAGCTTTTGTTCATATTCTTCTCCCACAATTCCTCAATTCTACAATATTTGGAGATGTCTTGAAATCCCAAAATTGGAAGAATGGAGTCAAAGAATTTTCAGATCACGTAAATAAATGGATTGCAAGTAAATCTCATCCATGGAATAATTAGAGAGAAAGGAAAAAGCGAAATCATATGATTTTATAATCTGATAATATATTAAGCTATAACGTTCGTTTTATCGAGATATAAGGGTATACATTATCAAAATCAAATTTTCTCGACTCCATTATACTCGATTTAACGAGAACTTCGATTTGACACCAAACATTGATAGGGGTAATAACTCGTTTTGAAATATGTTATTATCAAACTTTCAAAATTTACAAATCAGTACACCAACTTTTGAAAAAGTTACAAAATAGTCCTTGAACATTTTGATATTGATAAATTGAAATAGAATGAGATAATTTTCAATCGTAAAATATTGATAAAATATTTTTTGACAATTTTACCTTCTACAATTGGAATTGACAATTTTACCCTTAGGGTAAAACCGACCTAATTTTGGCGACGGTGAAAAATGGATAGAATATTCATGAAGAAATTCTAAATCCATTGATTATATAAAATGGCTTGAAGTCCATTTGAGTTAAAAGATCGAATATTATTTTAACTCGAAGAGTTTAATTACATAATATCTTACATTACAAAAGGATAAATGTGCTTTCTTGTAGAAGTAATGAGTATTTGTTAGAAAAACAAATTTGCTCCCAAAATAAAGATTCAATATTTAATTCTACTTTATTTCTGCAATTTAATTCTTGCAATACCTACTTGATGATGGGTTCAATAGTCACTAAACGGAAGGTTTATATATTTACGCACTTTATATGCTAAGTAATGGGTAATACCTTCTACTTGCTTGAATCCTACTCTGAAGAAGTAGTTAAATATTATGCAATTTAATTCTTGCTATATTTAAATTAGTAGATTTATATTTATTGCAATAATTCCCATAAGGTAGGTTCGACCACTATTGGAGGAAATTTAATTCGGCAATTTAAATTTATGCACTTTATAGTTTGAGTATATTTCCAATGTGGTGAGTAATACCACCACGATTGGTGTGCATATTTCCAATGTGGTGGGTTATACTACACGATTGGTTATAACGAATCCTACTCAGGAAGAAGTAGTTGATCAAATATTCTAATCATACTCGAAAGCGGCGATGAGAATAAAATTACTTCTCCATATATCACAGGAATATTAATGGAGAAAATTGAGCAAGTGGTACTTGAAGTTACCATTGGATAAATAGATGAAAGTAAAATGCTTTCAATAGATCCCATGTTGATAAATCAAAGATAATATATCGCATGGAGAAATTATATGAAGTAATCTCATCGATGATATGAGATTGTATTAATATGAGAATAAAATGCTCTTGAAGAAGCATAATCACTAGATTCTGTATTTGAATAAAGCCAATATGATATTATTATTACTCCGAGGAAGAAGTACAAAGCAGTAGAAGTGGAACATATTGAGAATATCAAAGATGGTAATAAACACTGAAAATATAGAAATACGAAAAGAAAATATATATTGAACCCATAAATGAGGGATGCGTCAGAGTATAAATATAAAGTAACTCTGCCACCCAGAACATTCGGGTTGATAATGAAAGATCAAAAGGATCTCTTTTTAGCTTGACAGAGTGATGCATGTGGAGTGGGTTTTAAACTTCCACGATTTTTGAACATATGATTGAATCTTGATGAGTAGATCGGCAAGCTGTATTAAGCGAAACAAGTATATTTCTTCTTTGAGCGAGAAATAAATTTATGTTCTACACCTGATCTAGAAATGCTAGCAAACCATCGAAGAAATAATTAATATTCAACAAACCTATGGGTTTGGTATGAAAATTCCCATTTGTGCAAAATGGCAGCTATATTGAATATTTCCTCCAGCGTGTTATAAGCGCCTGGAAGAACAATAAAGCATCACTATTGCTCATCATGTACATCGACGATCATGGATGGATTGTGTTTGTAGCATCAATCAGTTGGACTAATGACATTTCTAACTCCAATTCGAATTCACGCCTCCAATTCGATGAAAAGGTATTATACTTGACACTCTTATCCCCATAATTGTCACGGCCATCGTAAGACTCCTTAATAGTTTGTTATTAGTCCCTCCATATAGTATATTGATATTTTGTTTCCCTAACTCCTTACAAGTTGATACGCCATATCCACATATTGGATATGACCTACTAGTCTGACCACCAAGAACACATATAGTCTTTTACCTGGCGAGGTAAAGATTGACTTACATGAGATGATTTTGATATCTCCATCTCCATCTCCACCTCTATCTTTCTCTTTCAGCGAATGAATGATAGATATATGAATCCCTCTATTTAAAGAAAAACTTTCAAACCAATAATTAGGTGCACTATTTACTTTTGACAAATATGAAAGAAAGAAAAAAAGTGAGAAAATTTTTTTAGTGATATGACATATAGTATCGAGAGATTGAAAAATAATATATATATCTTAAAATTGAAAAGCGATATTTACAAATAAAAAGAAATATATTGATCTTTGTTATTGAGCTTTCTTACATAAATATGGGAAAATCATTATGCTAAATTTTCTACTAAATTTACAAAGCAGGATCTTCTAAAGTAAGTTTTCAAAGTATGTAGCGTTTGTTGATCTTTGAATTTGGCCCATAAGGCCATTAGCTCACCTTATGCGTGTCCACTAGGATGTCTCAAGAGCACGTTGAATATCATCCAAAGGCTCCTTACTCAATCCATCCTTAATGAATGCTATTTTATCTTACCGATTTACGGACAAGTACCCATGATTTACATCGAGTGTCACATGTCCAAGAGCACACTTGTAGCATCCTCTAATCTTTTTTGCTCTCGTTTCTTTGAAAAACTACTTTTACCCACATACCAGGCATGTATTTAGAAAGAATTGAAACCTCACGGATAATCGAACCTTTGCTTCAATCAAGTATCGGATATCTTGTGGGATACCCTTATTCATTAGCATCTTAATCTTTCGACCTACATCGATAAATCCTTTTTAGGATTTTGATCGATAGTGATGGATAGTATTTTCGAAGATTTGAGAGCATATGATCCATTATAATGTATAGACCCTTGTTAGGATGAATTTTGCAATAATTTTGATGATTTATTTATAGAATAATGTGGCGTATGAAATAAGACTCGATTTTAAATAAAAAGCGTAAAGCTACGATTTGAGGAATTAAATAATAGCGGATGTGATGCGTATATTGTAACTTTCCGTGTTTGAGCATAGTAGACAATAATGTCACCAAAAGATGATGGAATATGTCGGTGAATGATTTCTATGATAAATCATATTGAGCACTATCTGAATCTAGTGAAATCGATATAAGAATTTCTTTGAACTAAAAAGTTCAATAATACTCGTTCTTGCAAGACGGATGACCATCAGGTTTAAATAATTATTGAAATCAATATTTCAACTGAAAAATTAAAAGAATTCTTCAATGATTGTTACCGATAAATGATGAAATAAATTCTTAGCGATATTGGGAATAAATCCCAAATATATCGAAATAAAGGATGAGAAGTATGGGCCCACTCATCCTCATAAAGTGACTACTTAGATATTATGATATGGATCCATTTAGATAGTCACAATGTGTATATGATTAAGTAATTTGAAATTCTGAAATATTTGCTCACCAGGTATGAGCATGATTTTGATTTAATGATAAAGCTAGTAAATATATATATATCCCAATGATTTGAATAAATCACTGAAGGATTTGGTATGTATACAAGTGGGATATTATATGGCAAATTATTTAAAGTCCTCAAATAAATTGCCGATATCGAGAATAGAATGCAAGCGGTCCTAAATTCCCATATTAAGGTTGAATGATGAGAACATATATGATTAAATCATACAACTATATGAGTTTTGGTGTTCTAAATTTTATCGGCATGAGGGAGTATTAAAGGTTGAAAATAAATGCATCATGTTATATCCTCGAAATTGAAATACGAACTTGAAGTTCAAAGATGCATGAAAGGCTATGAACAATCACATATATCGACTACGATGCTTTGATAAGTTAGCCTTGAGCGGAAGCGTTGATATTTCCCCAAACATATATATCAAAGCAAATTATAAAAGATGGTCTTAATAACTTGAGGCATATGCTCTTGAAGAGTATATAGACATAACTATATTGTGTAATCCTACAAGAGGATTGATAATGAGATATCTCGATAAGTTATGTCGATATGGGGAAAGAAATGAAATTGAAAATTAATAAACCGCGATATGAAAATATAGCGACTACATATGATCGATGATAATGAAAATATTGAGATATATTGAAGATGATAAATGGTGAATGTGAAATCCTTAACTTATGAGATGATGAGATGATGATGACTAATGCTCAAGTTTAAAGATAAGCATGGTGGTCATTATATGTTGCATGCTCATGAAAGTTAAATTGCAGATCGTGTGTGTAGTCTTAGAAAAGGAAATTAAAAGGATCGGGATGAGCTAAACCTTAGTGTTTATGAGTACCCTAAAGGGTGAACTAAGCCCACTGGGAATGAAATAACCTATTAAGTGAGTATTAAATGTTAAATGATATATTTTAAATATTAGTTAGTTATGAAGGTTTACTTATATGTTTACATGTTTTTACAATGAATTTATATGCTTTAAATTGTGTATTTGGAGACATGTGTTCATAGTAGAATATTTTGTAGTTGTGTAAGAAAATTAATGCACTCTAAATGAGCAGAAGAGTATAAAATCAATGTATATGATACTCATACAAATGTATGAAAGATTTTGAAATGCTATGCATACTTGTATAAAATACAGCGTTGCACTCTTTTCCTTAGTGAGGTTTTATCCCATTGGGTTTTCCTAGCAAGGTTTTAATGAGAGCAACTTTAAAGGTATTCACATGAATAATATGCTCTTCTTTTCCTTCATTAGGCTTTTCCCCTGGGTTTTCTAATAAGGTTTTAGCAGGGCATATTCATAGTATATTGAAGCGATATGAGAAATTGATGCGGTGTATCTATTGGATCAAGTTATAATGGAGCTAATGCTTTAGATCAAGCGATGATGATATTGAAATCATTTACGAGAAGTAAAGATATCAGTTCACCGAAGATATGAAATCGAGCGGAGGCGGTATGCTCTTTCCTTGATCAAGTTTTTTCCCCTTTGGTTTTCTTGACAAGGTTTTAACGAGGCGTGCGTGAATACTCATATGCGTGATAGACATCGGGGGAGCAATGTTTTGATGAAGCGTTATATAACCACTCCAACGAGCTATCCTATGTCGGTTTGGAAGTTTTCCCAGGTTTTTCTAAAGCAGGTGGGAAAACATTTGTATTAATAGTCGTTCGAGGAGTGTTATGAATAATAATTGAAGTGTTATGAATAATTGAGAATAATTTGGTGGTTATGAATTATGAGGAATAATTTGGTGGAGGAATAATTTGGTGGAGGAATAATTTGGTAAAAGATGTAATTATTATATGTGAATGGTATTATACCCGGTAAATTATGTAATTACTGATTGTCTTAATTGAAGTTTTCACATAAATAGAGCGATTATTAATGAAATTCGATTCACGAGAATTAAGTCGCTTAAATTCTATACAAGTCTCTAATTGTTTACATCTTTTATATGATTATGTGATACTCCCTGTTTAGTATGTCAGGAAAAAGAAAGTATTTTTGGGTCTGCAAAGCACACAAACACAGCATGCATGCACTCTCAGGAGAAGATCATTTTAATTTGAAGATGAAGGCACCCACCCCTGCCATTAACTCCTCTTTTGTTATGCTTTTGCTGTCTTGGTGTCTCATTCGTCTTTAATTTTGCACTGTTTGGTCTCCTTTTTGGGGTTCCTTAATAAAAGGAGTATCAACTCCCCTAGTCTCTGTGGTCCACACATGCAGTATCAACTCCCAGCTTTATTATGTGATATTTGTATTTTTGGGAAATATATGAATCATAGATGTACTTATTTTGGGAATTCAATGTGTTCGTTTAATTAAAAGGAATAAAGGAATGTTTCAGAAAGTAATTATAACCTTTTTATTTTGTTCTTTTAATCTTCCATGTGATGTTATAGGGGATATATTTATTATAGTTTCGATCAATTACCGTTAATCTTAATTTGGTTGCTTTTTTGCATTTAAAATTAAAACATAACCACTATTAAAATAATAATATAATAATATAACTACAAATTGAAAAAAAGGTCAATTTGAGAACCAGTATATTCGTATTATCAATTATTGCCCGTCGAGATGGAAGTGACCATATCAAAACGGTTAATTTGAAGAGATGCATGATATATATGCATGCCCACACATTAATTGATTCTTTCACAACTAATTAACTTGATTGAAGTTTACTTATCTAGAAATTAAGATAACACACTTTGTAATATTTTATTTTGTTTTAAAAAATTAATTCAAATATCTTGTCACTTATCTAAAATGTGACTCTCTCTCTCTCTCTCTCTCTCTATTATCATACAGTCGAAAATAGACTATGCAACATGCTTTTACCACTGTTTGATTAATCTTCTAAAATTGTCGCATTTAATTTTGTGTTACTTTTCCATTAACAAGTTGCATGCAAAAAACATTTCGTATATATATTAATGAAAGCACAAGTTCCAATTTTGATTGCATGCAATTTCAATTTCAATTTTAATTGTAAATTTTCTAATTTCAATAGTACAGTTGGTTAAAAATTTAAATTTAATTCTGAACCCAATTTTAATTGCTCATATCTCTCCCTCCCCGGTCCCACCCAAGACGTGGGATCGAGTAAACAATCAAATGACAATATCCCTGCTAGTGCTAGCTAGACGATACGATCAAACTGGGAGAGGGAGGGGGCTACAACATTCCGTACGCATGTAACTCTCGTCAATAACTGATCAAGCAATAGGTGAATACTGAATACAATGATTCCTTGTATTACACGCGCTTTAACTTACACACTATCTCTAATTTACACAGTATCTCTAAAACCATATATATATTGTGATCTGATGATCTCTATAATTAATTAAAGATTAAAGTGGAATACTAAATTAAAAATTATCTTAATTAATATCTGTTGCATGCATGCCAGATTAGATCTACCTCACACAAACGTCCAAAAACAATGGACGTAGGTAGCATATCATGTTCGGGCATGTCTTTGAAATCGGAAACTAATTAATTGAACTACAATTTGAATAATAATATTAAAAGAATAATCAATCTGAAAATATATAGCTACAGCTTATCCACTAATAATAGACTTAACATGTAAATAAAGGGTCGTAATGATCTACACAGACAGTTTAGCTTAAGGCGGAATT
Source organism: Jasminum sambac (assembly GCA_018223645.1). Classification (NCBI taxonomy): domain Eukaryota; kingdom Viridiplantae; phylum Streptophyta; class Magnoliopsida; order Lamiales; family Oleaceae; genus Jasminum; species Jasminum sambac. The sequence continues at coordinate 41,489,622 of CP073647.1, read as the reverse complement.
TTTATTAGCACATTTATTGTGCCCAATGGTCAATGGCACGCTTGAAAATTAACGTGAGAGCAGTTTTTACCAACGGTTGCATCTAATACTACTTTTGGCTATAATAGACCGTGCAAAAATGTGCCAAAAAAAAAAAGAAAAAAAAGAAAAATGATAATTAAAATTTTTCCTTAATGATGCACATCACATTTGTCGTCCATATATATAACATATATTATATCTTTTCACAAAAAAAAAACCATATATTACATATATGCAAACTTGTAATTTGTATTTTGCATCTCGATCGAAATAATAAAGATTAAAAAAAAAATGATAGTTACGTACTTAGCTTTATCCATTAGTTTTCGTACGCAAATTCCGTGTATGTACCCCATCGAAAAACTGAAAACTGGTTATATATATAGCAACTATTGTTAATATTCCGACAGCCCATTCCGATAATTTGACCTTAAAAATGTTGTGCATCTAAAGCTTATAGTAATTAACAAATGTTTGTGTATTTCAATATAATTCATTTTCATTTAAATTTAAATTTGGTCAAACTAGTTATATCCACATATCTCACGAGACACACATATCAAACGGTTAATTTCAAGAGACACATGATACGCCCACACATTGATTCTTTCACCACTAACTTGATAGGATTTTACTTATCTAGAAAGATAACATACTTTGTAAAAAAGTGAGTAATAAAAGCAATAATAAAAATAGAATTTTCCAACACACAAATATGTCACATTACATATTAAAGTGCCGGATAAATTTAATAAGAAAGTTAACTTGTCACTAAAACATTCTTTTAATATGTAGTTTAAATAAATACAATATCTTACTAACTTATTACACTTACATGTACTTTGAATTGTGGATGCTTTAATATAATGGTGCAAAACCCTGGTTAGCTACAAGCCTAAAACCCCAAACCCTTCTATATATATATGTGTGTGTATCTCCTCCCAGAAACCTTAAGAAAATATCACTCATTCTGTTGCCACTTGCCTCACAAAAAACCTGAAAAATGTCTGAAGATAAGAAGAGATCAGATGAAGAAAAAGGGAACCAAAGTCTCCCAACTGATCTCATAGTAGAAGATATTATAGAAAGGGTTGATTACCTGGAAGCAGACCCGGCCACAGTTCATGAACCGGCGGTTCCAACGGTTCGGTTCCGGTTCGTGAACCGCCGGTTCAACGGTTCGCACTTCACAAAAGTGCGAACCGGCACGGAACCGCCGTTCCGACGGTTCGGTTCCGGTTCGTGAACCGACGGTTAACGGTTCATGAATCGCCGGTTCACGGTTCAAATATTAAAAAAAATAAAAAATAAAAAAGTGAACCGACGGTTAACCACGGTTCAAAGTGAACCACCGGTTCAAAAAAAATTGAAACAAAACATTTCTAATCCAACTTTTCAAAACCCCAATTCGAAACCCAAAAAAAAAAAAAGATTTAAAAAAAAGTAAGGCTTGAACTTAATTTCTTACCAAAACTTAAGCTACCTACGTATCCTCTTACGAGGAATCAAAACCGACGTAGTTCTCTTTTCAATTTAATCACTTCCTGCGCCGGATGTTGCAGTTCCACTTCCTTCTATAGTTAAGTCGTAAGCGTCCTCATCGGTTTCATTCTTCCATTCCTGATCTCTTTCATCGGCTTTGCACCAATTATCAACACATGTTTGTGCCTTTAATGACTCGGGAGCCAAGGTAGATCGTTTCGGATCCAAGATAAGTCCTCCCATACTAAAGGCTTGTTCGACAGAAACGGTTGATACCGAGGATGCAAATATATCTCTTGCAATTCGTGATAGAATAGGATAAGTGTTTTGGTGACGTTTCCACCATTGAAGGACCGGGAAATCTTTACATACTTTACCATCACCAAACTCAAAAACAGTTGTTAGATAAATGTCAAGTTCGGGAATTGAACCGGATCCGGATGAATCTCTTGGTTTTCTTTGTCGAATTCTCAATAATCGATCACCGTGACCAAGTTTAGATGGTTCTTCTTCCCGAACTTGATTAGAACTAGAAGTAGTAGAATGCGAAGAAGATGATTCATAACGAGTTACATATTCTGTAAATAATTTTGTAATTATTTTTCTAACTTCAAAAATTTGCATTTGAACATCAAAATCTTCAAGACCTAATATTTCATAATAATAAGTTAAATAATCAGTTAGACCATCTAATTTAGTTCGACGATAAAAAACGCATGCAACAAGATTAAGTAGATGAATTTCTGTAAAATAATTTAACAATTTACTTTTCATCAATATGATCGATTGCGATAAAACCATATCATCTTCATATTCTTGAAAGGCACCGACTACATTAATACATTCAACCAAAAGCAAATGTGTTGTAGGATAATAAACACCACTTAAAACATTTGTTGCATCATAAAAAACTTTTAAAAATTCCAAAAGATTAGTGCAAACCTCCCAATTTTGTGGATATAAAGTAAGATAGGGGACGTTTTGTAAAATGAAATTGCACAATAAATCTTTGTATGAAAATGAGCCGTTTAGTAATTTAAAAGTTGAATTCCAACGAGTCGGAATATCTTTAGGAAATCTTTTTGGTATTCTACCATTTTCTTTACAAAATTTAGCCCAATTTCTCATTAAATTAGGATGCGTCCATAAACAACGAATTACCGTTTTAATTGGAGTAAGTCCAACATTTAAACATTTCAAATCATCTTGTATACACAAGTTTAAAATATGACAAGCACATCGAATATGAAAAAATTTTCCGCCGATATTAGGTTGGCAGATACGTCGTAAGTCACTAATGGAAGCGGTATTTTGCCGATGCATTATCAAAAGAAATAGAAGAAATTTTTCTAACTAAACCACATTCTTCCAAACAATTTTGAATCATTCTAAAAATATTTTCGACATTATGTGATTCATCGAAAACTCTAAAGCTAATAATTCTTTCTTGTAAAAACCATTCGTTATCAATCCAATGAACAGTTATACCCATGTAACCATATTGTTTCCAATTATCACTCCAAATATCACTACAAATAGAAACTAAACTATTTAAATTTGAAAAATTTTGTGCCAATTCTTTTTTCCGCTCTATATAGAATTTCAAAATTTGGCGTTTCAGAGTATTTCTAGGCACACATTTCGCTGTGGATTTAAAGCTCCGGTGCAATAATTATTGAAACCAATTCTTTCACCAAGACTAAAAGATAAGTCTTCCATACAAATCATTTTCGCTAATTCAGTTTTATTTTTTTCATCAGTATATTTAAATAATTGAGAAGTACTTGAGATATTTCCGTACCCGGTGATTTGAGTTTGTGTCGGCGCAATTCCATCAAGAACATTAGCATGATGAACTTCCAAATGTCTTTTGATGGTGCCATATCCCCATCCGATTTTGTAGCTATACTTATGACCGCAATAATTGCAACATGCTTCAAACTTCTTTTCACCTACGCGTTCTTTTTTGAAATGGACGGTGAAAATGTCAGAACTAGAAACTCTCGTGCTCTTCTCTCTTCCTTCATCTATCGTTTCGAGAGCCGGATCTTGTTGATTTCCTACATTCCCGATGTTTCGTCCACTTTCTTGCGTTGATTCACCACCATGACCAACGAATTGGTTTGATGCATCTTCGCTAAAGTTCGATATTTTAATACTGTAGAATGAAAATGTAAAATAGAAAATATAATAAAAATAATTGAGATTTGAGATTGTAGATTGTATGGAAAAAATAAGAAATTGTGCAGTAAAAGAGAGATTGAAAGTCAAGAAAGTTGAAATTTAATATTTTGAGTAAAGTAGAATGAGTTGATGAGAAATTGAGAATTTGAGATGAGAGTTGAGATAATGTAATTGTGGAGAAAATAAGTTGAAATGAAAGGTATGTATAGAGATTAGAGAATAAGAAAAAAAAATTTTAATTTGGGGGATGGGTCACCCACGCCCCCCAACGGTCACATAAATGTGATCGTTGAAGTGAACCGGTAGGGCCGGTTCACGGTTGAACCGGAACCGGCTAGTTCATCCGTGAACCGGCCGGTTTGGATTTTAAAATCGTGAACCGGCACGAAACCAGGTCAAACCCGGTTTCTGGCTGGTTCACAACTTGGATCGGCCGTCAGCGGGCCGGTCCGGGTTTGACCGGGCCAATTCCGGGCCTTAACCGGCCCGATGGAAGTGGTTTCTAAACTCTCCAAGGAGTTTAACAAGTACATGTTGGAGAAGGTCATTGCAAAGTTGAACATCATCATGGCTGCCTTCCACAAGGCAAGCAAATCTGGACAAATATTAACAGTAAGTACATGCCTTAGTGTAGATCTTATTTTCCATTGTAATTTAATTTGTTTTATGTATTTCTTCCTTTAGATACTCACTGATTATCTCCCATATATCATTATTTATGTATATAATGTGTAGTTTGGAGAGATACTTAGTGACGATCCAAATGGTCATGTCACCAATGCATGGAACTACCTTGTTAGGACAAGACGATTCACTCAACAACTCTCTGGGATACATTTGAGGCGATCTCAGCAGGACTTTGAGCACATATTGGCTATCTACGAGAGGTATCTCGCCCAAGGTGCGCAAACCCTCCCACCCGTTTGGACGGGTACGGGAGAGGAGGAGATGTCTTGGAGTCTACAAGCTGAGTTGAAGAGTGTCTTTGCTCGTCTGAATCTGAACCTGCCTGAGGAAGCTGAGCCAATGGAGGAGGAAGTTGGGTTTGCTGCATTGTTTGAGGAGGAGGAAGCTGAGCCGGACGAAGAGGAAGCTGAGCCGGAGGAGGAGGAAGCTTAATTAAATGGATTATTAGTATTAGTATTAGCATTAGTATTAGTGGTATTATCAGTATTAGTATTAGTATTATTACTATTTTGGAGGGTTATGTCGCCTGTGCAATACTTTGGCCAAATAGTATTATTAGTACTTTGAAGGTTATGCCATATGTGCAATATTTTGGTAGGTAATGCTAGTTTTCACTTGACATAAAATTTAGAATCTAGAGCTTGTCACTCACGGTTCATGGCAAGTAGTCTTTGTTTTTATCCTATTTCTAATTAATAAAAAAAGTACTCGAACACTTATTAATTTTATTTTTTAAAAATAACATACAATCTAATGAAATCTCCATTTGTTTTTGTACTATTTTCAATTTTTTATTTTCAAAATATAACAATTTAACTACTTTAAATATATTTCAAGACAACACAACTTCGATTTACAGAAAATTTTACAAATATATAACTGAAAACACATCAAAATTTTGAAGTGTTATAACCCCTAATAGATATGTCGTTAAAACATTCTTTTAATATGTAGTTTAAATAAATACAATATCTTACTAATTTATTACACTAACATGTACTTTGAATTGTGGATGCTTTAATATAATGGTGCAAAATCCTGGTTAGCTACAAGCCTAAAACCCCAAACCCTTCTATATATGTATGTGTGTATCTCCTTCCAGAAGCCTTAAGAAAATATCACTCATTTTGTTGCCACTTGCCTCCCAAAAAACCTGAAAAATGTCTGAAGATAAGAAGAGATCAGATGAAGAAAAGGGGAACCAAAGTCTCCCAACTAATCTCATAGTAGAAGATATTATAGAAAGGGTTGGTTACCTGGAAGCAGACCCGGCCACGGTTCATAAACCGGCGGTTCCAACGGTTCATGATGAACTTCCAAATGTCTTTTGAGGGTGCCATATCCCTATCCAGTTTTGTAGCTATACTTATGACCGCAATAATTGCAACATGCTTCAAACTTCTTTTCACCAACACGTTCTTTTTTGAAATGGACGGTGAAAATTTCGGAATTAGAAACTCTCGTGCTCTTCTCTCTTCCTTCATCTATCGTTTCGAGAGTCGGATCTTGTTGATTTCCTACATTCCCGATGTTTCGTCCACTTTCTTGCGTTGATTCACCACCATGACCAATGAATTGGTTTGATGCATCTTCGCTAAAGTTCGACATTTTAATAGTGTAGAATGAAAATGTAAAATAGAAAATATAATAAAAAGAATTGAGATTTGAGATTGTAGATTGTACGGAAAAAATTAGAAATTGTGCAATAAAAGAGAGATTGAAAGTCAAGAAAGTTGAGATTTAATATTTTGAGTAAAGTAGAATGAGTCGATGAGATATTGAGAATTTGAGATGAGAGTTGAGAGAATGTAATTGTGGAGAAAATAAGTTAAAATGAAGGGTATTTATAGAGATTAGAGAATAAGAAAAAAAGAAAAAATAATAAATTTAGGGGGGGTGGGTCACCCACCCCCTTAACGGTCACATTTATGTGACCGTTGCAGTGAATCGGCCAGGGCCGGTTCACTGTGAACCGGTCGGGCCGGTTCACGGTTTAACCGGAACCGGCCGGTTCGGGTTTTTAAAATCGTGAACCAGCACGAAACCGGGTCGAACCCGGTTTCTGGCCGGTTCACAACCCGGACCGGCCGTCAACGGGCCGGTTCGGGTTTGACCGCGCCGGTTCCGGGCCTAAACCGGCCCGATGGCCGGGTCTACCTTGAAGTGATTTCTAAACTCTCCAAGGAGTTTAACAAGTACATGTTGGAGAAGGTCATTACAAACTTGAACATCATCCTGGCTGCCTTCCACAAGGCAAGCAAATCTGGACAAATACTAACAGTAAGTACATGCCTTAGTGTAGATCTTATTTTCCATTGTAATTTAATTTGTTTTATGTATTTCTTCCTTTAGATACTCACTGATTATCTCCCATATATCATTATTTATGTATATAATGTGTAGTTTGGAGAGATACTTAGTGACGATCCAAATGGTCATGTCACCAATGCATGGAACTACCTTGTTAGGACAAGACAATTCACTCAACAACTCTCTGGGATACATTTGAGGCGATCTCAGCAGGACTTTGAGCACATATTGGCTATCTACGAGAGGTATCTCGCCCAAGGTGCGCAAACTCTCCCACCCGTTTGGACGGGTACGGGAGAGGAGGAGATGTTTTGGAGTCTACAAGCTGAGTTGAAGAGTGTCTTTGCTCGTCTGAATCTGAACCTGCCTGAGAAGCTGAGCCAATGGAGGAGGAAGTTGGGTTTGCTGCATTGTTGGAGGAGGAGGAAGCTGAGCCGGACGAAGAGGAAGTTGAGCCGGAGGAGGAGGAAGCTTAATTAAATGGATTATTAGTATTAGTATTAGCATTAGTATTAGTGGTATTACCAGTATTAGTATTAGTATTATTACTATTTTGGAGGGTTATGTCACCTGTGCAATACTTTGGCCAAATAGTATTATTAGTACTTTGAAGGTTATGCCATATGTGCAATATTTTGGAAGGTAATGCTAGTTTTCACTTGATATAAGATTTAGACTCTAAAGCTTGTCACTCACGGATCATGGTAAGTAGTCTTTGTTTTTATCCTATTTCTAATTAATAAAAAAAAAAAACTCGAACACTTATTAATTTTATTTTTTAAAAATAACAGACAATATAATGAAATCTTCATTTGTTTTTGTACTACTTTCAATTTTTTATTTTCAAAATATAACAATTTAACTACTTTCAATATATTTCAAGAGAACACAACTTCTGATTACAGAAAATTTTACAAATATATAACTGAAAACACATCAAAATTTTGAAGTGTTATAACCCCTAGTAGATTTGTCGTTAACAATACATAACATGTTTTGTCAAAAAGTTTAAACTTTTAACTATATATTCATAAAATTAACCGTTTATCAAACATAAAATATTTGATAAAATTACTCGTCAGTTGTATCATCATTGTTTAATCTACAAAATAAGTATGCGTTTGGTTATTTTCATTTTTGCTAAAATGTTAAGAAATGTAAAAATTTTGGACAAAATTGTCATTATTTACTCATGTTGTAACCCTGTTGACAATGTAGCATCATTCTTGTCAACAATACAATCTTAAAATCATTTTCTCAACAAATCTCTATCACCAAAATCACATAGGTCTACAATTTTCCTAGAAAGCGATACCAAGCCTCAATTACCAAAACCTCATTCAGACAGAAGATGTTTTAAGGCTGAGACGGAGAAAAATATTTACATCAGAAAAGTATAGCAAATTTTACCAGTTTTCAATAAATTACAGCTTCCTGTACTCGAAATAAATAAACAAAATTTCATAGGTCAAATCAAGGTCCCAAGAGGAACAAATAAATACCCTTAACAACTAGACCCTGTTTTCTCCTAAACATCCTCACTCCATTTTGACTCTGCCTTCTTCCAGTTGCTGTTTGTTGGGTTCAGCAGGGAAGTACTTCAAGCCAACTAGATCACCCACAGTGCTGAGAACCTGGGAGAAATATAAAGTTGTTAGGATAAATTCTTGGTCTTTCATATTTCATTAGAGCAACACAATCAGGCCGACTGACAGAAAGAGTCTAATAATGCAATGGTCACACGACAATTTAACATAAGTCGAACGGTTTCTGTCACTGGGGACTAAGCTTGTCATCGTTTTAACATTTTTTTTGCCCAAAAACTAAATTCATACTATTCAATCAAAGTCAAACTTCAACATTAACCACGCATCAACGGCAAAACTATTCGTCATTACATCCACACAACTCGTAGCCCCCACCATTATGCAACGAAAGAAGTTACCTCTTAGTAAAATTTAAGTTTATGCAAACACACGCTAATGTGCAACGAAGTGAAAGGTAGGGAACTACTAATTTGTTTCTCTGTAGCAAAATGGGAACAAACTTGTTAGATGGAGCAATTGGTTATGGAACAATGGTGCAATTTTTCATGTTCACTGTATATTAGAATAAATGTCTGGTATCTCTCTAGGTGGCAATGAGGCCCCTAATTCATTTTCCATATTCCAATGAATCCCAACTCATTTTACAATGACCCAGGGGCTGTGATACCACCTAGTCATAGACATCGTAAAACTGCTGTGCCTCGACCCTCCCCCATTTAGTAACCCAGGTGAACAGTGTCCAATCCAGCAATGAATTTCCGTATTTCTATTCTGTTTTAGTTTATGTTGTACAATTTACAATGTAACAAAATAAATATATGATACATGGAAAAATTAATAACACAAGATAAAGACTCACCTCTAAAGCTTTCAAAAGGTCTTCCCTTGTATGAGCAGCAGAGATGCAAATGCGAGCCCGGGCCAACAGTAAAGGGGTGGCTGGAAAAGCAACTGTTACAACGGCCACCTATGCAGCAGACCAAGTCACGGCAAGTGAGAATCAAGGTTTTGCATGTACTGATAACCGTCAGTCAGAAATGAAACCAACAAATGGCATTTGTGAAACCAACAAATGGCATTTGAAACTTACATTTCGTTTGAGGCACTCCCGTGAAAAAGCAGGAATTTTTGATGGATTGTAAAGCATGATGGGCATTACAGGGGAATCATTGTCTCCCAAAACCTCGAAACCCATTTTTTGCAATTCAGACCGGAAAAAGTTGCTATTTTCACGTATCCTTGCCAACTTCTGAGCCCCTGCAGTAACAAATTGCTCTAATTGTGAGTCAATATTCTGGGATTCAGGTGAACTAAGTCGTCGTTCAAGAAAAGAGAAAATTGCACCTCTGCTTGAACCATCTTCACCAAGAATAACCTTAATTGAAGAAATAATCTGTTGTGCGGCCGGAGGTGATATTGACGTGGCATAAAGATGAGCAGGACATGCATACTTCAAGTATCGAATAAGTTCCTGAAAATTTGTAGCGAAATGGTAAAAACACAGCACAAGTAGGTTGATTGTTGAAGCATAAAATCAGAGTTTCTCTTCCGATGTTGCATATAATATGGGTGAAGCTGCAGATATAAGCTTCGGAGAAGGCAAAATAAGTTTTCCCACCATATTGAGGACTGTCATATTTAACTAACACCATATGTATGCATCGCCAGTCTTATAGCTTAAATCTTTCATATGCTCAGATATCAAGATTATAGAATTATTACTTGCGTGATGTTTTTTCTGTCATTAAACTTTATAGATACATTAACCAAGGAACACCAAATCCACGCAGCATTTTTTGAACTTACATTTGTTGGAAAATACACTTTACAAAATTTATTCCCTGAAGCAAGAAGAAATCACAATTAAACCCACATTTTAACATTTTAACTGCACAATATGGTTTCATTGACTATCTTAAGCACTTTTTGTAGTTATGTCTGCAAGAGTTTAGTATCATGTGCGCATGTAAAACACATCAACAGTCGAGTCACGCAGTACACTATCTACAGGTGTATGTGAAGAGAGAGCTATTAAAAAAACCTCAGCTCCCGCAATATAGCCACCACAAGATCCAAATGATTTAGTGAAAGTTCCCATCATGACATCCACATCTGCAGTATCAACACCTAAGAGTTCACAGACACCCCTTCCAGTTTTGCCAATAGCTCCAATGCTGTGAGCCTCATCTAGATAAACATATGCCTGTTACAGGGGAATATCATTTTTTGACATGCATGAATAAGACAGGCCAAGGTTTCAAAGAAATACCAAGCCGATATCTATATTTCTTCTATATTAAAAAGAAGAAAACTTATGATCAATCATTCAAGACCAATCATGAAAATCTATATATGACTTTCCATGCATGAATTCAATAGTAATGATGAAAACAAGGGAAAATGGCATTATAAGACCATCTACCTTGTATTTCTTACATACGGCAACAATCTCGGGCAGCTTGCACAGCTCTCCTTCCATGCTGTATATTCCCTCCACCACGACAATTATTTTCTTCCAAGGTCTATGTGTCCTAGGCTGTCCATCAGCAATCTGCTCCCTCAGAACTTTCTCCAAATGGGATGGTGCTAGAGAAAGGATGATAGAACAACAGCATGCATAAGAAAAGCCTATAAGTAAAGCTTGACCCAGAAAACACAAAATAATCCCAAAACTTACTGTTATGTTGAAAAACTCGGACAGTGGCTCCAGATCCTCGAGCACCATTTACTATGGAGTTATGGTTCAGCGAATCGCTGATGATCAAACCTCCCTGCATCCAAATTATTTGAGTACCACATACAAACGAAAACATCACAGACAATTCTAAGTCCAGGTAACTGGATGAACCTTCCCAACTAAAACTGGAAGAATGGCAGAATTTGTTACATAACCCATGCCAAAGACTACGGCAGCCGGCTTTCCAACAAAACTTGCCACACACTTCTCCATTTCATTGTGCAATGTTGTTGTGCCTGATGACACGATTTGATTAATAGTATACATTAGAATTGTCATGCTTTCATGAGAAGTCTAATGGTGACATCTGCAAGGAATACGTTTTTACCTCCATCAACCCGAGGACTACAGGTGCTAGGTGAAAATCTCTTCATGGACTCAATTACACGAGGTGTACAGTATTCATCAGCTGCAGCGAACCCTAGATAGTTATACGATCCTAAGTTGAGGCACCTCCTGACGTTTTTGGTTCGCCTACATGAAATACAACTAAGTTAGGCCGCAAGAGAAAATTTGAAACTACAGCAGCAGTTAGGTTTGGAAAACCTTGATTAGAATAGTTTATGTAGTCAAACACCACATTAATGATGCCAAATTATTGGCAATATCTATTTACTGTTCAGACCCAGCTTGCCATATCGAAAATCAATACAATTTCTGAATGAACAGATTTGAAGCAACTTAGTAAATTCTTACTTAAGTGTTTTGTTATTGTCCTTGGAGACACGCTCCACCACGTCAAGCCAAGCATCTGGAGGGCTTGCAATTGGTCGATTAAAGCAGTCCTAAAATCAAGCAGGCATTAATTGAGCAACTGTATCGAGCTTTAAAAAATTGTGGCAAAGAAAACATTAAGATTAGCACATGGTTAAAGACCCAAAAATTAGATTCAAACTCAAGAGATCTAAATCAAGTACTCTTAACCGAAGTCCAAGCAATTCCAAATGTTGAACCCGAGAAGCAACTCCAAATGTCGAAGTCATCACATCTTCCAGGTAATCCATTTAAAAAATGCTTCCTTTTAAATTGTACTCCAATAATAAAATTATAATTTTCATTGCTGACTGAATAATCTATTGAGTTCATCCCTTAATAATTGTCACCTTTTCTATTAATTTCACTTCTCCCTTTTCTCACAAGCAGACAACATGAGACCAACTAGTAAGATGACTGCTTTTTCTGATATTCTCTACAACTTATGCCTGCAAAAATACGAGGATTGCAGTATACGACCTCAGTTGTCACTAGCAAATTAAAACCACTTCTGATATGAGAAATTATGTTGATATAGAATATGCAAAAGCTGCTAACAGCTAGAAAATCGAACAACACCACAGACCACCTAGATTACTACCAAATTTTATCCATATAAAAAAAAAGATAATTAAAAAATGCGAGCAACAAAAATTCATTAAAAAAACCTACCTGAATCCGCATGTACAGCCGCCGAATGTAGAAATCCTCTAGCCCCAGGCAGATCGGCGCATAGCCCTTTCAATACAAAAACAACGCGGCCATTTCAATCATACCAAACGACATCAACAGAAATGGTTACATAACAAACAAATGATACCTGAAGGTTGCTTTGGGACCACCAATCGATGATTTTACGAAAGAAATCACGCAATTGGCCAAAGACGAAAAGAAGGCCATAGCTGAAGTAAGTTGTCAAGGCGGTGAGATAAGGAATTGTAATCATATCGATCGAGCCGAGGGGAAATTCCGATTCTGCCGATGATGGAGATGCCGGAGAGGCAGAGGATTGGAGCCTCCACCACTGAGATCCCGAATTAAGAAAGAGAGAGCTGTTTGACCCGTTTTCCTTCGTGTATACCGAATTTTAATTATATATATATATATATATATAATATACATATATGTATTTCTTTCTCTGATTTTTCTTTCTGATTGATTTTTTCTTTTCGTGCTCGAATAAAGAAAGAGTGTTGACTTTTCCACCCTGGCACAGATTCGTCAACAGTTAAATCTGTTTCGTACCCACAGGCTATGATAAATAGATGGAGATTCTCAGTTGAAGATAATTCACGTTCCAACGTTTTTTTTTTTTGGAATAAGAATTCACATTCTAACGTTAAATAAAACAATTCTGATTTTAATGAAATTTTTAGGTACCTAGTTTAAATTCCTTCAAATTACAGTTTGTATAGGAAAAAAATGCATGTCAAAGTATCTCACTAGCAAGAACATGTTAGTAATAAAATTTTTATTCATTTTTATCTATTCTTTCTAAATTTAAATTTGATCAAATCAATCACATATCTTATAGGATCTACTTATACTATATAAAACTCTACAATTTAATTTCAATCATTTTCTCTCTTCTCTCAGGTAAAATAAGAGGAGAGATAATAAGTGAAGTTGAATAGTTTTTTTTGGATGTTAATATAAAAGAGGAGAGATAATAAGTGAAGTTGAATAGTGAAAATTTGTGTAATATATGTAAATTCCATGAGATATGTGGGTGTGATTAGTTTGATCAAAATAAAAAATAAATAAAAATAGATTAAAAATTGGTAAAAATTGATAAAATTTATTGTCTATCACATGCATGGCGTATAGGCCTTTTAGCCTACTAGGGCTCTTCACGTGTGATGCACATTAGATTCAATCTTGCATATGTTAGCGTAGATTTTTTTCTCAAGATAGGAGTGCAAAAAGGGGCTTTCCAAATAAAAGAGCTATATTATACATAGACAAAATCAAATTGATACAGCCTTGTCATAACTCATAAGTGATTTAAAAAAAAAAAAAAAAAAAAAAAAGAAAGAAGAGGGGGAAACATTTGTTTGAAGAATCGCAATAAAATATATTTGACCTCATTGGCATATCTAGTGTCCATCAAAATGGAATTATGATTACAAGGACCTTGCATCTTATAATTTGTTGTTGAATGAATAAACACGTCATAATCTTATAGGTAAAATGGAGCCACAAGGTATTAACCCATTCAAGCCTCCCATTGTCCACATTTTTGCGATGCACTCTTTATTTCTGAACCCCCTTGAGCAAATCCAGTGTTGTAAGCTTATCAACACCGGAAAAGGAAGTAACTTTATTATATAATAGTGATAATTTATGAGACATTCAAAAAATAACCGAACTGAAACTATGTACATACCTCTTGTTGATGAGTTTTTTTTTTCAACCCATTCCTTCAGCCTATCTTTTACTCTTTAACTCGAGGAAAGGACAATGACAAATGAGGGAATTCCAACCAAGAGATGAGTAAAGATCAACAGTGAGGAAGCTATATTTCATTAAAACTGGACCTTAACACAAAAACAAAATTTGATACAGACCAGTCAAAGAATTCCAAGTTTGTTAAGTCATTGAAAATGAGCGCCAAAAGTGGTCACCCGTTACATTGACAATAATCCAAAAGAACCCTCAACTCGGTAACTTAAAACTTTCTTAGCCAAAGATCTAAATAACCTAAGCCACTAATTAAGCTAAAAATCCATTTTTCAATTCATTGACGCAAAGAGAATTTACCTCCAATTGATTTCCAGTGAAGCCTTCAACATCGGCAATGATCAAGGAGGATTCCTAGAAGTCTCAAAATCATGTAATTGGCTTCATTAAAATCTCCCACATCCCCCTCGAAATACAAGGCAATAATATGATTCCCATTATCACTCACAAATGAACATTGCCCTATCAAATTCAAGGAACTGTGAATCATAATAAATATTTACAATACGAATATTGATTACTGACGATAATCAAACAAGCCAATTCCTTATTTGCGCACGATTTCAAAGAATGACACCACATGCACCCAGATAAGTTTAATTTTTCTTCTAGTTGGTAAGTTTAAGTCAGAATGAAAGCAGAGACTCACCATGTGCCACAAACATCATGCCTTGAAAGTTTCTGTAAGATGCTAATCTCAATCATGGCAGCTCCGAGTACTTTCATATCGAGTGGACGATTTTAATTGCAACAATCTATTTCGTCTAATTGTCCAAAATTCAAGGGTTTGCCGAAATTTCCTTGCAATCAAAAGGGTGGAAGAAGAGAAAACAATAAGTAGACAAACATGCTACCTTTAGTCATTTTGGTGAGTATTCTATCTATCAATTAAGGAAAAGAAAAACAGAAGATTAAATAGAACGGAGGAGGAAGAATCCAAAATATTACACAATCATGATTTTTATATACCCTGACAAATACAAGAAATGTTCAAGTATTAATTATTAACAATCATTCATTACTTTAAATAAAAAAAAATCATTCACTACTTAATCTAAAGAAAAATATCAATTCGTAATTGCTATACACTTGGACCATAAAACATAATGGATTATCATCAATTTGATGGTTGGCGACTGAAAGATAGAGCTCATAAGTCCACCAAACACAACCCAATCAACGAAATAGAAGAAATCAAGGAAAAATGAGAAAAACAAAAAGAAAGGCTACCTGTTCATGGACGATGAAAGAGTCTAGGGCCGAAACTAAAAAGGATCCCTCTGACAGCAGAGACCTAGCAAAAAAATTAAAATAAAAATAATAGATAAAAAAATAAAAAATAAATGAAAACATCATAATCAAACTCAGACAAGATGTACGAACTCAGGCGAACCTAACAATTGAACTGTCGAAGCAAAGATGGTGGAGAATTGGTGGTGTGATTGGACGAAAAACGGGAGAGACGAAGGCAAAGCATTTGCCCGGAGAGAGAAGTTAGAGAGAGAAACAAATTGGGAAAGTTCTCGGTAGTGAAACCGAAATTGACGGGAGAGTTGGAAGAACGGGTCGGGCAAAGTCCGTGAATGAGAAACGGGTTAGTATCAGTAAAACGCCACCACAATGACATCGTTTCTTCCTCCAATTGAATGGAACGACGTCATTTTTGCATGGTCGTCCACCTTATTCACACTTTTTAGATGGTAATGATATATATTCATATGATGCAAAAAGAGGAAAAAGATAAATTGACAAATAAAAAAGAATTTCATGAAAATTTGGTGTAATAATAGAAAAGAAATTGTAGAATAATATGCACTTTGAGATAAGGAAATAACATGGACATGGTTGGGAAAGAATAGCGCCACTGGCCCGCTGCTCTCTTGTGGGCGGGAGGCCATACCCACGCTATGATGTGGCGCCCTCATAGGGTGTCATACCATCCAAATTTTTTTTAACATCCACGTTAAGTGAGGAGAATCGATGGGTCCCCATAAATTTTTTACTCCCATATGGGCATGGCCCCCTCTCCACTGCCAGCAGCATGCGAAAGGGAGCAAATTTGGAAAGAATAGATAAACAATATAATAATTAATAATTATTAGTAATAATAATAATAATAATAAATAAATAAATAAATAAATAAATGGATTGATGATGTAGCCCGCCAATGTTGATTAATTTTTGTTGATCCAACAGATAATCGGACCAAGTGAGAACCCATTTGTTTGTGCTCTTGATTTGTGCTCACAAACCAAACAAGGACAACTGTCCGCTTCCTCATTTGTTTGTGCTCTCGATTGAGAGCTTTTTTGTTCTCTTGATTGAGAGTTTGTTTGTTCACCCTCACACCCTCACTTTAAGAGGGTGAATTTTACCTCTAAACTAAAAGGGCTATGAAATATTGTTATTGTCCACTTTCGCAAATTTAAAATTTTAATTCCAAATAATAATGGATCCATTATTAATTACGTAATTGTGAGTGTGGCTCGTTGGCATTATTCTATTCGATAAAGTAGTCTATGCCTAATTTTTGCGGGACAAACGTTGATAATTTTCATCTATAATTCATTAAATATAATAGTGACTACCGGATTGGCTCTGTTCCCCACAGCGGGGAACATAAACCAATCCCTACGCCTATGTGGCGCCACCAGGTGGTGCTACATCATCATGCAATTTTTTTTTTACTTTTTAAAAAAAAAATTTTTTTGGTATCTACGTTAAGTTAAATGAATCATACATAACTGCTCCCTGATGGTAGGGGGCCTCACCCGACCCCCATAATTTTTTTTTCCCCAACTATGGGTACCGTAAGGTACCCACTGTAGGTACCTGAGCCGGACTGTTGTAGTGACTACACGTTTATTTATTGGAAGAAAAAATCTATCTATATAAATACCAATACTTGCATATTGTTATGAATATTATATGTATATGAATATTATATGTATTAATGAGGGGAATGAGGGGATGATTTTATTATATTTTATTTATGTGAATGACTATTATACCCTTGATGAAATTATGTAATTCTGATTGTCAATTCGAAATTTCCATATAAATAGAACTTGATTGTTAATAAAATTTACCCCTTAGATTTCATAAAATTCATTCTCTCTAAACTTTCTACTTTAACTTACATAGTTTTATAACACGTTATCAAAGACGATTCTCTAACTCTTAAGTAATATGAAAGAAGTATCTTTCTACAGTTGCATCTTATAGATGATGTATATCGAAGCCTGGATTATTCTGATTTGAAATACTCAATTTTCTACAAATTCTCTCTCTACTCCATTCTCTCTAAAGTAGACAAACAGCTCTCAGTGAATATATACCCAACCAAACGGTAATATAACAATTCATTCGAACAGTGCGTATTGGTTCATAGAAATCATATAATTTACTTCAAATGGTGGGATTAACACCAAAATGAAAAATATCCACACTCTCTTTATATTAGATAAATAGTTTTACCACCATGAGGGACGATTCAGAGATTCTTTATTGATGAAGAATTTATTTATGAATTACTAAGCGTTAGACTAAGTTATCAAATAGTTTAATTATCTTACAATTCAAATATTGACATACCCATTTTTGTGATAAATACAACTATCATAAATTGGGTAGTTGCATAATTCTTACATCTTTGTACTAATATTTACCACACTCAAATATGCCTTTAGTGGAGGTTAACTATTTATAGGTTTTATATTAATTAAATTAATTGAGACTATACTATTTGTGTTACATTTTGTATTAATATTTACCACACTCAAAGGAGGCATTACTTACCTAGTGGAGTTTAACTATTTATGGTTTATATCAATTAATTACATCTTTAGACTACTATTTACTACACTCAAAGGAGCGTTCACACTAGTGGAGGATTAACTATTTATACGTTTATATTAATTAAATTAGTGAGACTATACTATTTGAGTTACATTTCTATTATATATCTAATATGGTATTCTACCAAGCATAATACTACATGATTAATAAATAATTAATCATACACGAAAATAATAAATAAGAAAATATTTTCTTCTTCAAAATCACTATTAATCTATCCTACTTTTATTAATTATTACTAAACAATATTATATCAACCTACTTTTAAGAGTAATCAAATATATAATGGCAATTATTTTGTCTAGTTAGTTAATATAATAACAATAATTTTTACCTAGTTAATTGATGTTCTAACTTATTTTTAATTATTTTATAGTATGGCATCAAATATTACAAAGTTAGAGTTTGACACTTTCGATAATGCTGGAAAGAATTATCTATCATGAATTCTTGATGCCAAAATGCATTTTAAATGCAAAGGCCGGAGATACAATTAAAGAAGGAAATGAAACATCGAGAAAGGACAAGGCAAATGCTATGATCTTTATTCGTCATCATCTTGATGAAGCATTAAAAATGAATATCTACCAGTTGAAGATCCTTGAACTGCAGGAAAATTTAAAAGAAAGATATGATCACGAAAGCGTAATCTTCCCAAAGCTTCGTTTCGATTGGTTACATTTAAGGTTGCAAGATTTTAAATCGGTGAATGAATATAACTCCTTGAATGTTCAAAATCACTTCTACATTAAAATTATGCGGAGAAACAATTATCGATGATGATATGTTAGAGAAACATTCTCTACTTTCATGCCTCAAATGTAGTCTTGCAACAACAATATAGGAGCGAGGCTTTAAAAAATATTGAGTTGATATCTTGCTTACTTGTAGTAGACGAATAACGAGTTGTTATTGAAAAATCATGAATCTCGTCAGCGGGATCTTTACCAATACTGAAGTAAACAACATGGCATCTACAAGCCGTGGACAAGGATACAATAGCGAGGATACAATTTTGGCAATACAGGAGGCCAGTCGAGGCGTGGTCGAGGCCGAAATTTTTTCATGGCATAAAAGTGGTTATGAAAAATTTCCCAAAATTTAAGAAACCAAATAATCATGGTGAAAGAAGGGAAATCTCTACAAAAGAAATGTGAATGAATATGGTGAAAGAAGGAAATCTCTATAAGAGAATGTGAATGAATCAACAAGGGGAGCAGATAATTCGTACCATAGATGCGGCATGAAAGGTCACTGGGCAAAAGTCCTGTTTAACTGCTAAACACCTTGTTGATTTATATCAAGCATCTAAAAGGGAGAAAGGAAATAATATTGAGACCAATTTCTCATATAAGGAAGAATTCCACTTTTGGAGTCATCAATAGCGACACATCTTGAAGTTCATGATTTTACTGAACCAAATGAGAATTGATATTTCTTTACAATATTATAATAGTTGTAGTTTCTATCTGTATGAAAGATAATAATGTGTATTGTGAGTTTGTGTAATAAATAATGATGTATAATATGTGTGTGGTAGTGTGGATGTGTATGTTTGTAAAATATTATGTTCTAATTTTATATAAATAAAATACTTCATTCTAAAATTAATTATTTCTTTTGAAGGAAAATATTGGTAGCCTTTGAGTGACTCAAAGTCATGGATGAAGAAATACATTTTAGCGGATAGTGCTTCTACACACTCCATATTAAATAAAAAAAGTATTTTTGCTGAACTTGACCACGATGAAGAATGATGTAATATGATGTCCCAGGTTGGCTGACAATAATTATTGAAGGCCACTGGAAGAGCAAATGTCATATTGAAAGGGGGAACACAAATTATTATCAATAATGCCTTGTTAGCCTAAATCAAAAGGAATCTATTGAGTTTTTAAAGATATACGGAGTAATGGATACCATATTGAGACAAGAAAAGAAAATAATGCAGAATATCATATATAACTACTATGATTTCAAAAGGAAACATGTGCTAGAAAAAATGCCCGCATACTCTTAGGTTTGTACTATACCAATATTAGTACAATTGTACATGTTACATCTAGTAGGAAGATTGAAAATCCAACGATTTTAATATTTGGCATGACCGTTTAGGTCATCTGGCTCGATTTAATGATGAGGAGAATAATTGAAAATTCAAAGCGGACATTCTCACGAAAAGTCAAAAGATTCTCCAATCTAGTGAATTTTAGTGCTTGCATGTTCTCGAGGAAAATTGATTATGAGACCATCACTAGTTAAAATCGGAAATGAATCTCAACATTTTGGAGCGGATACAAAGGTGATATATGTGGACCTATTCACCCATGCGGACCATTCCAGATATTTTATGGTTTTAATAGATGCTTCCACAAAATGGTCCCATGTATGCTTGTTATCCACTGAAATATGGCATTTCTTGAGATTGCTCGCACAAATTATAAGATTCTGACACATTTTCCAGTTATCCAATCAAAACAATCCATTTGGATAATGCTAGTGAATTTACATCACATGCTTTTAATGATTATTGTATGTCGAATTGGAATAAAAGTTGAACATCCGATTCCTATGTTCATACTCAAAATGGTCTAGTGAATCATTTATTAAAAACCTCCAACTAATTGCTAGACCATTACTCATGAGGACAAAACTCCCAATTTCCGCATGGGGATATGCTATTTTACATCTGGAACTTGTACAGTTAAGACCAACGTCCCAATAATCAATTCTCCCCATTACAATTGGTATCGAAAAAGGGCCTAATGTTTCTCATTTGAAAATATTTGGTTGTGCAAGTATATGTACCCATTACTCCTCCTAGCGTACTAAGATGGACCTCAAAGAAGATTGGGAATATATATTGGTTTTGAATCTCCATCTATAATTAAATATCTTGAACCCAAAGCAGGGAAATATTTTTAATGCACGTTTTGCCGATTGTCGGCTTGATGAAACAAGATTCCCACCTTTGGGGGGGAGAAGATAAAAAGTTGGAGAAGGAAGTGACATATAAAAGGTTGGAAAAGAGTGACATGGAATACTACAACATTATCCAACCTAGATCCTGCTCTTGGGACATCACGAGGCAAGAAGTTCAAAAGATAATTTACTTACAAGGAATAAAGCGGATCGATTGCGGAAGCTTTTGAGGCACGCTAAAGGAATAACAAGTCACATATTCCGATTGAGAATACTCTATCGCGAATTGAGATTCAAAACAAATGAAATCGCAAATGAATCGAGAATAAAATTAAAGCGTGGAAGGCCCATCGGATCAAAAGACAAAAATCTCGAAAAAGAGGAGAACAAATGCTCAAAATAATTGCGGTAGGAGGCGGAAGATATAAATGAATCATTAGATGCAATCGAGCAAGAAACCTCTGAGAAAGGTTCAGGTACACGAAAATGATGAAGTTAACGATGAAATCTCTATGAACTATGCTTTCACAAAAAAGAGATGGAATAGAAAAGGAACGATCAGTCAATAATGCATTTGCATATAATGTAGCACTTGATATAATCAATGAAGTTGAAGATATTGAACCACAATCTGTTGATGAATGTCGACGAAGAGATGATTGGTTAAAATGGAAAGAGGCCATTCAAGCGAGAACTAGGTTAGTTAGAAACGTAATGTTTTCAGGACCTATAATGCAAACACCAAAAGAGGTCAAACCATTAGGGTATAAATGGGTATTCGTGGCGAAACGAAATGAGAAAGAATGAAGTAGTGAGATATAAAGCACAATTGGTTACCGCAGTGATTTTCGCAAAAGACACGGAATTGACTATGAAGAAACATACTCACCGTAATGGATGCAATTTTACGATATCTTGTCGGTTTAGCTTGCACATGAGAAGCTTAATATGAGGCTAATGGATGTGAATTCTTGCCTACTTATATGGCATAATCGACAATGATATCTATATGAAACTCCTGAAGGATCGAGATTGCTGAAGCATAAGTTCGAATGATCGTGAAATTTATTCGATAAAACTCAGAAGATCATTATATGGATTGAAACAATGCAGGCGTATGTGGTATAATCGCTAAGTGAATATCTTTCCAAAGAAGGGTACAAAACAATCATATATGTCCATGCGTCTTTATAAAAAGGTCAATTTCAGATTTGTCATTATTATTTGTATATGTAGATGATCTAAACATTATCGGACAAATGAAGAGATTCCAAAAGCAGCTTGATTATTTAAAAGCGAGTGAGATGAAAGATCTTGGAAGAACTAAGTTTTTGCCTTGGCTTGCAAATTGAACATTTAAAAGATGGGATATTCTTACAGTCTACATATGAAAAGGTCCTTAAGCGATTTTATATGGATAAAGCACACCCACTAAGTACCCCAATGAGTGTTCGATCTCTTTGATGTGAAAAAAGGATCCTTTTAGACCCAGAGAGGAAAATGAAATTGTGCTTGGTCCTGACGTACCATATCTTAGTGCAATAGGTGCACTATTATATCTTGCTAATAATACAAGACCAGGATATATACTTTTTATGTAAATCTATTGGCGAGATATAGTTACGCCCAACACAGAGGCACCTTTGGAATGGAATCAAACATGTGTTCCGCTACCTTCGAGCAGTTGATATAGAGCCTATTTTACTCAAACAAAACTAAATCTGAATTAGTTGGTTATCTTGATGCAGATATTTATCTGATCCACGTAGAGCAAAATCTCAAACAGGTTATCTATTTACATGCGAGAAGGCGCAATATCATGGCGATCGATCAAGCAAACACTCACAACCGATCTTCAAACCATGCAATTGATAGCAATATATGAAGCAAGTCGAGAATGCGTATGGTTGAAATCAATGATACAACATATTCGAAAAGAGTGTGGTTTATCTCTATTACAACCAATCCAATCATTATGTATGAGGACAATACAGCTTGCATAACTCCAACTAAAGGATGGATACATTAAAGCTGAGACGAAACACATTTCACCAAAGTTCTTTTCACTCATGAACTTGATAAGAATAATGAAATTGATGTACAACAAATTGCGTTCCAAGGATAATCTTGCAGGATCTATTGGCGAAAGCATTGCCAAGCGCATAACATTTGAAGGATTGGTGCACAATATTGGGTTGCGAAGATTTAAAGATATTAAGTGATATTACATTGATGAGGAGCATTTGCTTATGCTCTTTTCATACGTCAGGGTTTTATCAGTTGGGTTTTTCTTGTGAGGTTTTCTATGCAATACTCCTAATATCTATCTGTGATAGAAATGAGGGAGCGATATTTTTGGCAAAATACATGCATACTCCAAGTTTTTACATAATCGGTTTAGAAGATAATTTTATGAAATAATATTCGTTCGAAGTGTTATGAATATTATATGTATATGAATATTATATGTATTAATGAGGAATGAGGGGATGATTTTATTATATTTATTTATGTGAGACTATTATACCTTGATGAAATTATGTAATTACGATTGTAATTCAAATTTCCCTATAAATAGAAACTGATTGTTAATAAAAATTTACCTCAGATTTATAAATCTAAATTCTTCTAAAGCTTTCTACTTTTCTATAGTTTTATAACACATATTATTTAGAGCTATTTTAATGTGATGTGACGTATACTTTTTAGCGCAATTCTTATAGCCTGCAATGGAATTTTAAAATTGTACTTGGTTTCATAAAATTCGTCAAAACCATCCTTGAGAAACTATCTGACATATCGATAACGTCTTCTGTGACACATGTATAAATGTTACCCTAATTCTAATAGCTCATTGCCTTGAAGCTAAACAAGTCCAAAGACCAGCAAAGCTTTTAACATTAGCATTTTCATTGTCTTTTTTTGCTTCCACTTTGCTTGGACGGGTTAAAGACCGTGTTCATAAACAGAACCACGATGAGAACCACCGATATCTGAGAACCATAATTCCCCAACAGCCTCTGCACGGTGAAAAGATGCACAGTAAGATTATGGTCAGCTAAATAATAGACGAGATAATCCATCTTCCAAAAGAACACAATCAATCATTGAATCAAAGGACTTGAATCACGCTCACATCATAACAGACGAGAAGGAGAAGCAAATGCCAGTCAATCATTTAACTGAGATAGATAAAGAAGCCCAGAAAAAGAGTCTTACCTTTAGCTGAGCAGTTAGCGATCAGGAGATATTTCCATCCAACCAAAGCGGAGGGGGGAACCAAAGAAAGAGTGCTAAGTCAGTACGCTACATATTATAATATCTTATACTAATACCATTATGTTTTTCGATTACATTGATGACGGGGCATGCCATGGTTTTCGGTGGTCATGGTTAGACAAAGATAGACATAATGTGCTCTATGTTGTGAGATAAGAAGAATAATGTTACCTTCCCAATCTTTTTATCTCTGTTTGCATCTGAGAGAATTCTCAGCGGCAAGATAGGGGTTGAATATGATTCCTAGTAATTGTGACGACAAAAGTGTTAAGATTTAAGAACATTATACTATTTCGAGTAATTGGGATTTTGTAAAGAACAAACCTGTAGCCTAGATTTTGTTGGAGCTCGATAAGTGATCAATGCTGGTGCACCATAGTAAACAGTTTTCACATTCGACTCCAACTCAAATGAATGGGAAACAAGGGATCCACTAACGGGGGGAAAATACAAAGAACATCAGGTAAATGACAAAGAAGGTACAAGCTGGCACCTCCAGCTTCAAAAAGATAATAGTAAAGAACTTTGAATCTTACGCATCAAGTTGCTCCCATGATTTAGATGTGTTGCCAATCACAGAGCTAAATACATTTTCAGCCCAACTATCATCAGCAAGAGTTACATCATATGCGGTGCTGCACATGTTTACAACCAAAATTATTGTGTACATTCAGAAAGATTAAGACTAAATGCATTCACGACGAACACGCTTTAAATGAGCTGTGTTTGAATAACATTTGTATCCTATCATTCAACCTGTATACCAAACTTGAAAAAATTAAACGGGCGCCCACACAAATAAGTTTGGAGGTTTATTTAGACATTAACAGAATCAGACACCAGGCTACTTGAATCCAATGTCATCAGTCTTCTTGAGTTCAGGATAGCTTATTTTATTTTTCACTACCAATGAAATCCAAATTGAGGTCTTTCTATAAAGAATATCAGCCAATATAAATTTTCTTCTCAAATTGCACAGAGTATGCAGATCATTGCAAACGAACCTTGATGTTTATTATCTTTTTCCCCGTTTTGCCTCCCTATCTGGCTTTGTAGCCTAAAGGAAAACAAAATTTTCCAAAATCCACATTCAAAGATTTTCAGATTATTTTATTTTATTTTCTAAAAATAAATCAAAATTAACTCACTTACAGTGATCAAAGCACAGAATACAACATTTCCATGCAATTTTTACCCACACAAAAACATAGACAGGTAAACAACTGGGAGATTCTTTCTAAACGTGTTCTTCAAAACAAAAATTCACTTAAAATCCTTTTAAAATCCGAATTTAAATACACCCTTATAAGCATACAAAATCACAGAAAAGAAAAATTACATCGACAAATGCAAAGTATATCTTAATCAATTGAGCTACTGGATACAAAACGAAAATAAGAACTGGAATGAGAAATTTTACGAACGCGGATCCACTGTTGTAAACGTCGATGGAGACGAGGATCCGTTCGACGCCTGAATGAAGCGCTTTGAGAGCGACTCTTTTGTGTGCCACGATAAAAGGAGAATCTGTTGCATTTGCAGATGGTGAATAAATGAAAACGAGAGCTATGACGGCAAGAATTGCCAATCGAAACAAGTTCCCCATTGGTCGAATTGAAATCTTTGCTGGTTTTGTTGGAATTAGTACTGTAATTGACAGATTGGAGACCATTGCAGAGAGAGCCGAGGGTTTTTATACAGCAGTTTTGTTCCATGCCAACAGTAGGTATGCGCACGCTTCCCAACAAAATTCGTGGGATCCACACGAATCCCCCACTATTAGAATAATTATTATGTATTATTCATCTCATCGAACGTAGATATAAAAAAAATAAAAAAATAAAAAATTTACCGAATGACGTGGCGTCCTGTGAAAGCGCGACGTGGGGGTGTGGGGCATGCCCACTTTGGGCAGGGGATCAACCGCGTTTTATATAGATGGGAATCGAGATAGACATATTTGTGGCCTGAAAATGGGCATTTAAATGAAAGACCAAAATAAATAATGGGACTTCGGTGTGGAGTAGTGATGGCAGAAAAATCCGATCCGATCCAAATTCGATGGATACCCGATCCGAATAGAGTAATTTTTTGCCGATCCGACGATCTGTGGATCATTGATCCGTGGATCGACCGATCCGAAACGAATTTGGATTTGGATCGGATCAGGCCTAATCCGATCCGAATTGATTTTTAATTTTTAATTTTTAATTTTTTTAATTTTAATTTTTTAATTTTTTATTTTATTATAAAAACATATACCAATATGGATGTTATTTGGATTTTTTTTCTTGATTCGATCCGATCCGATCTAATCCGAATCTGATCCGAGAAATTTGGATTTGGATCTGGGTGATTGATTTGGATTTGGATTTGGATTAGACCGATCCGATCCGAACCCGATCCATTGCCAACACTAGTGCGGAGAGCTGTTTACTCAAGCCCATGATGGGATTGGAGTTTTTATGATTATTATTATTATTTTTTTATGGATTTTATGTGAAGATAAGAGAGAATGAATGAAATTGAATAAGAGAGAACGAATGAAATTGAATGATAAAAATTTGTGTAATATATATAGATCTCACGAAATGTATGGATGTGATTGGTTTGATCAAATTTAAATTTAAAAAAGAATGAATAAAAATTTATGAAAATAAATAAATAAGTGATGGTTATCATGGGCTAATATCATCCTCTATGTTGCCTCAAAAGCCTCGATTCAGCTCAAAACTTCGATCATGCTCCCAATGCATGAGATAAAGAGACCATTCAAAAGCAATGAGAAATAAGGTTACGTGTGTCAGAAATAGCTAATAAATTACTTGATATGCTAACTAATAGCTGAAAAGCATTCGCTAAAACTAGCTAAAAATTAGTTTAGAAATACAAAATTACACAAAAGACATGTTTAAAATAGTTTTTTTTTAAAAGAAAGATGTTAAAAATAGAATAAAAAACGAAAAGCTCCCGAAACTTATTTGAAAGGATTGTAAATAAAGTTGTAGAGATAAGCTCCTTCTCAAATAAATTCTTCAACCAAACGGAGTTTATTTTAATTGAAAGCGCTTATAAGCTAACTTATTTGACTTATCAAACATATACTAAGAGTATGTTTGGCAGAACAAACTAATAAGTTAGCTGATAGCTGATAAAACCAATTGTGAGCTAGTGATGGCAGAAAAATCCGATCCGATCCAAATCGGATAGATACCCGATTCGAATTGAGCAATTTTTTGCCGATCCGACGATCCGTGGATCTGCCGATCCGAAACGGATTTGGATTTGGATCGGATCATACCTGATCTGATTCGAATTGATTTTTTATTTTTTATTTTTTTTAATTTTAATTTTATTTATTTTAATTTTTTTTATAAAAACATATACCAATATGGACCGTATTTGGATTTTTTTCTTGATTCAATCCGATCCGATCTGATCTGAATCCGATCCAAGGAATTTGGATTTGGATTTAGATTTGGATCGGGGTGATTAATTTGGATTTGAATTTGGATTTGGCCGATCCGATCCGAACCCGATCCATTACCAACACTATTGCGAGCTGACAGCATATAGTTTATAACTCATAACTGAAAAACTAGATGATTTAAATATTAGTGTTTAGTAAAATTAGTTGAAAAGTTTAGTCAGAAATACGAAATGACAAAAAATGATGTGCTTAAAATAATAATATTTATTTTTTACAAAAAGAAAAAGATAAAAATGGAATAAAAAATAAAAACTCATGAGATAAGCTTTTGAAATAAGCTTTAACATTTTAAATAAGCCAATCGAATCAAACATAGCTTATTCAAGTACGAGAAGTTTATAAGCAATGGCGGATCCAGGATTTTTAGCCGGGGGGGCTGCAATACAGAAAAAAATTTAATTCGACTAAAATTATGTATAAAATTTTTTTTTTCTATATAAACTTTCGGAATTTTTTTTGGGTCGGGGGGCTACCACCCGTGCCGGCCCCCCCTTAGATCCACCCTTGTTTATAAGCTCTCCGAAAAAGCTACTTTATTTGACTTACCAAACATAGTATAAGTAAAATCACCCTGCCAATAGATTTCAAACCCCATGTACAGATTCCGATGGGTTCACCATAGATTCTCCATTTTTATCACCAATTCCGATTGAAGTCAAGCTCTATTGCAGATCTAGAGGGCTATGGAACCAGGTTGATTTTCTCCAGTCAAGTTCCTCTTTTAACATATATATGCTTTCAATAGATGATGGAAGGCTTCAGCATTTTATCTTTGATGGCCTTGTGTAGATCTTGATGCTTCGGAAGGTGCAACAGTAACTACAATAAGATAGATCAAAAAATCTGGCAATAGCTAGTCACACGGGCCGTTTGTATGATCATTAACTTTCCCACAATTAAATTGATTTTTAAAATGGAACTTAATTGATTTTTTAGATATATAATATAATAATAATAATAATAATAATAATAATCATCATTATTATTATTATTATAGTTTCTCTGTTTTTAATTTTGACAGAGATAAACATTTTTGAAAAACAAGAATGATGAATTGAAAAAAGGAAATGACGACTATACACTTGACATAGCTGTTGTTTATGTTATCTTCCCACTATATATCTCTACATTAACAATTTATAGAGAATAACTACTTTTATGTCTTCAAGAATCCGTCAATCACTCTTTATTCGCTTTTAAATCACTGGTTCTTTCAAAAACTGTGTCAAAGCACTCTTGTTTTTGTTTAGAAACATTTGCAATGGAGAACTGTCAACATTTTTATGCGATCCCACCTAACATAGAGCTACAGTTACGTACACAAATTAGAGGGATTATTGGTGGTGGGATTAATGATATACATATTTTCTTCATACATCAACGCCTTGTGGAGAACCACATGCATATTGGCTTGCCGATTCACGTTTCAAGTAGTTTGTGTTTTACGAACCAAAATTAAATTCTGAATTATGTTAGAAGTGCCGTCGTAGGGATGGGGTATTCCGATGAGCATATTTGAGATGTTGTTTGGGTTTGTAATTTCAATGTGCACGCTACACTGGACATTCTTCATTCATCTTAATAACATGTAGATTAATTCCTGATTTTCTTTACAATCTCTGAATTCGTCATTGCATGATATTCTTGATCAAGTTTTTTTTCCCCTGTTTGGTAGTTGACTAGGGTCATTTTCATACCTATTGGTCATACTATTCACATGTTCTAGTAAGGGTCATCGTTAACCTCAATCTCAAACACTATAGCCCCTCTCAAAAATGCTCACAACTTCTCGGATTACAAATAAAGCCTATCACCTATTTATAGGCCACCTCCATTGTAATGAATGGTAGAAATCGACCCTAATCAACGACTATATATGATCGAACCTCTAAAACATCCTAGATCTTCTACACTGTCCTACATAATTCCACTATATTCTCTTTACAAAGATATGTACAATGGATGTTCTAGACTTGTCTTCAAAGACTACCTTTTGGAAAGCTCTAGAATTCATCCCAGATGTGCGAGCACTAACCATATTTCTAATCCCCAGATCAAAATATACAAACGGCATTAATAATTTCTATTGCATGAATCAAATTATGAAAACAACATCATTATTAAGTCTTAAACTACATTCCTCTCAAAGAAAAACTTTAAGCTACATTCTTATCCCGGAATAAATTTCTTCCATTGTAAAACATCATTTAGCTTACAATTTTCGTGTTGTATTTGCAGCCATTATAGGTGATCTCATAGTTCTGTTGCGATATTTCAGAATATGGTCACATGAAAACCCGTGTGGATCGTAGTTGCTGCTGGCCAGCTGCACATCCCACCATCAACAACATTGTCACAATTGTAGTCAAACAATTTCAAATCCTCAATTTTGATACAAAAATTACTTGATTTTTCTTCTTTAGTATTGTATTTGGTATTCATCAAACAATTTACCTAGTTGTGCAGAAATATGAAAAAGTAATTTCTTGCGAGAGATGGAACAATTATTGAAAGTGAATATATGCCGCACTCGAATACATATTGAAAGTGAATTGATCTTGTAAGATGCTCAACGTAATAGTTGACATGATATTTTTCCTTGATGTTCTTGATATTATGAGAGATTTTGGCGAATTATCAAAGGAACAAATCCGAAACAATTGAAATAACGTGACCTTAATGGGATCGACACAGTTTCGTTGACCTTGTCAAGTGTTAGTATGTTACCTCAATTAATTTTCACTTTGTTCTTCATTCAAAGGAGCCAAATCCTTGATTGTATTTTCATCGTGCAAGTTGGAAGAGAAGGTCTAGCATGAAAGACAAGAGCCAATTTGGATAGCCAAAGGACGACGCCTAAAAGCCACAACTAATTACGAACCGAATGCATAATCTAAGAGTGAATTTAGGCAAGTCATCCTTGGCTACCAAATCAGGCTCTTCATTTTCATACAAGGCCTCTCTTCTTCTCATTCAAAATTTTCTTGGTGGAGTGGTTCAACACCAAATAAGCTATATATATAGGCAATGAAAGAGTACGAGACAATACTCCATAAGTCAATACATGATACTATTACACTTCCAATTTGAGCCTTTTTGTACATTGATGTTGATATGATATGCATTTGATCAGTTATCTCAAAGGCATATATTCCTCCAGTTGGAGAAAAGGACCAAAACCTACTTGTCTACTAATCATGTTGGCCAAGTGCCGCCATTGTCAAACAACAAATTCAAATGAAAAAGATCGTCGAAAATATGTTTAATTATATCGGAATGACTTGTCAAATCTCTTCATTTTGACTTTCTGTGCATAATATTCATTCTGATTTGGGCCGAACTCTTTGACTTGAGCGTTTACTTTTTCGGATCATGGGTGAGAATCGAATCTGGATGTTGCCTATAATTCGGCTGGAAGTTACCATAGCAACAAACTGGGCGATCTCAATATGTCTCGAATCTTAAAATATTGGTTTCATTGGAGTAACATTCAAAGCCCTAAAAAATGCAATAAACAAGTTTATGTTCCATGATTACTAATGTCACTACCATGCCATCTGTCTGCTTATAAAAAGATGTGAATGCTTCTTAATTAAAATAATGATACTTTAGAGATCGCCTGGGTGCAGTAGTGGTACACATCCGATCGGACCATGAGTAATGTCGGGGTTCAATTCTCATCCTCCTCCCCTAACAATCACTCAAAAAAAAAAATAATAATAATAATAATAATAATAATAATAATACTTTGAATTATTGTATCTTATTTTAATTGATTTAATTATCCATCATTTCAAATGTTATACTGACAATTCAAATAAAAGTTAATAACAAATAATTAACTATTACATCATGATAGTAGAACACAAAACAATGATAACTAGCATTACTGATCCCATCAATTTTTCTCTTTGACTTTAAAATATTCAGCCCTTTGGGTTGGAATTTTGACATCTAGTCCACATCAATAAGAACTTTATTAATTCTAAGCTTCTTTGTGAAGCGATTAGGAAGAGAACTTTGTAGTTCCAATAGAACATGTTTGTATTTAGTTGGCAATTGGCATGTAATCATTTTTCATTTTTTAATCACCACAAGCCCTCATATATCGTCCGTACATGATTAAATTTGACAAATATTATACATTCATGTTATAGGGTGTACAAATTGTATGGTATGTTATAGGGTGTGCAAATTGTATGATACAAGAGAAACTGAGTGATTATTTTGTTCGTTTGTATTATATATGAGGTTAAGTATGCATATTATCAAGGAGATATATATATAACATTGTCCACCAAATTTATTATTTGCTCTAGATAAAATAATCACAAATCACTATCACTATTACATCGATCAATAAACATGTTTATTAAATGTGTAAAATTTAGAATCAAACGTACATCCTAAAAGTTTAATTAATCCCGAGTACATGGGCAAAAGCTAATCATTTCTAATCCTCAAATAAAAAATATACAAAACAACATTTATAATTTCTATTACCCAAATCAAAACAATTAACAACTAATTAATCATTCCTAATCCCCAAATCAAAATATATACAAACAACGTAACATTCGTAATTTCTATTCCCCAAATCAAATTAATTATACAAACAACATCATATCATATCAATAATATTTTAAACTGCATTTTTGTCCTCGAATAAATTAATTTCCTCAATTGTAAAAACATCACTAAATTAAACCTAAAACTTCCTCGATATATTTGCAGACATTATAGTAAGAATAAAATAAAGTGCAATACACAGAAACGATAATGCAATAGATCTCGTAATTCTGTTGCAATATCTCACAAAATGGTCACAAATTGCCACCCAACCGGTGTGACTGTTGCCATATTTTCCTACGTACCCTACCGCGGTCGCTGCAGCACATCCCGCCATCAACAACAATGTCACAAGCTGTAGTCGAACAATTTCACATGCATCCGTACAAAAAAATAAAAATAAAAATAAAAATTTACTTATTAAGTTTTCTTATTCAATTAGTATTGATGTATTTGGTATTAATTAATTAGTGAATTAACAACGTACCAAGTCGTGTAGGAATATGATAAAGTAATTTCTTGGATTCACTGCCTTCAAACCTAGGATGAGAACAATAACGAAAGACAGAACTGAAAACGCACAAGCAATAATATTTGCATATGCAAAGAACCTGCATCCAACATATATATATATATATATATATATATAAGAGGAAAAAAATAAACAAAAAGAAAATTAATTTGAATAAAAGAACCTGCTGCAAAGTAATTAATTGTTTTAAATAATTTTTGCACATTAATTATGAGGTTTTTGGAAATAAAAGATCTTACGTACGTGTTAGCCGACGAATAGCTATAACGAGCGTCGACCACAATCCCGAAAACCTCAATAGTTTGCGTGCTGGTGAACATAAGCCATGTAGCAGCCAAGGTTCCTGCTGACGCCAAAGCTCGCAACATAAGCTGTGATATGAATGACAATTTTTGTGCTTTATGCAGAGATGTGTAGCTTCCATTATTGTCCATTATTTTTGTTTTTAATTTTTTTTTTCTATTTTCTCTATTTTTCTTCTTCTTCTTCTTCTTCCTTAATTATTATTATTATTACTGCACAAACTGTGGAACAGATTGTACTTATAGAGGAGAGAGTTTGAGGGAGGAATAATTCAATATCGCGAGCCCGAGGAAATTGGTGGGCCGGGTTTGCTGTTATCGGCGAATTAAAGGAAACATAACAAAACTAGATCTATTGCTATTAATTAATAATTTTTAATTACTTACGAATGGTGTGTGTATATCAAAAGGACTTTGTGATCAGCATTGTTTATTACATGATATATTAATTGATTAGTATATTAGATAATATTTAAGATGATAAATCAATTATCACCAACTAATAATTGATAAATCACCGATGATTAGTTGGCAATCACTAAACTAAATTAATTGTGATGTTTATCTTGACCGTTTATTCATCATTGGTTGGTTAGAAATTAATTAATTATTATCTTAAATGTTATCAGATAAATGTTAATAATTCATTTGTCATCGTAAATACAAGAGTTAAAATATTAATAAATATCACAACAATGGATCATCACCACTTTGGCTATTAAATACCTAGCATTCCTATTCGTAATGATTAAGTAGGCCAAAGAGGTCACGATCCATTTGGTCCAAATGGTACAAGATCTTTAGGCCACACAAAAGCATATGAAACTGGCGTTTTCTCAAGCAAGAACCCCAACGTCTGACCATGAAGAGTGACCACGAAACTGCCTTCCGTTTTTATCTTGTTTAGATGATAAAGTGACCCTTTTTGTTTATCGCACCTAAATTTGTTTAAAGTGTCCAATTTCATATCTTAATTCTATCCACCGTTGCACATGATGGTCGATGCTTTCATGTGAGCTATTACACACGTGCTAATTTGTTATTTTTAATATGTATATATATATATATATATATATATATATATATATCAATGAAGGGTAGAAATATTGTTCTTTTAATAACAGAAGTATAATTTAACTTAGTTGGAACCAACAGTATTTGCTTAATTGCAGGAAATTTTTAAAATCTACAGGTAGTGAATGTTGCTTTTAAATAGTTCTTTTCAATCTTGTTTAAGCAACAACTACACGCGATGTTTGGCTTTACAGTTTTGCTACACTTTGCACTCTCGACCTACTAAAAATTAATATTTAGGTACAATATAGCTAAGACAAATAGAGAAGTAGATACTTTTTCTCTGCCTATTCGCAGGCGAAATGTTCACATAGATGGCTCATTGGCGGGGAAATATGACGGAAGGAACCAGTGTAATTTACAAGAGGATAACTGGATGAGAATATCTCTAGTGAAATTTCAATTATTCTACATGTAAAAATGTATAAAAAATTGCATCCTAACATGCACCATCAAACATGTTCAACCAACTCTTGATTTTCAACATACGTGTTTCATGTAGACAATGAATTCATAAGTGAGAGACAAACGGAGCACCAAAAAGGAAAATCATTTCTAAAAATTTTTTCCCGTGAGAAAAGCACAAAAATAAGAAGGATGAAAGAATCCTCTGCAAGCATTCAATGGTTTTTGCTACAGAATAATCTTCTTTGTCGGCTGTGATAAAACTGTAAGCAAATTTTAGACACTTGTAGCCCATGGCCATCAATGTTATTATTGACATATTGTAGCAAAAGTTGACTGAATTCTTAACCACAAAAGCCGAAGGCAAAGATCCACACCCACTTGGAGTAGAGAAGAATCTAGAATCAACAAAAATCCTGTGTTCTTTGCATCTTTGCAAGCTCTAAGCAGTTGCAGCTAATGAACTTGATCTATGGCAAGACCTCTTTGCTGCTCGAACAATGTCCTCAACCTGAAAAATACATTCCAATGGTGCAGGGTTTTATAGTGACCAAGAAAATCATAATCATAAAATAAAAAGACGAAAATTGTTTGGTTAGAAACTGGAGTTGAGATATTATTTCCCATGGTTTTTCTAATCCCATTACCTTGAGTGTTGAAGCTGTGATGTTCGCTAGTACTCTATTTTCGCTTATATATATTATTTTCCAACTGATTTATTCTACCCATAATACTCGTATATGGAATGAGCAAATAGTGCCACGTTCATATAACACAGCACCGTGTTAAAAAGTCACGAGCTTGTTCAGTGATATTTGCAATAGTTTCATTTACAACTTGTAACCATGATGAAGAAACCATCTTTACTTGTCATTTTATTCCCTAGTTGAGGGTGATATTTTTATTGAAGCACGTATAAGTTAAGTAAATAAATAAATAAAAATTTTTTTAAAAAAATTGCAACATGTATTCATGCATTCTTAAAGCAAAAGAATAGATAGTCAACAGGGGCGAGAGGGGGTGTCTTGGGTTGAAGTGAAAATGAAAAATGGTTCCAAGAACTAACCTGGGGGACAGCCATTCTCTCAAGATTTGCAGCATATGGCATGGGAACATCTGCTCCAGCAATCCTCTCAACTGGGGCATCAAGGTACTCAAAGCTTTCTTCAACAACAGTAGCACTAAAGAAATGAAAAATAATCATATAATAGATAAATAAATTAATAAGAAATCATTAGTCAGGGTGAAAATGGGATTGGGCGATCCAGTTGTGGAAAGAAGCTGACCAGATCTCTGCACCAACGCCATGTTGAGGGAATCCTTCTTCCACAGTCACAAGCCTATTCGTCTTCCTGACAGAAGCATTTATGGTAGATCTATCAAGGGGACGTATCGAGCGAAGATTTATCACCTGTTCAAATGAGGCATCCCAATAAGCCAAGTTTCCAAAACACCATATATCCATTCTTCACTTCAAGATGTCATACATAATTGAATATTACTAAATTACCTCAGCACTGATTCCTTCCTTCGCAAGAATCTCAGCAGCCTATAATGATTCCACATGGAAAAATAGAACATAAAAGACTGAAAATTTACAGATATAATGTATGACACCCAAATTTGACTTCCACCACAAACATGAGAGAAAAAACCAGAGTGAACCTATAAACTTGTTTTAATGTCCACAAGAAAATAACTAATTTTACTTTTGTACTATCATTTTACTTGGAACAACATCAATGGAATTCCACGGATGATCAAATCTATAAAATTCTTTGAGTAATAGATGGACCCACCTGAAGAGAATAGCCAACCATCTTAGAGTAAGCGACAATTGTCACATCCTTTCCCTCACGTTCTGTCTGCCAAAAATATTTGTAGAGAGATAAGTTAAAAACATTTGTGACCAAAGTAGAATGATAAAGGACTAAGGTAAAATACCTTAGCTTTCCCAATTGGAAGACAGAAACTGGAATCGAGAGATTCAGCAGAAACTGGGAATGATTCACCATAACTGTGAGAGAAAAGAGTTATTAACATGAAATGAGTTGGTATCAAAGATTATATACATTGAATGAAACTTCAATACGCACAGCAATTCATTTTCAAGGAAAACAACGGGATCCGGATCCCTTATGGCAGCTTTCAGGAGGCCACGAGCATCCTCTGCTGAATATGGAGCCAGTACCTTTAATCCTGGGCATGAGCCATACCATGCTGCATAGCACTGCAAGAGTTACAGGCTGAATGAGATGATAGGGAACACTGAATCGTGGGGGGAAAAAAAGAAGGAAAAAAGGGGAAACGGCTGGGAATCTTTAGCAGATAATATCCAAAGCTAGGAATTAAAGTGTATGCTTTGAAGAAATTTTTGTGAAAATGAATTTGAATGTGTGGTTAAATTCAAAATATTATGGGGAATGGGTAAAGTGGATTTCGGAAATAGAAAATTTGTCAATCACCAAAATTGTGGTTGAAAATGATTTTTGGACTAAGCTCTCCAAAGAAGCTCAAAAAGTAGTCCAGAAGGTGTACAATTATCTCATTTTATTGTGCTCTGTATTTAAGAGCTCGTTTGCTACAATTTTTTTTGAAAATCATCTCCGAAATCTTCACTTTTGAGCCACCATTATCTCATTTTATTGTGCTCTCATTTGCCACCAAGAATTCAGGGTTCAGGCACCCTTTCGTCATACACACGGTTATCATTTTCCCAGCATGGAAAAGGACAATGAAAACACTTCCTTGGTGACAGCAGAATATAGAGACTTGAAAAGAAGAGCGAAGCATGATATTGCAAAGAAAGCAACAACAGAATGGAATACATACCTGCGAATGTTGAGCACCAACCCCAGCAGCAGCACCATTTGGACCCCTGAAAACAATAGGCACTGATATCTGACCAGCTGACATGTAATTTGATTTAGCAGCAGAATTAATAATATGGTCGATTGCCTGCAGTGACCAATACGCTAGTTATTCCTCCATAGTGTTAATAAATATTTTCAGAACATAAAGATGATGCAGTGGTGTTCATTTCCGGCAGACAATCTACCAGGTGATCCTAGCACGCTAATATACATACAATGAGAAAGGAGCTTTTACTTCACAAAGATAATTACAAAGAAATATTCAGTTTTATAAGATTAATAATAACTTGTTGAAAGTAATGCAAATAAAACCACAGTGAGAACAATTTTGTTTCTTTCATGCTGAATTTGACTTGTACTAAAAACAATTCTTTCATTTTGAATTGGTCTAGAACACTTGCAGTTCCGTATATAAAACTATAAAAGACAATGATTAATTAGTGACTAGTGTCCAAGAGCAATTCAACACCTTCAAACTTGCAGCAGTGACTAGTATCCAAGAGCAATTCAACACCTTCAAACTTGCAGCTAACTAAAGGCTTTAATAGTCAAGGATCACTATTTGTTTTTTTCTAATAACCCCCCACTAATCCCACGAGGTCCTGGCTTTCGACCGAGAGACTCCCCACTGGCCCCAAGAGGCATTGTTTTTATGCTGTCGGGAATCGAACCTGGGATCATACGCCTAGCCACACAAACCTAAGTTCGCCCTTATCGTTGTGCCAACCCCTTGGGATTAATAGTCAAGGATCATTATTTAAGGATACAAAGTTCTTCACATGAAGCATTGAAATAAGCCATTACACGTTGTAGGCATGATTTTTGTCATTAACAAGTATTGGACTGGAAACTAACAAGGTAAAGTTTGTTCCTTTCTAAATTATGATAGTTTTGACCGGAGGATGCCACCGAATATTCCACACAAGCTCTAGCTAAAAAATAACACTTAAAAACCGTCATTGTTGAATCAAATGCAATTAAACTATAACTAAACAGAATATAAAGGCTGCCTGAATGGCATGCACTGATCCACAAAAGTTGGATACATGAAGAATCATTTTAAATTGAATGAAGATGTGTTAATTATAATAAACAAGGTCTGATTGCCGCATGGCCAAACATGGCATAAAAGTAAGACTTCTCACCTGCATAGAGAAGTTAAAAGTCATGAACTCAATAACAGGCCTCAGACCATGGTAAGCTGCACCAACTCCAATTCCAGTAAACCCGGCCTGCAGCAGATCAAATGTTGAGTATGGAAGATACTACAGACACAACTAAAACAACACATAAGTAAAAGACAAAGACCAACCTCAGTAATTGGTGTATCTACAACTCTGTCAGGACCATACTTCTCCAAAAGTCCTTTGGAAATCTAATATGGAATACATTGAATCAAAAACTGACCATAGAAAGAATACAAGATTTCGTAATTCTTTTTAGTTGCTGTTGAACAAGTAATACGCACCTTATATGCACCTTGATATTCACCAACCTGTATAAAAGTAATTAAAAAAAGTCAAAAAAATCATGGAACCCAAAACGAACAAGTCCACAAGGTGCAGGAATGTATTTTCTTCTCACAACTTATTTAAACTTCTAGATTACCTCTTCACCCATTAAAAAGACTTTGGGGTCAGCAGACATTTCTTCATCAAGTGCCGAATTTAAAGCATCACGTACTGTCATTTGCTAGAAAAGGAAATTATAATATCATCAGTCAAATACAATTCAAATTATTTGGACACACAACTCAGTTAATATCCCAGTGCAAGTAGATTTGGGAGGACATTCGAAAGTAAGTTCCGAAAAAGGCCAAAACATTCCAAAACATTAAATTCTAAAACAAGTAAAGCACCAGACACAGCATTTCAAGTTCAAAAATATATCAAAGAAATACAGTTCTGAAGTAATTTTACTTGACGACACGTATCTTACTTCCTGAATTTTCAGCCACCAAACACCGGCATCAGCTCCCTCAAATGCAAAAATTAAAAAAGTAGAGAAAAGCATTAATTTGTGTCTTACCTCTTTTGCTGTGGATGAAAATGCCCTAGATGCAACTGCTCGAATCCCCTGCCCCAAACTCTTCAAATCAGAAAAAAAAGGAAAAAAAGGAAAAAAAGAAAATTTACACGATTTTGTTAATAATCAGATAAATGAATTTACTAAAACACAATTAATCAAAATGAATTTACTAAAACACAATTAATCAAAATGTATTGTACCGATGTAGGAATGCCTCTCCGGGCCACTTTCTGCCTCACAACTCCCAGCATTTTTAATCCCCTAATCGATACATAAAATCAGAAAACAAGCACACCTTAATCACATACGCATATCAACGAATATGCGAATGTACAAAGCAGATTTAATTCCTCAGATCGGTCTAACTCAGATTTGATTCCTCAGATCAATCTCAGGGGCTAACAAATCGGTAATACAGACCAACATGCATATGCACACGATATAAATCTGTATGCAGCGGTAAAATGAGAAACCCAAGAAATTAAAGCTACAAAATGGGGAAAAATAGATAATAGAATAACTTACCTGCGTATGCGTGTAATTAGAAAGAGACTTGGGTTACAGATTGGCACAGAAGGGATTTGGGAGAATCGGTACACGTCCAAGTGCTTTGATATGTTTGGCGGTCAGACTAATCTATCGGTACCACTCCGAATTGGTTATCAACGCTTTAGTAGGTTGTACAATTCGGACTGAATGTCCTTTTTCCTTAGTGCAGCGGAGGGGTCGTATTTAGTTAGCTGTGAAGAAAGATAGGATTATGAACTGTTGGTGGAGCCTAAATATCAAAAATGGCTGCTTTTATGGTATTCTATTCTATTGTAACATTTTAGTCGATTTATTTATTTTTATTATTATTATTTCCGTCCCTGACTTTTCGGTGCTGGAAAAGTTGTTGCGGGGATTCTTTTTCTTTAAAAAATATAGAAAACCGAAAGATACTTATTCGTAAATATGGTGAAATCTTTAATACAATATTGATCTGGCATTCATAATCGGGACAAAAAATATGAAATCCGGAGATACCCTCCATCATTAGAAGCAATTATGTACTATTTATATTATTTAATGTAGATACTAAAAAAAATAAAAAAATATTTTTGGAGAATGACATGGCCACGCCACAGGCCACCACGTAACGTGGGTATGTGCCCACTTGAACAAACCAATCTTTAATATTCAAAATTTAATATTTCGATAGAGTTGTATGCATAATTGCATATCATTACATGGATTTCGACGGAAAATTACAAATAGATCAGAGCACATAATAATACTTATTTAATTATTTTGAAAATAGTGCAGTTTTTGTTTTGTTGAAATTGAAAATACTACAGTAGCTAGTTAACAATTCTGATTCTCATAGAATTACAACATGCCCTCTCTGTCTTTCTTTTCTTCATTTTTTTTTCCTTTAATGCAAGTGAACATGTAATAATGGAATGGTGACTCAAATTCAAATCAAACTAGTATTACGTCCGTGCGATGGACGAGAATAATTAAATTTATGTATAATAAATAATTGATATAACATTATAAATATATTGAATATAAATATTGAATTACATAATTGATGTAATTTATGCATAAGCGATTGCATATGTAACGACCCGTCCTGAACCGGGCTGCAGGACCGTGATCATTCCATTTCCCACACACATCCGCACACATGATTCTCCGTCGGATTCTCCACTTCCCACGTAACTACATCATAAACACATAAACGTACACGTAATGAGCCACGAGGACTCAGTGAGCAATAGATGCAATGCAATGCATGAATGCACGTGTAACATTCTTTTCTTCCTTTCTTTGGGCCCTAGTTGCGAATCATATGAGTACGTCATCGTCATCATATCATAGGCCGTCCCCAAAGGTTCTTTACGCTTTGGGCGGGACCGCTGCCTAAAGAGTTCTTTTACTCCTAGACCGCCCATAGGCCGTCACCCAAGGGTTCTTTTACCCGTTAGGCCGCCGGTAACATCATAAGCCGTCCCCCAAAAGTTCTTTTACTCTTGGGGCGCTACATTCGTCATAAACACATGATACGCAACTACATTCTTTCACATACGTCATGCTTCGTGTCATACATCATTCATACTTCACCTTGTAATCGTAATCATAACATTCTTGGGCATTACATAGCATACTTTCTCATGAACTTCTTCTTGTCATTATATATCATAGAACATATCATATCCTTACATATAACATCCCATTCATCATCATAACATGTTACGTACTCATTCACGTGGCATTCGTTCACATTTCCTAGCTTTCATATCATTCTAGCATCATTACATGATCTCAATCATCACATATCTCATGTACTACTTCATATCTATCACATAACAACACTTAACATGCTAAATTCACATTATAACATCACATACTTGCACATACCTTTATATATCAAGCATAACAAGGGCATAACATGAATATCATCTCATATTTATGCTTAAACTCATGAAAACATGCTATAAACATATCATATTCATACTATAACATAATATACATCTATTACTCACCATTATATTTTATCACATATCAATAGGCATAAACAATGGACCCTAGCATACTTACCAACTTCATGATCATCATAAACATGCATATTCCTTGATAAATCTAATTATAATCATAAATTTACCTCCTAAACATGAAATCATCTATTACTCACCATATACTTGCAAGATCATCAAGCATTGACATCCCAAAGCTTCCTCCTCTTCTTCCTCTTCCTTCCTCTTTCTTCCTTCTTCTTGTAATCATAGATTACACAAACATTACATAGCTCATATATGGAGTGGGAGATGATTCCATAGGTTCATGAGAGACTTGGAAGGATTTTGGGAGTTTTGGAACCGAGTTTGGGTGTGTAAACGTCAAGAAATGGCTAGAATCTTCTAAAATAACACTTCTGCCGACTTAAAATTACGGCCGTAACTTACACATTTACGGCCGTAACCCCTTTCTTACGGCCGTAACACCATAACCTTACGGCCGTAACCCAAATAATACGGCCGTATCTTCAGAACATACGACCGTAATTTGCTCTCTGAAACTTTTGGACATTTTCCATCGTTTCACCGATTCACAGTAGAACATTAGACCCTTACGGTCCAGAATTCGACATTTACGGCCGTAATCCTTACATTTACGGTCCAGAACTTCAGCTCTAAATTTCCGCTTTCATCATTTCGACGGCCGTTTCGACTCTCGACATGTCTCATACATTCCCAAACATGTCATGAACACATCATACACATATACATTATGTCGGGTCGACTTTGAGCGGGGCATTACAGCATAATT
Organism: Jasminum sambac; assembly: GCA_018223645.1. NCBI lineage: Eukaryota > Viridiplantae > Streptophyta > Magnoliopsida > Lamiales > Oleaceae > Jasminum > Jasminum sambac. The sequence continues at coordinate 41,446,797 of CP073647.1, read as the reverse complement.
GTAAATATAATTATTAAAATCTATAATATTATATATTTATATAGTCAATACAAAAAATACAGAGTAAATTCACAATTGTAAGTTAAAAAAAATATTTAGTTATTTGATTATTATTTAACTTTTGCTTTAGTCAAAACAATTACCCTTCTCTATCTTTCCAAGACTCGTTTAGTATCAATATAGGTACATTGTAATTACAATTTCAAAATTAAATTAAGTTTTTAAAAGATAGCTAGCATGAGTATGTTGTATGTAAATTAAATAACTATATAATAGCAAGAGAACAAAATAAATGCTACTCAATGCATCGTAGGAACTGGAATGGGCAGTATTTGTTTTGTTGATGACATATTTGTATGTTAAAGAAGTTACGAGCTTTACCGGTCTTTTCCTTTCTCTCTCTCTCTCTCTCTCACAATTTTTTTTTTTTTTTAAGTGCTCTTCGTTGTGTGATTGGTTGCTGCAATATTTTTGCACCCTAATTAAGGTTTCTCTCTCTGTCTCTTTTTCTTTACTTCTTCTTTTTCTTTTACATGTAATCTTTTGTGATTAAATGTACGTGTTGGTAAAGAATTATCAGAGTTTAATTACTCGTTAGTGGCCTATTTTGTTGGTGAAGTAGGTCTATTGTTGGTAGATTTCAGGCGATTTAATTAGGACTTCCATTTCGACGTGGTAGCTAGTTTTTGGGTTTAATAGAATTAATTCTTTTATTTTTTTTTTTTAGTGTTTTTAAGTCAAATCTTTAATGTATGTTCGATAGATGACATAACTTGCTTTAAAAAAAAAAAATAAAAAATAAAAAAATTAATAATAATAGATGACATGACTCCTTCATAGTGCACATTCGAACCCTGCACAGTGAAACAAATACTTATGTTCATTTTTACTTATGATCATATATATATGGTGACCAATTTCTTTGCTTTGAGTTGGTGGCACTTTCAAACTATACTATATATGGTGTGTTTTCTTGTGGATAAATGATGACGACGCAAGTCGATGTTAACACTTCTTAATTGTAACAAATTAAGCAAAACATGAGATAAGCGTTAATATTTGTCTTAATAATTGTAAAACACGTGTACGTGTACATGAAAATTATCGCACTTAATAATAAAAATCTTGAGAAATCAAAGGATATTCAAACTTATATATATCCGGCAACTTCACATGACATAATAACATCAAACAAACCTCAACGAGCAAGAGAAAGACATGCAATTAATAGAGAGGAAGTAGACACATTTCATAGCCTAATTAAATTTACATATCACTATATATATATATATACATTACTCGATTTGTCTGCATGCCTATAGCTATATATGTTTCTAGCTAATTTAATACGTACGTCACACATTTCTCACACACAAATTCGTGTACCCTTCAATGAATTCAATTAATATAATATTTGCTCAAACTAGGAACTGCATGTTTCTATCACTCAATATATAGAATTACACATCACTTTTCCACAATCTTACACTAATGACTAATTAACTTACAATTATATATTGAGAAAAAACTAAAGACACTACATCATATCCAAATTAAAGAAATTAAGTAAAAAAGATGAATCAAGCAGTTGCTCCGATCCTTGAGTTAGAAGACGAGATTAATGATGATGTGTTGAGGGGAATGAGTTATAGCACGTACGATTTAACGTTCAATAGATTCCTCATTGCAGTTTGTCCTGCCAAAGGCCACACCATTTTGAAACTCCTCATCTTTCTTCCTTTCTTCACTATCTTCTTGTTGCTTTCGAACTCCTCCTGCGCAATTAACATTGATTTAATCACTTTTTTTTCTCCTTCCAATCTATTTTCATTCGAACATACTAATTAAACATGTCATATCAGTACAAGAAAAGAAAGGGGCGGAAAGTTAGGACAAAACCTACGTTTGATGATACTGAGTCTTCAAAAGAATCTCCAGGAACTGCATTAAGTAATCACAACCCAATAATAATTAATCAAAATATTGTTTCTTCTAAAAAAAAAAAAAAAGTATAAAATATGAAAGCATATTAAAAGTGTCGAAGCAATTGCCGATGAGGGCTAGTCTCTTTGGTTAGGGAGGCTAAGCGATGCTCTGGACCTAGACGTCTCATGTTAAAGCCCCACTAATCGCGCGTTGTGTGGCTTTTCTCGGTCAATTGTGTGTGTGTGTGTGTGTTTTTCCTCCAAAATTAAAACATCAGTTCATGTATGTAGACGCATTTGTATTCATGATAATACAGATTAATTGTGATAAAAAATTTCGATGCAATTTATTATGCTTAATTACCATCATTGATATTGCCTTCGTCTCCATCTTGGACATATACCCGAAAGCTAGGGGAACTAGGGCAAACGTTTGTTATCATTCTCTCATCACTGTCTTCTTCTCCTACATCTTCAAACTCTTCATCCATCGATTCATACTTAATCTTATCAAACTTTTCCTTGTCCAAAGCCTCTTCGGCCGTACTTTTAAAGCTCGATGGTCGTCCATCTTTAGAAACACGTCCATCCTTTATGCTATCATGCAAGAGCAATTCTTTCTTCGAATGAACTGAGCTAGAATCGGTCAAGGGAGCATGAGGATGCCTACGAAACCCGAAATCCTCCAACTTGGTGAGGAAGAAGGGGCGATGCTTGCCTGCCAACACGATGCCATTGATATCGCACCTCGAAGCACCGCACCCCATCGATTGTTACGTGCATTAATTAATTAATTGGAAAAAATGAGAGCGAGAGACGGAGAGAAAAGAGATTGAGAGAAGAGTGGACAAAAAATTAAATGGAGGGTACGGTGAAGAAACTTGGCAACTCAATGCCAAGAAAATATTCAAAAGGTTGATATATATGAGAGGAATTAGTTTAATTACTCATGTATAAGTTAAATTTAATTACTCCTAAACTTTTGGAGTTGAATTTGTTCCTAATTTTATGGGAGAATATGCTTTTTTTGAGGAGAATGAACAGCCAATATGCATGTAAATTAAAGTTATACTCAATTGAGATTCTAGAATATCAACTCAAATATATGGACAAAAACGTTATTTCAATTAACTCAAATATCTTTAATTAATTTGTTTCAAAATAGTATAACATAATTTTCTAATTTGTTTTAGTCTTTCTTGCTGTTTGTCAATTGTCAACGGTTTTGGTGGCTTGATACAAAGAATTGTTGGCATTGGACATTCAGCGTGTGTGTTATGCTTTTATTTTATTAAGTAAGATCCAACTTTTATTATTGAAAATCGGTCTCATCATGAAATATGTAAATAATAGTAATTAGGTTTTTGAGGCATGTTATTTTAATATGTAAATAATAGTAATGAGGTTTTTGAGGCATGCTATTTTAAAGTTAAAGAAGTTAAAGTGCGACTTAGCAGTAAAAATTTAGTATTTAGTCAAAAAAGAAAAAAAAAAGTTAAAGTGCAAAATAAAGGTAAATTAAACTAATACAAGCAAGCCTATATGTTACCTTAATTATCAAATATTAGTGTATATTCCACTTGGTATTCTACACCAAACACAGTAGATAACTTACATATATAGAATCATATTATTTAATTAATCGTGTCATTATTTTACAGAGCAGGGTGTAACCTTTTCTTTTTTTTTTTTTTTTTGGTTGTAACTATTTAATGTTAAAACTACTAATCCACGTGAGTATTTACTACGAGTACAAAACATTACTGAAGCCTAATCCACATGCCAGAACTTGGTACATTTGAATGCAAAACAAACAACATGTAATATCCCGGCGGTGCAATCTCACGCGTCGACGGCCCGATCGCCGTCACTTGATTAGTACTCTTCGACCCTACCCGTGAAACGTGGACCCACTTGAGCACAACCATCCTTTGATTCATTGAAAATGAATGTGTAGTAAACGACGGCATTATTAACCTAATCGAGACAACACTCATCCTCAAGAACACTGGCACTGTGAATTTTAAGGAAAATGGTTGCAAGTAGTTGATAACCTCGTCTACTGCGATGATCCTTGGTCTGTAACGATCGTATACAGGCGATAAATAAGGTGGAGAAAATGACTCCAGGCTTAAATCAGTTGGGTACTCAACGCCAGTAAAGTTGTAGTATGCATGAGGGTTGCTTCCTCCAACAAGAATCCGACCATCGGGTAGTAAAATAGCAGTCGAGTGGTAGAGACGCGGCCGGCGGGTTGCAGGCATGACAGAGAATCTCCTCCGTTCATCTCCATGGGGATTGTAAATCAACGGCCTAGTTACAGGGTCTCGGCCCGCTTCCCATCCTGCAGTACCTGCGTTGAGAATAATATATCGTTCAACAATAAACATTACTACAACAGGTTTACCATCTGAAACTTTTAGATAAAATGGTTTAACTACCTAAACGAGCACCATTTATTAGGATGATGTCATCGTTTGGCAGGAGAAGCATGTCACTCATAACACGTGACATGGGCATGTTTTCCATTTCCCAGACAGGATTTTCGTCGAAAATTTTCAGGCGGCCGCATGATGAGGCTGCCTGTTGAAAGGTTCCCTGTTTAACTAGCTGGAAAGCACCCCGCGCAGCTCCACCACATATCATGACTTCGGGCTCAATCGGACGGTTTTCATCTAGGGGAAGTAGAACCATGGAGCCCGAACTAGGGTAGTTACGCGGCTCATCGCCCGTGATGGCAGGAAGTTCTTTGATAACTAGGTTTTGTTTGTAGTCAAAAACTATTGATCTTGTGTTGGCAAAAATGAATAAGTTTCCATCGGGTAATAGGTGTACAAAAGGGTACAAGTTGTTCTCATCTTCATCCCTAGTTTCTCTTAGAAAATTGAGCCAAATGGCTCTAAGGGAATCTCTATGGAAGAATTCATAGTTAAATTGTGCTCGACCACCGATGATTATAATCCGTCCGTCGGGGAGTATTTGATTCGTCGCATACCATCTACGCTCTAGTAGGGCCTGCGGGAACTCAACCCAATCACAATTATCCCCTTGACACGGGGCAAAAGTACGTATAACGTGGTCCCCATCATTGTACCCTCCCGTTTGGACTAATGTCCCGTTCGGCAGTACTGCGCCCGAGGAGCACCATGTGTCAGTTCTAACCATTAACGGTCGAAAAGAATTAGTCCCAATGTCGTATAATACTGAATGAGCTGTGCAGTCGATCTTGAGGTGAGTGTCATTAGGGTCATAACGGCATCGTCCATGAGGGAGAGAGAGGTTAGAGGGACCAAAGTCGGTCCTATCGAACATGACGACTTTGTTGTTTTTCAGGAGTTGCATATGCATTGCCGAAATCCCGATGCTTTCGTGTAGTAAATGCCATTTGCCCTGGTGGCCGGAAAATTTTGATGGGAATTGGGACATCGCTCGATCGGACTGGAGAATAAATAAAAGGAGCAGGAGAATGAAAGTGATCATTTTAAGTTGGTGAGTGATAATTGTGAATAGGAAGCTAGTAAAGGAAGAATTTGGTACGACGTTGTTGCTTGAGTTGATGAAATTTTTTCAATTAGCTAGTGTACTATTAGCAGTTAGCATATATGTTTATAACTTTATATATATATTATATATACTAATTACAACCTTAAATTATGCTAAAACTAGTGCTGATTTAAACATTTGATGAAGTTAGGAATTGAATTTGGGATAAAGGGCGTCTCCAGGAATTACATGAAAACTCAAAGAAGATGAGTAAATCACATTCTTCGAAACCCAGTAAATTAAGAAAGTTTTAGGGCAAGAAACTTGGGTGGTTCTGGTAGCTAATGCCTAACTGTGTCCCATATATACACAATGTATCTAAATTTAACACTTTAAAAATTATAATCAATTCTCACTTTACAGCATTATATGTCTCTCTAAAGTGCTTTCTAGCCAACATTAGATGACTACCTGTAACAAATCCGCCCAGCAAATAAACACCAAAAAATGAATGCGGGAAGAAATTAAAGAAAATTGAAAGTTACTTTACGGCTCGATTCTCTGTGAAGGAATCACTTTTCGATCTAAGGAAAGGTGTTGCATGCAGTGAAAAATTATAAGTATATTCTTTGCTTTTGCCTTGCTAGCTACTTCAAAATTAAGTACCTTTTTGTCGAAAAAGCCAACTGAATGACAGATTCATTACAAGAATTACATAAATCCAGTCAATTGATCATAGGATCAATATTTGCCGTTGAGAATAATACTATTTATCATCATTCATCGATAACACTCTCATTAACGATAATAATATTGTACGCAATGACTTTTTTCTTTTTTTGCTGCAATAAATACTGATAAGTACGTTACTGCAAATGCAAGCATTCTGATTAATTTCCAGCATTGATATATAGTGAAGAATCTTACTTCAATCTTAAGTACATTAATATGCATTCTAGTCATCAGTGGATACATTTGAAGAGACCTCAGTGAGAGCACTAGAGTCAGAATATGACGAAGATGACGATGAAGAAGAAGAGTCTGAATCCTCGGAATCGTGTAAACCAGACCTACCAATGCCATCATTGTTGTTCCTTCTTTCATTCGAAAATATGTGACATAAAACCCAATTTCCAACTTGACTCAAGGAATGTTCCTGCACAATAGTAATTTAAAATATATGGTTAATATTATTAAAGTTCAACTTATATAATTATATCGTAAATATTAAATTTTAAGTAGAAATGCAGGCTAAAATTTACAACCTGAGAGTTTGTTGCTCGTTTGTTTTCAACACGAACAATGTGATATTCGTGCATGACCCAATCAGTTCTTGAATTAGTTCGCGAGTTCTTCCCCTTATAGAATACAAACTTCTTCTTAATTCCAATTAGTGGCATCCATTTTGAACACATTATTCGTTTGTCTAAGCCTGTCGCCTTCCAATAACCACCGCTAGTCACTCTAGTGCTAGTTGAGTTCCCATGTTCCTCATCGCTAAACAAGTACTTATCTTGATCAGAATCACCTACATGTATAGCAATGTTTGAGTTATATATATAAGCTTCATTATACTTAAAAACCAAAATTAAGTAATGCTATTCATACTCGTTGCCTATTGTATGCCTATTCTACCGTCAATATATATGTTTGATAATATATGTGACAATATATATTTCGAAAAACTTGCTTCATAAACTAGACATTACATATGAGAATGTAATGACAAACCTGGCAACTCCCATGGATCAAACCTGCAAATGCTGATTTCTGGAATAACTGAAGCTGGCAGAGGATGTGAAAATATTTTACGTGCCAAATATTGGAAAACTATCTCTTCATCGGTCGGCTCAAACCGAAATCCGGGAGGCAATTTACTCACTCCATCTTTAACAAAATTTAGCTTTCCTGCTGCAGACATTCTAGAGAGAGAGAGAGACTGTAGAGAGATTTGAAACATGCAACTGTAGGGTTTTCAGTAGAAATGGCTTTTTATAGCAATGGTTGGGTGGGATTCTACAGGTGAGTTTTGGGTATATTGCATTTTTTAAAAGAAATAATTGCATCATTATTTAAAAAATGGAGAAAAAGAAAAGGCAAAAAAAAAAAAACACCATGACATGGAAAGAATCCAGATTCATGTTACGTGGTATATATTTGCATGTTCATGCTGACTACGAAGGAGGATATGCTTTAGTGCCATCGTCTCTTTAAAATCTTTTTTCTCATTAACTAATCAAAATTTTAACTTCATTTCAACTGCGTTTTATCAGTTAACACTTACTTCATAGAGAAGTAATTTGATGATAAAACTGCAAAGTAAAACAACCTCACTTTTAGCTAGACATAATCAAACCATGCATGCAGTCATTGACATTCTTAATCTTTATTGCATTAGCTTTACAATCTTTCACTTTAAATTGTGGATATCTGACGACACCTAAAATGTAAGTTCTCTTTATTTTAGGTACACATTCACTTATAGAGTTAAATTGAATTATTTTGGTTTCAAAAAGAAAGTTAAGAAAAAAAAAGTTTTAAACTTTGTTGAAAAGCTAGCAACTAAAATCTGTCAAAAGAGATATATATATATATAATGGTTGAAGAAACAGGCCACTGAGTTGGTATGGGATAGGGTAGGTGCTTTCCTTAGTAGAGAAGATGTTGCTTTTGGTTCTCAATTTAATTGAGGGTAAATTGCCAGATTGGTATTTAAAATTTCGCCAGTTTACCATATTGGTATTTAAAATAGCGCCGGCGACATATTGGTATTTAACCTACTGCATGAATTATACTAGCTTATTTTTAGCCCAGCAAATTCAACCTAGTACTTTACTTACAATTACATTAATTTTCACATTTCTCCATAATCTTTTTTAACTTTTTACTGCACAATCACCTAAACACAATCAGTTTTTTCGTCAAACAAATTAACATCATAACCACCAGCACTCTGCTGGTTTGGTATTGCTTTACAATGCTTATAATTAAGCTAGTTAAACATTTATCTACACATTTCATATGACATGCAACAAACGAGAACTACCAAACAAGCCCTAATACAAAACTTGTATTAAATTAAGAATTGCTATACTGTTTACCTTTATCGAGTTACCTCTTAAATTTTTCTTTTTCCTTATCTAATTTACAATATCACTGTACTGTTATTGCTCATTAATTTTGCGCTACAAGGTTGTTGCTATTCTCATGATCAATCTGATTAGGTCTCAAATTCTCGACTGTCATTGCAAGTTGATCAGGTGCACTCTCCCAGCTCCTGCTTCTTCCTCCCAAACTACGCCCTGTATTTCTTCGTAGCACAGGGGATGATATAATTTCACCTTCTTTATCCAAATCGATCATCTTCTATTCCAACTTGTCCTTGATTTTGATTTTGACTTTCATTTTCGCCGGGCTCGATCGTCCCAAATTAACTGTCTTTCTTTGAGATTCTATGTCTACATTTTCCTTTACAGAGACTACTGCCGCCTACTGACTGAGGTGTCATCCTGCGTTCTTTATGAATCTTTGCTGGGAATTTGTTCTTGGACGGAGGTATGCTAGTGGGAAAAAATCTCCATGAAGTTTCGAACCAGTCCTTTGTTGTAGGGGTTTGTCAGTCCATCATATCGGTATCTAATTAAAGTTCTCGTATGTTGACTGCATTAATGCAAGTAAGAGATCCTAGCTATGAGCATGTTTGGCTTCCCTCAAAAACGATAGAAAGTGCTCTTTTTTCATAGAGTAAAAGCTTCGAAAAGATAAAGCTGGAGTTTGAGTTTTGAATTCATTTTTTACTTACGTGCATGTTTTTAATTTACTTATTGTTTTATAGTCGATATTCCCATTTGTTTAATTAAAAGCACAAATGCATAGAGAATCAAACAGAAGGATCGATGTTATTATATATATATACATGAAAAAAAAATTAGCGCACATATATAATGATTTAGTACCAGCTGGTTTGTAGCAATGGCGTAAAGATGGAAAACCGATCGAGAGGCCACCAACGTAACAAACCAGAGCGATAGAAAAGTATAAATGATAAGTGCAATGGAGGCTGGGGTCTTATTCATTGCTAGCTTTCCATATCGAGGTCTTCTCAATATCAATCGTCCTTAATTTTAATGTAGAACCAACAGAACCCATGAACGTATAAGCAAAGAAGAGTTGTTGTCACCACGAACATTAAGTAGCTAGAACCGATAATTTCTCTTCATCCACGGTTATAAAACAATTCGATCAATATTAAATAATAATTATAGACATCTACTCTTTATATTTTAATTCACAATTCTAAGAGTTTGAATTCATTTTCAGTTTTCTGCATGCTTTAAGATTGGAGAAAGAATATATATATATATATAAGGGTACACTTTCCATGCTTTAAAAAATACGAAACTAAATGAATTCTTAATGTTTATAAAACTAAAAACAGAAAATAGCTTAAACTTCGTTGCTTGTACTTACCAATCCGATACATTGTCCTAGCCAGCTCGACATTGCAAATTGAGCAGTGTGAATACCATGGAGGCCTAGCTATATAGTATGCAAGTATCACAGTATTTAACTTTCACAGTTATTCCATTGATCACTATATCTCTCGTACGTACGAGGGAGACGTGATGTTTGACCATGCCCAAGTTCTATATGAACTCCATAACTATCTAACTCCGGTGGGTGAACATTGCGAGGAATGATACCAGGATCTCATCCGGAAGTTAGTAGTAAAAGGATTAAATCCTGAAGCAATCTAATAACTATTAAGAGATAATCTCACATCTAAAGATGATGGAATAAATAACATATTGTTACTTCTCTTAATAAGGTTGTCCTAATATATATATATATAGTATCAGAATCCATTAATTAAATTCCAATAATATTTGCGGTTTCTACTAATATATTTTGGTTTGGAAAATTACAAGCATAAGGTTGACTTGAGTTCAAGATCAGCTTTTCAAATGCTACTAAATTTACTATACATATGCATCTTGGAAGAAATAACTGATATCTTATTTAAGTATCTTCATAACTCAAACATATCTCATCGATTTAACACCCTAAGTTACTACAAATATGAAAATGAAGATTAATTAAGAAAAACAAATGAACGAGCTGAGGACTTACATATATAGAGTGTGAAAACTATAACAACTACGATAATTAATGAAATTCCCGAATTGCCAGGAGATATATCCAGTAGCCTTCTGCCAACAAAGATGCAATGATGCATAAAACTGCTACTGGGCCGACTATGAGAAAAATCATCCAAACGACTAACAATGCATCGGGTCCGAAAATGAAGCTTCCTCCAAGACAAAATTTCTGCACAAGTTAAAAGATAACTCGTAAATTCTTGGTAGAGTCAATTGGATATAAAATTTGAAAAGCCATTCACATTTTTCGCCTCTTAATTAACTGGTTATTAGCAACATTTTACCCCCTCAAACATCGGTATGTCCACATGTTGTTCCTTCTTTTTTTCACATTTGTCTTTGAGGATATCATTGACGTAATCATACACTTAAACAGGAGCTTTTCAACATGGCGAAAAATTCCATTCTTGATCAATGGGTTAAGTATCTACTGTAAACAGAAAAATAACTGAAGTCAAATGATAGGCTTGTTTGGGACGGCTTTGTAGATGCCAAAGGTGACTTGAAGTTGCTTTTCCGAACAGTGCTTTGTCTAATTAGAAGAGCTACTCTTATACAAAAAGAAAAAAAAAAAAAAAAGGCTATACCAAACTGATCCTAAGTAATATTCCTTCAAGCTAAGTAAGCTAGAATTTCTTTTCCCCAGTAAAAATGATTGATAAGATAATTTCACTAGTCAAAAAATTATCAAACACAAATCAATATGAAGACACCAATCAATGTAATTTTCCTCTAAATGCCATTAGATGTTAGTGTCAAGAACAACGATGGTAACGACTTGTTAGTGTATGTGTATTTATGAGTATTTATGAGTTTTGATGTGAAATAGGAGAGAGAATGAGTGGGATTGAGTGGTGGAGATTTATGTAGTACAGTGGGTCCCAGAAAATATGTCGATGTAATTAGTTTGACTTTTGATGTGAATGTATTAAAATATGTAAAAATTTGTTAAAAGTTGTAGAAGAACAGGGGGCTAAATTAAATTAGCTACTTTAACATCCCCTAAAAATTTTGTTCTTTTTTTTTTTTACGAATCTTGGGAAAATAACAGCGGGAATGAGAGGAGAACATACGTTGGTGCCTTCGCAGGTCTAGTAAGCCCGGATCACAGCCTCACCGTCAGCAGTGCCATCCTCAGCCTCCGAGCTCCTCGGCGGCGCCACCATATTCATTTTTCTCTGGAAAAATGCCAACTTTGATCTCAATTTCTATCTGAATTCTCAAAATAATTAAGAAAGTCCAGAAAATGGAATTTCGTCGTCCGTAATTGGCATGTTCCATGATTATAGTACGAGGTTGTCAGGAGCTGGTGGTCTGACTGATTCAATAGTTGCCATGACGAAGTAGCGACTCTTTAAATTTTCATTTGAATCTCTTCATTAATAATTAAGGGATATTTTCACAACTGGTCCGTAACATATGACCTACATGAAAGTTCAGTCCATACTTGTTTATTAGGAAACGCTCAGTCCTATAACACCACTTCGAGCTCGTGTTTCACAAAAACAACAAATTATAGCATTTTTTTTTAAACATTGATTTACGTTGCAAAAGATGAGAAAATATAATAACTTAAATCAATACTATAAAAACTAAAAAGAATTTGCTCAAATTAAGAATTTGTTCAAACTTTTTCTTTTGTATCTAAATGAGAAACAAACAAGGGTTACAACAATTTCAAGTACATGTTCTTTAGAAAAATTGTTGTTCACATTTTTCTATAATAGTTACTTTCCTTTTTAAAACATAATAACTATTTATTTTAAAAAATAGTTATTCACTTTTTAATAACAATTTTTTTAAGAAAAAAATTAGAGAGAGAGAGAGCAAAAGAGTTTCATCAAACAGGATCCAATGTTGTTTATGGGTTTTGGAATGTCAACGAGTAGAGCCTAGTCAACTCGCAAGCCAAACTTTAAGGCTCGGGCTCAGCTCATTTTTATCGAGCTTTTTGGCGAGCTGAAGCCTAGCTCAGTTTGCTTACAAAAAATGAGTCTCGACTCGAGATCCAACTCTCTCTCTCTCTCTCTCTCTCTCTCTCTCACACAATTTAGATAGCTTTAAAAGTTTGAAAAATGCATAAAAACTAATAAAAATATCCACGTTTATAAGCTAATCGTTGATTTTGCAACAGTAAATTTTGAAAATAGACAATTGGTTTACCTTAAAAAGAAATAAATTAATGAAATGTATACGACGATTAAACACAAAAATCGATAAAAAAATAAAAAATTTACTCCTTTTATTGTTGAAAGTGACTCACGAAAATGCGAACTTTTACCAACTAAGCTGTCTAGCTCGCAAAAATACAAGCCGAGTTGAATTTTCGGGCCAGCGGGTCGGGTGAAAGCTAACTGAGCCTTGTGAGTTGACCCCAAGCTGGCTCGCTCCCCGTTTTTTACTTGGGTCGGCTTGTAGCTTGCTTAAAGCGAGTCATGAGCCGAGCCGAGCCTGAACTTTTTCCAAGCTAAGCCTGAGTTGGCTCGATTCATTGACATCTCTGTAATAATATGGTCCAATTTTTTCATTTGACATCCCTATAATAATATGGGTTCAATTTTTTGCTTGAACGACAATTGTCTGTTGTATATGAACTGGCCCAAACAAGCTTTCAGATTGGTCCATCAACAAACCTAATGAACCAAAAACAAGTACCACAAGGTCCCTCTGCTCTTTAGGGGGTCATATTTCGTAGTTCGGCTACCTGTTATGTATAAACTAGCCAAAACAACTATAGATGTTTGTTCATGTTAATCACGGGTTTTGTGATTGTATTAAATAATTGTCTCACGACCACAACCACCACTATCAACAACCCGCAATCGCTGCCACCACAACCAGGGAAAAAAAATAATTTTTGCATAACAAAAAGAAGTTGCATATGTTTGATCTTGACTCTTGAGCATACACTCTGCCAAAAGAAATTTAACGAAAGATTCTCGAGCTGAGGTGAATGGGAAGTCAAATCTGGGAATGTACCTACGGTAAAATCAAATCAGTTATGGGCCTTCAAGATTTTACATTTTTCACAATTTGCAATGACCATTTTCACCAATTCCAATGGAATTTATCACAATACAATACAATACAATACAAGAAAAGCAAATCATTATTCTATATCTATCTGCTGTGGCATTTCCTTGATCTGCTTGGGCATCTTCGCTGCCTCCAATTTCTTCTTCAGTAATATATAGCAGAGGCTTCAACCGTTCTTGCAACCCATTCCTTCCCAAAAAGGCAACTCGTTCCTGATACAAATAGGAAAACTCTTAAGCACAGGAAATCGTATCATACATATACATTTATCAAATGGACTTATTCATCTTTACTTTGATTCTGATTGCTACAAATAAACTAATTGAATTTTGTGTGCTCTAATTGTCCACTTGATTCTCTTGATTATTGGTTGAATTTTCTTTCTCCTCTCGGTGGAATTCTAATAATGCATAGAGAACTGTTTCTAAATCTTCACGTGGTATGATTAGGTCCAATAAACCCTTCAATTCTCGGATAAAACTTAGCTTGTGTGGATTGCAAAGATTTTCAAGCACCATCGAGTGTTCTGTATCTTACAGAACGCTCGGCCATTTTGATGGCCCATTCGACCTCCGTTTTGAAATCCGGGACCAATCAACATGGCGAGAGTGAGTTCAAGGAATTTTCTGAATTTTTTCCGGCGACTCCGTAATGGCCGTAGGAGTTGTAAGGATTGGTATAAAAAAGGGAGGGTTTTTGATTGATAAGTAAATAAAGTAGATGAGATTTTAGCCATTAATTTGCATCAAACTCAAACTGCCTTCTTGCATGCACATGCCCATTCGGAAGCGCACACTAGAATAAGAGGTAGAGATTTTATGGTAGCATACTCAACCAAACGGGTGATTTTCTCTGCAACTAAGGATCCCATACTACCTTCCATAAATTTAAAATCCGACGGCTACGTTAATATCACTTATTTTACCTACATCTGTTTGAACAGCTAGCTTTCGGTAATTTTGCGCCTTTGGAATAACTCGCTATACAATCTCTGTTATCCCAGTCCCGCTTGTCCGTCTCTAGCTCTTTCTCCGGAATCCCTAGCTGCCACTTGTCCATCTTTACACTAGTACAAAATTGAGTTTAGCTGGCGGTTGTTTTACACTTAGGGTGGCGTTTTTTTGATCGCCACCCAAACCAGCGACACCCAAAGTAAGCCAAAGGGTGGCGCGGTTGAAAAAACGCCACCCAAAATAGACTTCGGGTGGCGGTTGTTAAAAACAACCGCCACCCTTTATTTTTAAAAAAAAAAAAAAAGGACTTCGGGTGGCGGTTGTTAAACCCTTTATTTTTATTTTTTTTGAAAAAGGACTTAGGGTGGCGGTTGTTGGACACAACCGCCACCCTAAGTTTTTTTTTAAAAAAAAAGCACTTAGGGTGGCGGTTCTAGTGCAAAACCGCCACCCAAAGTCCACTTTTTTTTATGATATGAGGAAAATGAACAATTAATCTAAGAACACACGAAATAATTTTTATTCAAAACACACGAAAAAATTTTTATTCAAAACCAATCACATCCAATTACAACAAAATGAACAATTTAAGAACAAAAACACAAAATTATAAGATGAAAAGCTAAAAATTGCATTTTGAGGCCTTAGATGATCTCAGATCGGCCTGAAACATGGGGTCACGGCGATAGCGATGAGTGTCGTAGATCTCGTCGCGACGATTTCGGAATGTACTCGTGGGCTGAAAACGAACATCGTATGCAAAAGTTATGGCCATTTAAAGTTTACATGCTCAAAAACTCGAAAAAAATTATATTAACCAATTATACAAAAATAAACGAGATTTACATGATCAAAAGATCAAAGAAACTTACCTTACTTAAATCTGATTTCAAACCATGAATATTTGAAGAAATTTCGAAAAATTTTCAAAAGAAGGAAAACTCAGAAGCGGGAATACCAGATCTGATGAGTTGGTGGAATATTTAAAGGGAAAGGGTGGCGGTTGTAGCAAAAAACCGCCACCCAAAAGTATTTTAATAATAAAAAAATAACAAAACGGGTGGCGGTTGTTAGCTTACAACCGCCACCCTATGTACTAATTTTTTTTTTTTTTTTTTTTTACGTTGGTTTCAGGTGGCGGACCAACTTAGGGTGGCGGTTATTTTACACAACCGCCACCCGTTGTACTAATTTTTTTTTTTTTTTACGTTGGTTGGCGGTTGTTTTAACAACACAACCGCCACCCGTTGTTCTTTTTTTTTTTTTAACGGTGGTTTAGGGTGGCGGATTTTTGCTATAACCGCCACCCTTTCTTAATTCCGAGCATCAATGGTGGCGGTTTCAATGAAAACGCCACCTAATAGGCGCCACCTAATGTCACTTGTGTACTAGTGTTAGCCCTCCTCCGGCGTCTTGGGCTTCTCTTCCTGCATTTTTAACCCGTTGTGCAGCATCTCCAGAGCCTCCGGTGTCTTGGGCTTCTCTTTGACTCTTTCAGATCCTCCTTGTCCTTTGGCAGAACCTTATGCAATATCTCCAGAGCTTCCTTTGGCTCCTCCTAGAGATCTTCCCATCCTTCTGGTGCTGCTGCATAAAATGCAACCATTAAGTACGCGCGCCTTCAGTAGAACTAATTTGAGCATAGGATGATTAAGTAATTTCGAATGCCATTAGGAATTCGATCAAACACCAAAATTGCTTGATATGCGCGCGGATTTAAAAGAAATTATGAAATCTTAACTACTTTTAATCTTAGGCTATGTGTTTCATACCATATAGTATATATAGTCCACTTGTATCATGGAAGTATAGAACGGATATGGTCATGCCAATGATTACACGGCAATGACCATACCAATGACTACAAGAATATGGTCATGCCAATACGCAGATATGGTCATGATGAATATGTGGATATGGTCATGCCAATGAATACGCGGACATGACCATGCTAAGACTACAAGAATATGGTCATGCCAATGACTACTCGGATATGGTCATGCTAATGACTACAAGAATATAACCATGTCAATGACTATGCGGATATGGGCATGCCAATAAATACACGGATACGGTTATGCTAATGACTATAAGAATATGACCATGACTACAAGAATATGGCCGCTCCAATGACTATGCGGATGTGGTCATGCCAATGACTACAGGGATACAGTCACAATAATGAATACGCTGACACAGTCACAACTCGTATTCATGGAGCAATGCAACCATATTGTCTACCAAAAGAAGTGCACGCATGACCGCATATGGCGGTACAAGTTTGAGCACGATACGATCATGAGTGATTTGATGATATGAGCACAAAGGTCATGCCACATAGATGATCATATTTGTATTACGTAGGTTGAGGGACCGCAATATGGCCTTAATGGAACTCAATATGATACGCGCATTATGATACTCTTAATGGAAGTCAATAGGATGTGTGCATTATGATACTCGTATTGAGACCACAGGTCGAAATGAGTAACATGACAATCCTAAAGAGGATATAAAGTTGGGAGATTCATCCTAGTGTAACAATTACCAAGGTAATACGTCTCAAACATGGAGAGTGGAGGTTGAGAATAATTACTCTACTCACTCCTATAAATACATCATTTTGACAAATGAAAAGGTTAGCATACGTTTAGTTTGCTCTTCTATTTTGATAAATTTCCTCCTCTCTATACATTGAAAACTAACAGACACACCGGAGGTTAAACGGGGGGATAGCCCCGCCTCTTTGTTTTTCCATTTACAAGCATATTTTGAAGCCAAAGACATTTTTTGTGGCACCTTCTCAGATCAACCTTGGATTAGTGTTATTTTCTCCAATTTTCTTATTTCATTTTAGGTTAAGTAGTAATTAAATTCAGAACATAATTTGGTTGGTTTTTATATATTAGGGAAGTTGAATAAATTGGTCTAGGTGGGATGACAATATGGACTCTCAAGGTTCGGTTTTCTTTGTATTTGACGATATCGTCGCACTATAGGAAATTTGACATTTAGGGACGATCATGTTGTCCCTATAGCCTCGTGCCAGCAGAGTAATAGGATGAACGTTGCTACTATTACTATATAAAAGTGAGTATGTTGCTCCTATTGTTCTATAAGTATGAAGCTATAGGGACAATTGTCGCTGCTGGTGGCAATTATTTTCAACACAAATGGTTGCCTGACCAAGAGACATCAAGATGTGCCTTTAGAAAATCAAGGGCATCTAAAACTCATTCGGGAGGTCGGAATTCAGTAGACACTAGTAATAATCTGTTTGTGTATGGGCTGGCCCAAAATGTTTGTTCATGTTACTAACGGGATGGTGATTGGTATAGCAATGGACTTTCTTCAGATTGGTCCATCAACAAAACCAAGAGAAACGAAACTCGAGGTCCCATCCGGAGTCGAACTCAGGTCGCTGGATTTTAAGTCCAGAGGGCTAGCAACTACACCGTGGAACTATGTTCGACACAAACTTTCGTAACAAAAAATTAATTAAAACGACCAACATGGCTTTGAATCAGATGAGCTACGAGAAGTCGAGAACAAATTAAACTTTGTATCCTATGTTAATTGTAGTCACGATATACCAGTCATGATGTGTGTTACTCCGAAATATTCATAAAACATTTTAATACTAATCCATAAGGAAAAAGCAAGGGAAAAATGAAAAGAAGTATGAGGAAATTATTTTGAATCCGATAACAGATTACTTTGAAGTAGGAGAATAACTCAAACTTTATATTTTATTTTCTATGATACACTTTTTTTACATGATTAATTTTTAAAATATTGAAAAAGATACAAAGAGTTGAGACTGAGGATTTGCCTTGATACAATATTAAATTATAGTTCATTTTTTTCCCTTGTCATTGAATCATTCATTTTATTAATTTTACAATTTTCTATACTTTTTAAAATTTATTTTTTCTTATCAACCACGCAATTAAAAAAATATTCTTTCAATAATCTCTATCAAGCATACCCCATAATTTTTTATTTTATTTTTTAATGTATATACGGACATGCATACCCTGTCATGTTTGATATGTACTTATAAAAATGAAATCTTACCTTAATCTGCATAAAGATCTACTAAGCTTAAATTATAAATAGTGCTTAATACTATTATGATGATTAGTGTTATATACACTAACAAAAGAAATATTATCTTTTCAGATAATCAATGTTAAAGACTGGTGCCTACTACTTACGAGTACATTTTATTACGCACAGTTTTCAATTATTTAATTTAATGATCAAATTACAATGGGTCAAGGTTAAATCGGACCAAATTTCCAATCTCAAAATATGCGTTTAACTTTTTTTTGGCTTTTTTACCTATCTCATCTAATCAATTTTTAATTCAAATGGACAGTGAAATATATCAATTTAATGATATTGGTTATTTTATAAATAGAACGGAATACACCGAATATAATTCATAAAACAACATATCTAAATTCTAAAATTTTAAGCATGCAGTCTTCAGCACGCATCCTTGTATATATATTTAGGTGAGAGTTTTAGATATAGATAGAAGTATACCCATTGGAGGACACTCTTGAACCATATTGTTTATAAAATTAGCAAACTAAACCTAACGCTCGTCTATATTCAAATAAAATCCCAATCTATTAACTGCATTCGATTATGAACAACATGTTTGATGAGTGATGATGTGTAAAAAATTTAGTTGTATTAACTACTTTTGTTGTATTATCGCGACGCGTCAAGATTTTAACCGACATTCTAGAATCTTTTTTTCTGTTAAATCTCAATTAGGTATATTTATTAAAAATTGATATAGTTTTAAAGCTCGAACCTAAGATCTATTAGCTAAAATAATGGTGCCCTACCATTTGACACAATACCATGTTTGCATTTTAATTTAATGGACACATTAATTTAACCTATTACAATTACCATTTAATTGGTTGCTCCAATAATAATTTTTACTTATCCAAAAAAAAAAATAATTGTTGGTTGCAAAATAATTCTTATTTCATAATTTAAGTTGACTTTAGTATTCAATAACAATTTAACAAATTTATATCATTTAAAAATTCTATTAATTGATTTTTAATTCTTATAATTTTAATTTATATTTATATTTTTTGTATTGGAATATTTTCAAATTATCTATATATTATATAAAATAGAGCTTTAGTTGATAATTCAATTAAAAAACAGTTATTTGGACATTAGTTAAATATAGTTATAGTTGTCGTCAATTAATTAAATTTGAAATCTGCTTTCCACGTCTAGGTAACTAAAAATGATAACTGATATTTATCCTTTCATTTCTAGAACTGCTTATTTGACTTAGTCTACCAATTTTGTTTTCTACAGGACTATGATAGTGTTGCAATTGGTAGTGATGACAGAAAAATCCGATCCGATCCGATCCAAATCTGATGGATACCCAATCCGAATGGAGCAATTTTTTACCGATCCGACGATCCGTGGATCATTGATCCATGGATCGGCCAATCTGAAACGGATTTGGATTTGGATCGGATCAGGCCTGATCCGATCCGAATTGATTTTTTATTTTTTATTTTTTATTTTTTAATTTTAATTTAATTATTTTTTATTTTTTTATAAAAACATATACCAATATGGATCGTATTTGGATTTTTTTCTTGATCCGATCCGATCCGATCTGATCCAAATCCGATCCGAGGAATTTGGATTTGGATTTGGATTTGGATCGGGGTGATTGATTTGAATTTGGATTTGGATTTGGATTTGGATTAGACCGATCCGATCGGAACCCGATCCATTGCCAACAATAGCAATTGGGATTAATAGGCCTGCATCCCTTCTCTCATGTCCTCTTATGATTTTGGGTTTTGTGTGTGTATAGATATGCATGTATCTCTCTGCTTGTGAAACATATACCAATATGGATCGTATTTGGATTTTTTTCTTGATCCGATCCGATCCGATCTGATCCAAATCCGATCCGAGGAATTTGGATTTGGATTTGGATTTGGATCGGGGTGATTGATTTGGATTTGGATTTGGATTAGGCCGATCCGATCGGAACCCGATCCATTGCCAACAATAGCAATTGGGATTAATAGGCCTGCATCCCTTCTCTCATGTCCTCTTATGATTTTGGGTTTTGTGTGTGTATAGATATGCATGTATCTCTCTGCTTGTGCACCTATGAAGGGCAAAGGGTTTTGTCAATTTGATTTCTTTATAATTCAAGTTTTTATTGCTTAATTTTGATTGATTTTTATTGTTTAATTGTTTATGGGTTTTATTTTTATTTTTATTTTTATTTTTTGGCCTGCTTAAATGGGTTTTCTTTTCTTTATATTCTTTCCATTTTCATTCGATTTTTTTGTTTCATTTTCCTATTATTTTTTTAATTTTTAATTTTTCCTTTTTTTCTCACTAACTAATTTGGGCCAATTTTCTGGATAAGAGATAATGAATACTTTGGGTTTCATGATTTATGATATGTAGATTTTCTTGTAGCATGATACTATCACATATCATCATTACTGATAAGCTTTCCCAAATTTACCAATTTGCATAAAATCTTCACTTTGTAACAAGATTAAGTTAAAGGTAGGATCAACTCAGGCACTACGTTTGATTGCTTGGAGGTAATTGGAAGACCTACTAGAAAATTCCGATCTATATTCTAATTTGACAATTATGATTTTGAGGCAGCGCAGGTCAATCCAGATGTTAACATCTAGGTCAAGGATGTTCAAGATTTGTTGGATAGCAAATTGTTGTTTAAGATAAAGATAAAGTAAGAGGATGTTGAGGAGAATGAATGAGTTTACAATGTAATGCGAGTAATTGATTTCAATGACCTGTTTATGAAGTATGAAGTCTCCTGTTCAAATCACCTTCACAGTCTATCAAATTAAGAAATCCACATACTCAAATCAAGGTAAATGTTCTTTATTCATTTATTCAGTTTGAGGTTTAATAATTTGTACCTTTCGAATCGAGGGTTTCAAATCGAATTTCTCTACCAGTCTTTTTCTTTTTAATGAGACCTATTTCTCTTCTTCGTGCTTGTGTTGTCAGCAGAAATAATGATCGATTACTAGTATTCGGCTGTGAATTTATGTCAAGGCTTTCTTTTTTCTAATTATGTGCTTCATAGCTTATATAATTTTTAATCTATCTAACCACTTGGTTGTTCAAATGCTTAAACAGAAGTGAAACTTTCTATGTGATATAATCTCTTAGTAAGTAAAGTATATATATATATGTATATATATATATATATATATATGTTTGTTCTTAAAAATTGTATCTACATTTTGATTGGTTAGAATTTTGGGGGGGCTATATATGATAGTGTGATGTGGCACGCATTTGTGGAAGAGCAGAATCAGCATTTCAATCGTATGTGCCAATTATCAAGTGAAAATCAGCCCAAGGTAAGTTGGTGAAAAGTCTGGCTCTTCTTCAAGGAATTTTTATGCTTTATTTAAGACCATGAAAATTGTTCGAAATTCGTTTTCGTGAAAAAACAAATGTGCAGCAAAGTTAATAAGCAGTAGCCCAAACAAAAACGTTGAACATAGGTTTTGATCGTTGGGAATATTTCAAGTATCGGCATAATGATCGTTTTTGCTACATAGGTTTTGATTGTTGGGAAGATTTCGATTGTCGCTCTTTCCTGTCATTTTCCTATATACACAACGAAAAATGCATGTGTATATGTGGTCTACTAAATATTGCCGTTATCATTTCATTCGTGTAGGCATAATTTAAGACCGAGAAATTTGGAACACATTAGATGTACTAAGTAGTCAATGTTCTTGACTACTAAGTATTACTGAGTGTTTCCAAGTAGAAAATCATGATAATTCAATGATCACTTGTACGTAAAGATTTACGAGTCATTAAATAATACGACCTCTTCATATATAGTTGGCTAATATAAAATAGAAGAAAATCTAACAATTTTTGTTGTAATCAAATAAACACAATTTTTATCTCTATCAAGTTGTAGAACTGAGAGTCTTTTTAACATGAGTTGAAAATTTTAAATTCCATTGTCAAATATTTCTTCACAAAATTTTGATATCTTAAAATTCCAGGAGATTAATAGTTTACTTGAATGATAGATAAACAAATAGTCAAATCAATATAATAAATAAAATACTTAATAATTAATTATTTTATGGAAAATATATTCTCAACATTAGTGATTTTTCGAACAATTTGTACAATGTGCTAATTATTATGATCAATTTTCTTTGCTTATAATTATTAATCCTTGATGGTTTAACATGCCTACTGTAACCAAAAATCCATTGTAAATTTTTTATTTTTAATTAAAAATGTTGATGGCAATATGAATTGTAAAAAAATATTTAGTAAGGCAAATGACACTTTTTGTTTTTATCATTAGTATCATTAGCATTGTTTATAAGGTTGTTTTGAATTTTACTTTTTAGTTTAATATTATTCATTTCTTTTTCAATTTATTTAATTTTCTGTTGGACATTGTCTTGATCTTTTTATTAATTAATACAAATTTTCTATATAAAATCTATGATGTGGTCACTATTATGAAAGGGGTTAGAGAAGGCTTCTTATTTGAATTTTGGGTTGTAATAATTTTACTACTCATTTGAAACTTACATTAACAATAACTAATTTATTTAAAGTGTAATTTCAACTTTAAACAAAATTATAATAATATTTACTACTAAATCTGTGTATTTTTTCAAACATATATTACAATTAATTAAATACAAATGTGTATTATGTGTTAAATAATTTAATTTTTATTGATTTTTACCACAAATTTCAACTTGTATAATTTTACTCTCGTGCAACGCATGGGTGTAAAAACTAGTAGAGTGAAAACAAAAACACTAAACTAATCCCACTACCCCACATCTCTATTGCAGTAACAGATCACCCTTTATCTTCCTAAACTGGAATTAAGGTTATACACGTGGAAAAATGACTATATAACTAAACATGGCTAAAGTATTAAAATATAATTGATCAAGTCTTGCTAATTAATCTCACTTTCGCGACTCCATTTTGTTTGGCGCTACATGAAAATTTGTATGTATCAAGCAAGGTTCTAAAAGGAGTGAGGCGTGGCGAGGCGGCAAAGCCGAGCCTCAAACCTTGGAGGCTTTAGGCATGCTGGCAAGAGCGCAAAAGCGTCAGCGTTTTTTTTTATTCTAGAGTGATAAATAAGTATAAAAATGTATATTTACGAAATTTCATACACAAATCAACATACATTAACTATTACATATTTTCTAAATTTTTTCCAATAAAAACATAGTCCTTAAAATATTTAAAACTAAAATATTGCTTACTATTTTCTATTTAGTAACAACCGCGTGCAATTGAATTTGAAATGAACATAAAGAGATAGTTGACTTTAACAAAAAATAAAAAGAAAAATACAAACATGGCCAATTCAACTAAAATAAGACATGAATATTGAATGTTAGAAATTAGGAATTACCGAAATTCAATTAAATATCATCTTCATCCAAATTAATATTTTGATAGTTAATAAAAAATAATGTATCGAAGTCTGAAAAAGAGATGTGATCTTGTAAGTTAATATTTTAAAGCTAAATTTAAGAAATAACCAGTAGAACAACTAAAATGAACACGTCGTTATAATAGTACACACGCAAGAGGCGCTCAACTTTAAGTTGACTGCCATTTTCCAAGCTTTTCATGTAGGCGTTTTGGTCAAGCCTCGCTTAGCGAGGCAAGCGGTCAAAGCGCCTTTTAGAACACTGGTATCAAGTGATAACGTAATTAATTGCAAATCAAATTCAAAATCAAAAGAGTCTTTGTAATTTTTTGACTCGAATTAATTTTTCTATCTGAAAGTAGACATTATTATTTTTTAAAATCAATAATAAAATGCATGCACCACATCGATTGTATATATTTTAATCTTCGAAAACGAAAATCCATAAAAGCTGTAGAAACTATTTCTTCCACCAAAATGACCAAATTGGAATGGTGTGTGTGTGTCTATATATATATATATATATATATATATATATATATATGTTAAAATTTTCAATTCAAATAGTTACAATTTTTACCTCTTATTTGCCATTTTAATTTTAATTTTATTCAGCTGATTTTCCCTTCTTGTTTTTTTCCAATATGAAACAATTATGAAAATATTGTTATTGCAATTATTATGAATTAAATATCTTTTTCCGTGTATGTGTTTTTTTTTTTTTGGGCTTGCTTTATCCGAAAAATGAAGAACATTTTGTCCTAAACAAAATTAGTGGATGTATGCGCCTGCAATATTATATATGATACGTATAAATTGAGCATCATTTGGATTAAATTTGGGGAAGAATCACAAATGATTAGCAAGTTTTCATGGACGGAGAGATATACATGTGGATTCCACTGTATTATCTGGTCATTATTCTAGATTTCATAATTGTATTTTTGCTAGGCTATATTATTAGATTATATTATTTATTTATTTGTTTACTTATTTTTATCGTTAGTAGGTATTATTGGTAGGTTTCATATTTTTCAGTAAGCCAATATAAATGCGTGTATTATGTCGATGAAAAAAATAACACTTTTATTGTGTAATTAATTTTATCAGATTCGTTGGAATAATAAGCCATAATTTTTCCAAATTTCACATTTTCTCATGCAAAACATGCATGAATCTTAATGAACAATCATTAACAATAACTTTACCATAAAATATAATGAAGCTAGAAAAATTATTAAGTTTATTTTCCAAGCTAATTGTTGTTGGTTTAATATAATTTCGACTTTTATGTTATGAAATGTTTTGAAAAATATTTTTGAGTATAAATACGTCACTAATTAATTACAATAAAATAAATTGGTTTACTGACCGATGACATATTTCATTTTGGAAACAAAAGCCATCAAAATATGACATAAACCACAAAGACAAGATAAGCCCACTTAAGCATATCTTCCATTTGTCATCAGCACCTAATCGTTAATCAAGGGCAAAAGAGTAGGTCCCACTCCATAATTGTTGCCAAGTGGCATAAATAATTGGTTACTTGAGCTTTGTGGATTGGTTTATTGCTGAATTGGAGAACATTTGGGCATAGATTACCTTAAAAAATAAAAAGAAACAAACATTTTCCATAAACTTATGAGTGAGTTGTAAGATTGGATCTGCAAAATGACAATTCTACCCCAACACAAAATTATGTGTGCTAAAAAAGAAAAAAAGTTTATGCTGCCCCTTTATACAGTGAATTTGTTTGCAAACAAATTCTTCTTATTTGCTTATAGTTTTTAAAATTTAAATTTGACTAAACAAGTTATATCCACATATCTAAGAGACCTATATTGTACTAATAAATATATATCATTCAACTACATTCATTCTCTCTTCATACTCTTAAAAATACAAACTCGTTCTTTTATAACTTTTAACAAATTTTTACACATTTTAACATATTGTTATTTAAAGTCAAACCGATTATATCCATATATTTTCTGGGACTCACTGCACTACACAAATCTCCATCACTCAACCCTACTCATACTCTCTCCTATTACACATTAAAATCTATAAAAAGTTGTAAAAACTTACAACCTAACACTATTTTTAGAAAATTGCAATCGCCCACCAAGTCAATTAGTTAGTCACATATACATGAGAATTCAAATTATTTAGTTAATTTTAGTCTCATATGAGTAGATCGATAGTCATTATTTTATGACTAAGAGTACTAAACGGGTATTAGGATGTGTGTTTTTATGTGTTAAAACTTATAGGAGAACACACGTCAAATACTGGGCTGCTGAGAGTACTGATAGAAATATATGTTCTACACTTCTATATAGACATATAAAAAAAGCTCACGAGCTCGGTGAAGCTCGAGCTCGCCTAAAGGTGAGGTCGAGCTCAAGCATGAACACCATTATTAGTGAGCCGTTCAGCTCGAGCTCCCCCGGCTTGTGAGCTCAAGCGAGCGGCTTGCCTAAAGAAGGAGCCGAGCTCGGCTCGGTCTCCTACAGTAAACGAGCTCGAGCCGACCCCGAACATACCTTAGGCGAGCCGAGCCGGCTCGCAGAGCTTATTTGACATGTCTACTTCTACACATTCATCGAATTTATTTAGGACTATATCAATCTACCCTTGACAAATTGAGGGAGCTGTTGTGCAATTTCTGCACCCATTAACATCTGCCAGATAAAGGGTCCTTTCTTTTTATCAAGAAATAATTATCTGTTATTTCTCATTTAATTTAAAATGTTCTTGGAAATCTTTAAATTAATGCAAAGGTGTCCCATATTTTTTCGATATAAATAGGTACCATAATCATTCCTTCTTGTCCATCAGAGTTCAGATAGCTAAGAACATTTCTCAAACTGTCAATTAAGGAGATGGCAGTTTTCTCTGGAGATAGAGTTTTTGCATTTGGTCTTCTTGGTAAATTACACTAATATATACTAGATTATTCTTTTACCTTTAATTTACATTTTCTTTGAAATATTTGTTAGGATTTAATTTAGAGCTTGTTTGATTGGGTGTAAAATAAATGTAACATTTTTCTCTCATCTTTTCAACTACACACACATTTTCCAATATAATATTAACCACACATTTTACACTAAATACCGTGTATATTAATTTTATACCTAATCAAACAAGCTCTTACTATAAAAAATATTTTTTTCTTATATTCTAATTAAAAGTTGTTCTCCAGTTATTACTCGCGGAATCAAAAGTTATTATTTTAGAAATTCTCTTCCAACCAAATCCAAAAAAAGTGTACTAATTAATTCTGTTGCTTACTTTCTTTAATTTGTTGGCATAAATTTTTTTGGTCAAATCCACCTGAAATGACATCAGTGATGAGGCTACTTTCGTGTACTAGGAAATGGGTTATCCTAATAAATTAAAATTGTTAATGGATTCGGCTATCGTCACTTTCAATCATTACCTTTCAATCAGTGATACTATTGCGTGCAAATTTCACGTAATTACTCTAATCTCCGTTTTTTTTTTCTTCTTTTGTTAATTGTTTTATTTACTACCATCTCATATTAACAAAGGTCGCATCTACAATACAATGTTGCTTGTTTGCTACAAATCGAAAGACTCTCACAAACTTATTTTGAGGAAAATAAAGTTGATTATAATTTAATATATGTTGAAATGAATATATATTAGTTTTTAGAATAGCTTTATCAAACATGTTCTCAAATTGATATTCAATTCTTAATTTCTTTCAAAATTAAAATGTTATCAATTTCATGCATAGTAACGATTTTTTTTTTTTTTTCTTTTCACGTGTCCATGTAGGTAATATCATCTCCTTCATGGTCTTCCTATCCCCACTGTAAGTTTTAATTTGTTATTACTCGAGTTAATTAAAAATCTGTTTAGTTTAGTTAAACTATTATTGTTTGAGTTTAGTACAATCTAATTATATATTATCAATTAATTGTTGCAGGCCAACTTTCTATCAAATTTACAAGAAAAAAACTAGCGAAGGATTCCAATCAATTCCTTACGTAGTTGCTCTCTTCAGTTCCATGCTTTGGATGTACTATGCAGTTCTCAAGTCCCACAATACCACACTTCTTATTACCATTAATTCCTTCGGATGTTTGATTGAAACTGTGTACATCTGTTTCTATCTCTTCTATGCACCAAGGAAGGTAATCAATTGTTATAATATTACTTATCGAGACAATTATCGATCGAGTCTAAAAGTTTAAATTGTTCAACGTATCATAACATTATAATTATATTACAATCACTTATATATATGTCTGATTTTTTTTTTGATAACACGTACAGATGCCAACCGTAAAGTTGATCGTTCTGATGATAGTTTGTGGATTTGGTCTAATCGTTCTCACAAATCAATTTGGGGTGAAAGCTTCGGAACGTGCCCATGTTGTTGGATGGATTTGTCTAGTATTTTCGTTGTGTGTATTTGTTGCCCCACTAGGCATTGTGGTAAGTCCCTCGGAAAAATAAAAAAATAAAAATATTTCCTTTTTCATATTTTTTTAATTATTATTATTTTTGGGCTATATGTACGTACATCTGAGTGAATTCATTTTCATTTAATTCTCTCAATGCAGAGACAAGTTATACGAACGAAAAGTGTCGAATATATGCCATTTCTTCTATCATTTTTTCTCACTACTAGCGCTGTTGCGTGGTTCTTCTATGGTTTACTACTCAAGGATTATAACATTGCCGTAAGTTTGCATGCATATTTTTCCTACTAACGTGTATATATGTCTATAAATATTTCTAGGGTTTTTCAGAAATCCTAAATCTTTGCTAATTATAATGTTTAATTTGGTTTGTTTATGCATCATGCAGATTCCAAATGTTCTAGGCTTCATCTTGGGCATTGTTCAAATGGTGCTTTACGTAATATACAAAAATGCAGACAGTAAACCCAAGAACAATAAGCAAGAAATACCAAAGAACGTTATGATTTTGGATGAACATAAAAAAAATATATCGGAGAAGACTGAACAAATCATTGATATTGTGAAAATTAGTACAATATTAAATTCAGAGAAAATTCGTGTGGTTTCAGACTCCATTAATGATGGAATTGAAGAAGCTCATGAGCATCAGAACTTGCCGAAGGAGATTGAAGTTTAAGTATATTTTTTTGGGTTCTCAGATGTGAAGGGAGGCCATTTAATTTCTCTTTTGCATTCTTCTTGCTCTGTACATATAAGAAAATCTAAATAATATTAGATAGAGAAGCGAGAGGAATAGCTAATTTGGATAAACTTGGCCTCCCATACTTACGTCTTCGTTAGTTAGTTTAGATTATGACTTTAAGCTTTAAGCTAGATGGTATAGGATATATCTCATGTAACTTTTATCATATGCCTTATAATAATTGCATTTGTACTTAGCTTATTGGGAGGTAAGGCACATACGTCCCTCCCTCCGGCTAGGTGTACTTGCTCTTTTTACATCAATAAAATATTATTTTCCTAAAAAAAAAAAGAAAATCTAAACAATATATGCTTACTATTTTGTTTCTTGTTTGTTATGCATCAATTTATTTATAATGAATAAGTATTAAATGTTCAAGATAAATTAGTGAAATTATGAACTCATCATTAGATAATTTGTACTTTAATCCTATTCCTAAAGTTCA
This sequence comes from Jasminum sambac, assembly GCA_018223645.1. Lineage (NCBI taxonomy): Eukaryota > Viridiplantae > Streptophyta > Magnoliopsida > Lamiales > Oleaceae > Jasminum > Jasminum sambac. The sequence goes on along the minus strand of CP073647.1, from coordinate 41,417,086 downwards.
TATCCACGAATGTGAGACTTAAGGTATATTTGATAGACATTAATTCAATATTCTAATTAGTGCCTATTTATCCACTTTCTATTGTTGGTTTTATGTCAATTCAAAAATACGTTAATGGGATGGGATAGTCAATAGTAGTTGTATTTTCTCAAAAAAAAAAAAAAAATAGTACTTTGTAAAATGTATGAATAGATTATTTTCATTCAAAAAAAAGTCTGAATAGATACTCTTAAGAGCTTGCATGGAACATAGACTCTTTTGTAAAATCATTTTTTAAACACTATTTTCATCATTTTATTTTATTGTGTATCAAATTTGTAAAATATTTTAAAATTTTTCTTACTCCTCAATTACACATTTAATAAAGATTTTTGGAAAAATTCTCTTCTGAACAAACACTAAAACTAATGATTATAAAAATTTGTACAATCAAGAGGGTTCAAAAATATTTATCCATTTTAAAACATTTTAATTGAATGCAGTGCCTATATAAATTTGTTATATTTTGAATATATCATAATTCATAATTGTACTCTAATTTTCTGAACCAAAAAAGGTTTAAATTTTACAACAATAGAACTGCAACAAACTTAAAAAAAAAGGTAAGAAAAGGAGAACCACTTTGAAAAAAAAAGGTAAGAAAAGGAGAACCACTTTGTCATTTTTTATTTCACTTCTTGGAAAATATCGAGAACGAAAATGCGAAAAGAAATGGGTTGGGTTATTAGGACAGCATATATTGTGTCCAATAAAACTGGGTTGCATATAGTTGTTCCTCAGTTGCGGCCCAATAAAACTTGGCCCTTATAATGGAAGGCGTGCTGTTCACAATTTATAACCTAACTAACATCTAGGGTTTAATGTTTAGCTGCTCTGATTTCTGAATCCCTCTGAGCTGAGAAAAAATGGTGGCGCTTCGTCTTTTCCTTCCAACACTGCATCTGTTTGTCGATACTGTATTCAATTTGCGTAAGCTACATGTCTAACTGACTTTATTTTGCTGCTCTTGTGTAAAAATTAATATTGTAGGGTCCAAAGAAGGGTGCGAAATTGCCGGCCGGAGTGGCGAAGAAAAAGCCGGAGAAGGTAGTGAATCCTCTATTCGAGAAGCGGCCGAAGCAATTCGGAATTGGTGCAGCACTGCCGCCGAAGAAGGATCTCCACCGATTTGTGAAATGGCCTCAAGTGGTGAGGATTCAGCGCAAGAAGATGATATTGAAGCAAAGACTTAAGGTCCCCCCCGCAATCCACCAGTTCACAAAAACCCTCGACAAGAATTTGGGTCTGTTTCTGTTTTTAGCTCCCATTTACCATTCGTATTTGACGATTATTTTATTAAATATGTTTTCCTACTCCTATCCTTGGTTAATATATCGAAATCTGTAAATGTTCGTAATTTTTAATTGGACAGTATGGTAATCCTATATTAGTAATAGATGGCTTCTTTACAGAGGTGGGAAAATGGGACTACCCTTTGGTTTTTTCTATTATATTTTTGCGATCACCATTTCTAGCTTGTATTCCAAGGGTGGAAAATTTAATCAATGAGAGCAAGAAAAATGTTATAGGAATGAATGTTGAAAATTTACATAAAATCACAGAAATGTTTAAATGCCTGTACCATTATGGTAGTTAAACTTTTTAATGTTAAAATGATGCCATTGATGTAATAATGCATGTAGGATTGATGTTTATAATGCACATGGTATTAATCTCAATTTACTGCTCAGAAAGATTCCATTTTTATTCGTTGTTGACATATAGATAGTATTGGTTGTGGTTAAAGTGGAAATGGATTTTTGTCCTGGCTTGTTAGGGTTGCTTATAGGTTTTGAAAATTTTTGCTTTTATTTTCATCGGTATCTGATATTTGAATTCTTCTCCATTATGGAAAGTAGAAGTTCCAATCCAGGCCATTAATATTCAAGCTATTTTGTAGTTATGATTCACTGTTTTTCACCTATGATGCAACGAATGATCTATCCTTGTTAGCTGTTGCTTTCAGTTTCCTCTTATAATACTTAATGTTGTTTCTCCTTGATCTGATTGCACTGGTTTTCTTCGGGAAAACGATCTTTTCGTTGTTTTATAGTTATCTTTTCGTTGTTTTATAGTGTGCTTCTTTTTAATATGCAGCAACCAGCTTGTTCAAGATGCTTCTCAAATACAGGCCCGAAAATAATGCCGAAAAGAAAGAGCGGCTTCTGAAAAGAGCTCAGGCTGAGGCCGAAGGGAAAACCCCTGAGGTCAAGAAACCAATTGTAGTGAAATATGGCCTCAACCATGTCACCTATCTGATTGAGCAGGTCTTCTTTCTTGAGTGCATTCTGTAGCATCTTGTCCAATATAGCACTAATGTAATCAAACTTTTTCTTGCAGAATAAAGCTCAACTAGTTGTCATTGCCCATGATGTGGATCCTATTGAGTTGGTCGTATGGCTTCCTGCATTGTGCAGGAAAATGGAGATTCCTTACTGCATTGTGAAGGGAAAGGCACGTTTGGGAACTGTAAGTGTCTTTGGGTTTTTGGCTTCATGATTATAGGTTAACTATAATATTTCCATATAAATTGTTATAATGTCATGTTGGTCGTTTTTGCAGATTGTTCACAAGAAGACTGCCTCTGTCTTGTGCTTAACCTCTGTTAAGAATGAAGACAAGATGGACTTCAGCAGGATCCTTGAAGCTATTAAGGTAGTGTCTTGTTCACAATCTTTATGCGCAAAGTTCAGTATGCTAGCTTGCATATAAAACTAAAATGTTGGTTGACTAATTGTGTTCATTGTCACCATAGGCCAACTTCAATGACAAATATGATGAGATGAGGAAGAAGTGGGGTGGTGGAGTTATGGGCTCAAAATCCCAGGCTAAGACAAAGGCTAAGGAGAGACTCTTGGCCAAGGAGGCTGCACAGAGAATGACTTAGGTGCAGTCGAGGTTTCTGTTTTTAGATAGAACTATGTGGGAACGTTTTTAGCTACTGTTGGTATGCTACAATTTGGAATCGACAATTTTGTTTTGCTTCTACATTACATGCTTCACTGTTTTAGTATTTGCTCATGTTGAGTTTCAGAAGGGCCTATGTATTAAAATTTTAACACAGAATTAAATGGCCTTATCTTGATATCCTTTGAAATGTGGTAGTAACTATTGGCAATAGATTGTTCTTCATATGTATGAGCGTCGTATGAGTTTGGGTTGTTATTGACATTAACTTCTGGAAGTGGACCAGAGCTTAGTTTGAGGTCTGATCTGGTTTGAGATGTTTTGCATTAGATGAAATGCCACTAGTATTAGCTCTTGCCTGATTGCCACCCTGTTTCCTCTGGGCCTGCTACCTAAACCTAGCGAGCTTGAACGCACAACTATGGTTGCTGCAACTACACAGAGCTTAATGGGGTTTTAAAGGGAGAACATGCGATCGGTTTTCATTAGGAAAATATTGCTCATATTTCTAGCTAAATTTTTACTTTAAGCAATCAAACACATCTTGAATTCTATGGAATTATCTTTAGAAATTTATGAAGATTCTTATTGGAATTTGAATTGCAGTGAAGGGATGGGAATTGAAATTCCAATTTCATTTTCACGACATTGCTCCGTCGCCCATACAGGGAAGTCGTGCCCACGGCTGATGTGGAGGTCACATCTATCTGTGGCCTCCATGTCAGCACGTTGCGACTAACGTGGCAGCCAATCAGCCTCTATGTCAGTATGGGTTGTGGGTAGGGGAGCACAATCAATATTGGTAATGATTTCCTCCCCACAGTGGGGAGGAGATCATGCCCACAAAAACACATGGCGCCCCTTGATTGGTGGGAGGCCAAGTGTGTAGATTCCACCACCGGCTCCGCCACCAATCACGGGGGGCCATGTGTATTTGTGAACATGATATCCTCCCCACTGAGGTGGTTATTACCCCAATCAATATATAGACAATATATGGTATTTTAGAGAAACATAAAAAAGAAAGGGAGGAAAAAAAAGAGCTTACATTATGCGACTGCAACACAGAGGTAGCCCGAGCTATAGGCCAAGGCCTAAGATCCCCCAAAAAAATTCAGAATATTCGATTTTTTTCTTTTTTCTTGTATAATAATATAAAAGGTCCCGAAGTCCAAATTTGATGTTTAGTGTTAAAACAAAGTCCAAATTTGATAATATCCATTGAAAAAAACTTATTGAAATAAGTGATATTAAGAGTTTAATTATGAATTTTGCATCTAAGCCTGTTAGAAGAGTAAATTTAATATGAAATATAGTGGATTTTTTATTGTTTTTTATGGATTTATTTATTTTTTCGTTATATATAAATTTAATTCTAGTATTGATAGGGCCAAAAAAAAATTTTGCCTGGAGCCTCCGAAATCTCTAGCTGTACCAACAAGTCCTAAAAGAGATTGTTGCATAATATATAAATTTAATTCTAGTATTGATATAAAAAAAAAAAAAAAAATTCCGCCTAGGGTCTCCAAAATCTCTGGCCGCCTCTGCTCCAACAAGTCTTAAAAGAGATTGTTGCATAAGCATGGTGAATATATAGACAATGTGTAGCGTTCTAACAATCCAACCAAACAAAAAAGAAAAAAAGGCCCCTTACATCATGCGACATCAACACGTTTTAAAAGAGAGTTGCACAAAAGGGATATGCCTCTTTCACTCGTGATTTGGGTTTGGAGTGTGTGGCAATCGAAAAGACGGAAACACTCCTGAAGTCGAGAGAGAGAGGGAGAGAGAGAGAGAGCGACGTGACTCGATGTCGTTTTTCAGCCATAAATCTACAAAGGAGGCGGTAGAGTGCAATGAAGTGGGAGACAATTGCTTGAAAGTCACTGCGGTGGACGGTGGTCCTTCAAAACGGAAAGCGGCAATGGATGGAACAAAAGCATTTCCAACTATACGAGGGCTTTCCAAGTGAAAGCTTGAGCCTTTTTGGGCTAGAGCCCGAGAGAAAAACGTGCGACTTAGATCTAAAGCGAAAATGTCATATCAAATGGGTGTCATATCAAATGGACTAGAAAGTCATTATTAATCCTCTGCAATTGACATACGCGTTTAGTTGAAATATCAACCGTTCAATTGTTGAAAGTATGGGGATAATAATTTTTTTAGTAAAATTTACCTTATTGATATATAATATATATAAAATAGTGACTGAAATAAGAATCTATAATCAAAATCTATATATCTATATATATATATATATATATATATATATATTAATAAAATGAGATCAGTTTCCCGCTCAATTTTATAATTTTCAGAATTAAAAAAATACTATTTTATTTATATTTCCCGCTCAAGCACAAATACCTAATTTTCAACCCATGGATAATCTCCCGTTATTATCACCCTCATCTTTTGATAGAATCACTCCTTATCCCTCCAATCCGGGTTATTATCATGTGTGATCTTTTTAAATCTCTCATCTATATCTTTTTACCATAAAAAGGAAAATATGTTATTATAATTTTTATTTTACACATATTTTAAATTATAATTTAGCTATAAATCTCCCCGTATAATACACGGGAGAAAATACTAGTATTAATTAATGACTGAATGTTGAAAAATGATTAAACACCATTATTAAAGATAAATATATAAAAAAGGCTAAATATGCAATCTAAAATAATATTCACGACAATATACTCAAACTTTTAATTTTTCTCCCCTTTTAACTTAACTTAAAAAAATTTATGACCAATTACCTGTCCCAATAAATGCCTCCTCAAAACGAACCTGAAAACATCAGGCCGCTCACGCATCTTTTTGGAGCCACACCATAATGAGTGGAAATATATTTACAGAATAACATATATATATATATATGGATTCCACTGTACCCTCTTCTTTTTATAATATACCTATACCTATTTTCTTCTTGGAAAAAAAAAAAAAACCTCGAATCATACATAATTAATGATCAAGGGATCATACCTGATGTTGGGGGTTAATTAAAAGGAAAAATTTTAATTACAATAAAAACAAGCACACAAGTATTCCAAAAAAAAAAAAAAAAAAGTACACAAGAAACGAAGGCAGTTCTCAGTCGATTCATTAATAAAGTTCAGATAGGATACTTCCCTAGCTATAATTTTTAATTAAAATTTCAGAAAAATGCCACGGGAATTATAGATTACCTATCTGAATGATTACACGTGTTTCATGACCATCTGAAAACTTTAAATAGTCCAAGGGTCACATCCCAACCATATGATTCTTGATTTGTATTAAAAATTTTGTTTTTAAACATTATTCATGTGATATTCTTATGACAACAAATTTTGTCCTATAAAAAAGACGACGAGTTCAAATATCTATTATCAAATTTTCTGTTTCTTGCTTGTTTTAACATATAAAGACAATCTATATAAATAATCAAATGTATTAACTCAATAACGTGAACTCTTTTAATTGATTAAAATGATTTAAGAAATAAAATAAGACAACACATCTGAGTTTAAAAGAGACGTCCGTGTTTAAAAAAGCTAACCATGTACAATCAAATAAATATAAACCTCTCAAACAATTCATGAACAATATGGTTCACTAACTCACGCCAGCATTAGTAAGAGATAAACCAGAAGGACAAGATAAGCCTACTAAAGCATATGGTGCACTTGATCTTCAAATTAGGCGAAAAAGAGTGGGCTCCACTATATTATTGTCACCAAGTGGCAATCAATAATTGGTCATGTGTGCCTTTATGGATTGGTTTATTATTGGTGATTTGCCGAAAACATTTTGGATAGATTCCCATACGAAATCAAAGAATCTAACGCTTTCCAGAAATTTATGAATGCGTTGTAAGCTTTAAAGCCTTGTGGATTGAAATTTGGATATGTGAAATGACAATTCTGGCCCGCATTATGAGGCCGCCCCAAAAAAAAAAAAAAAAGAAATATCCATGGAGGAGCGGACCTTTCACCATGTGGTTGCTTTATTGGTCTCGAGCAACAAAAACTATTCAACACTTCTCTAAATTATCATATCAAAAAATACACGTCTCTAAATTATTGAATTGTCCTCTTAAAATTACAGTCCCAACCTTCTACAGGATCCTAGCTTGACCGTCAAATAATATAGCTTCATAAAATTAGGGGTACAAGAATAATTATATATGAAGTGGAAACCCTCAAATGTCATTATATATAATTTTTTATTTTTTTATTTTTGAATAAAAACTTTATTTTTTTTTTTTTAAATAGTATTTCACATGTTACTAAATTTTGAAATGACCGTCAAATGGCACCACAGTATTTTAAATAGTCGGTACCCATGACATCGAAATCTAGTTAACATGGCCTCTATGCACCATATTTATTTTATTGAATGCAATTACATGTCATGCACCAAACTTTAAAACCTTAATTATACAATTTTGTATTATCATGTTGGATAAATTGCACATGATTAAATAGATCTGTTAATTTAGTACACAAGCTTCTCCGTCCGGCCATATTGAATAAGCTTAATTAAACTGTAAAAAAGCACCGTGTGTATGTGAATTGATCATCTAGGTTAATTTGATAAGGCCACGTTGTAACTCGGTCTCGTCCTAATTGTTCATATAGTAGTGTAAAACTTTTTCAAAGGTGCCCTATCTCCTCCAGAAAATTCCAAAATTGTACCTTGTGCAATATTTTCTTGAAGGATATGCTTAATTTCGACCTGCTTTCATGATTATTTTTGTATCAAAAACTAGTGTATATATATATATATATATATATACACACAATTTCAAAATTTGAGGTTCGTCTATCTCTGAAACACCAACATTGTTACGTACGTGGTTAGTAGTAATCAAGCCTAGTTAATGACTTGGGGTATATTTGGTAAGTACAAGAAGCTAGCTAATAGTTTATTTGGAGAACTTATAAGCTCATCCTATTCAAATAAACTCTATTTGATTGGAAGAGCTTATTTAAAAAGTTAGACCTTATTTGAAAAATATTTTTTTACTAACTTTTCAAATAAATTAATGAGTTTTTCATTTTCTATGCCATTTTTACCATTTTCCTTTTTAAAAAAAAATTATTTTAAATATGTCATTTTTAGTCATTTTGTATTTCTGACCCAACTTTTCAGCTATTTGCCAAACACTAATACTTAAATCAACTAAGTTTTCGACTATCAGCTATAAGGTATAAGCCATAAGTCATAAGCTTTCAGTTAGCTTATTGTTAAGTAACTAACTTATCAGCTTGTTCGACCAAATATACCCTTAATGTTATTTACACGTTAGCTCCATATCCAATATAATAATTCTATACGTAATATAGATTGCGGGGCCAACCATGGAATTTCTCCTGCATTAACAATATATATAATATAATTAATATAATACCTACTAAAGTGCTCCCGCACTTTTTCGGAAATCAATCATCTGCGATTTGAAAATATCTTGTCCAACCTTTAAATCAATTAATGTACAAGTGTCCCATTTTTTCGGTATATAAATAGGTACGTAGTCGATCATTCCATATGGTCCATCACAATTAATTCAGAAAGATAAGTAGCTAATAAATAATTCTTACAATTAAGTTTCAAATTTTCCTTGAGGATCAGAAATGGCAGTTCCGTCTGGATATTGGGTTCTTACATTTGGTCTTCTTGGTAAATTATCTTAATCATATCCGGGAGTGTTATATTTTTACTTAAAATATCTACGTTTTTAATATGCGCACAAATTTGTTTTCTATATGGAAATGTATACTAATTAATTGATTATTATGTTCCTTAATTTCTTATTCTTGTTTTGGTCAAATCCACTACTTGCATGCATGCATGCATGCATGTAACCTAGCTAGGAGGCAATCATGAGGTTCAATCATTAAATTAAAATGCAAACCACATAATCTTTATTTATTACTTTGGAGTACAATAATTGGTGCGATGTCATATTTATAATTAGTACGAATTTTTTTAGTAACTTCTACGTTATATACAATTACATGCACTAGGAGTACTACTCCTGTTAACGATGATGTTTGATGAAATTTTTAGTTCAATGAAATCTAATAATTTGTTTCTTTGTTTTAATAGGTAATATCATATCCTTCATGGTGTATCTTGCTCCACTGTAAGTCTATTACATCATTAATTTATATATATTACTTGAGTTACAAAAAGAAATGTAATATAATTTTGATTATATATAAAAATTAAAGTATTTTGATTTTAATTTTCAAATACCAGGCCAACTTTCTATCAGATTTACAAGAAGAAATCAAGTGAAGGGTTCCAATCAATTCCTTATGTGGTTGCTCTATTCAGTGCCATGCTTTGGATGTACTATGCATTTCTCAAGTCCGATAATACTACACTTCTTATTACTATTAACTCTGTTGGATGCTTCATTGAGACAACATACATTTGCTTCTACCTATTCTATGCACCAAAGAAGGTAATTAGAGAATATACAATTAATTAGCTACCCTTAGCTCTACCATCTCATGATTAAAAGTTAAAATAGTTAAAAACACGAGGGCTAATATATTTGAATTATTTTCACAATATGCACCATCATGCATGCATGCATGAAAATATTTTAATTAATGAAAGAGTCAAAGATTTAAATTATAAGGAATTAAATTTATTTAATGAAAAAACCCTACGCTAATCGGGAATGAAATTTATACTGTTACTATTGAAATGCAGCTACAAACTCTGAGGTTAATTGTCCTACTGATAATTTGTGGGTTCGGTCTTATCGTTCTCTCAAATCAACTTGCGGTGAAAGCTTCGCAGCGTGTCCATGTTGTTGGATGGATTTGTCTAGTATTTTCCTTGTGTGTGTTTATTGCCCCATTAGGGATTGTGGTAAGCATTCTTTAATTACTTTCATTTTTTGTATGTTCATATATATATATATATATATATATATATATATATATATATATTCTCTAATAAACTTTTCACTTTAGTTGTTCATATATTTCATTCTTATTTCCAGGCTATAATAAATTCGATCACTACCATTTTATTTTTTCTACAGAGACAAGTTATACGAACAAAGAGTGTTGAATATATGCCATTTCTTCTGTCATTTTTTCTCACAATTAGTGCTGTCATGTGGTTCTTCTATGGCTTACTACTCAAGGATTATAACATTGCTGTAAGTTTGCATGAATTAATGTTTCCCTACCTATGCATATGTATAAATGTATAAATCTATATTAATTTTTGCTAATACTAATTATTTTGCAGATTCCAAACGTTCTAGGGTTCAGCTTTGGTGTCCTTCAGATGATCCTTTATGTAATATACAGAAAGAGTGACAAGGAGAAGCTTCCTGAAATACCAAAGGAAACTATGGATTTGGAGGATCAAAAAATTCCAGAATTTCGGGAGCAAATAATTGACATTGTGAAAATCAGTGAACTCTTAAACTCAGACAAAATTCCAGTGGTTTCACAGCCTATTATTGATGGAATTGGAGAACCTCATAAACATCAGAATTTGCCTAATGAAATTGAAGTTAATTAAAATGTAAATTCCAGTAATTTGTGATCGACTGGATCTTCTTCTTCTTCTTTTTTTTTTTTTTAAATTATATATATACATATGTGTGTGTATATAATCCAAATTAATAAAATAATGTCTGCTGTTTGTTTTCTCTTGATGTATAATTATAATGAATGGGGAAAAAAGCAGTTCCATTAAATGATTGGAAGAATGAATTCTCATTCTCTAATTGGTTTGCTAATATTTGTGATAGATTAAAAAGGTTGCTAGCTAGGCCCCCAAGTATTTTATCGCGTTGATTTGTTGTCCAAATTTATGTACCATTCTTTATCTAGTGCCAATGCTTACACAAAAATCTTGTACAAACAATTAATGTGGAATTAATATGAAAGCACCACGTCATATATATATATATATGATAATCCATTTTGGATGTCTGTCTAAGAGATTAGATGTAGACACAAACAGTTTTCTATTTTTTCTTCCATTAAAATAATAATCATCTCTATATATATTTTTCTCCTCTAATCTACTTCCACAATCCACCTTAGCAATAATAAAGATTTTCTAATACTACCATATGGAGAGCGTAGCGAGCGCTCTAATGACCACGTCTGAGCATGTTACAATGTCCACTTGTGAGTGGATGGGGGACACCTGTCTTCATCCGCCATATGCCCACACATAAGCATTGGAGCATAAGCTTGGATATATAGCGTTTGGCTAAAGTTATTGGTTTGCCACATATCAATGACAACATAGTTTAAGTCTCAATCAAGGCAATTATTCATTTTGGGGTTAAGGTTATTGGAAAAACATGACAAACAATATTTTGTTTGTAGTGTGAGATGAGATTAAAAATGAAAATTAAAAAAATTGAAACACTTATGGCTTTAAATTAAAATGTAATTATAATTATGGCTTATTAATTGCGATTTTTATTTACCCTAAAAAAATAAATCCTTAATCTTGATGGTTTTCATTGCCGGCCCCTCCCCTTTGTGTGATTGAAATTGATGAAAAGTAGCATAAGTAAGTGGGTAAAAGTCCCACATCGATTAGATTTGAAAGAAAAAACTAATATAAATATAAGTGCAATGACTGCTTCCATTGGAGGTTAACCTTTTAAGGTGGAATTCCTTACACTTGTGCAAAAAAATAAAAAAAAAATAACATAGTATCAGAGCGGACGAACGACTCGAGACCGATGCTCCGTTGCTAAGCCAACCCCGGCCAAAAATGGTTGTCGAAAAAAATGGTTCACGTGCAAAGGTTTGGAATAAATCCCGCTTGCACGTGAGGGGGCGTGATGAAAAGTAACATGAGTAAGTGGGTAAAAGTCCCACATCGGTTAGATTGAAAAAAAACTAATATAAATACAAGTGTAAGGGCTACTACCCTTGGAAGTTAATCTTTCAAGGTGGAATCCCTTATGCTTGTGCAAAAAATTTAATAAAAATTCTCCTAGCGTTTCGTAAACACCATATATCTTTTCTGGAAAAAGCATGACATAATAATTATACCTTTTCATCAATTATTCCAAAAGATGGTCAGGATCATAATACACTCTAGCAATATATAGTACTATATATTAATTTTTAATTCATTAAAAAAATTTAACTAATGCATGGCTCACTCCAAAATTAAAAAAAGGCTTCGTAATTAATGGAAATTCATATTCCCCGGTACAAATTCTGTCTAATACCGTCAATGTTGTTAATTTCAAGATAGCTTTACTAACTTTTTACTTTATACTATTTGACTTCTTCGAATTTGGTTAATTATCATTCAGAAAAGGCGTCATAAGATATATTATCTGCAACCGTCCAAGTTTTTGTAATCATCCACCTCATATACATAGTACAGCGCTAGGCACAGCATTCAAGTTCCTTGAGGAAATGAAAATGTCATGAAAATACTAAAAACTAAAAATTGATCAACATTTACAAACGAAATTGGCGTAACATGCACATGATCAAACTTTCTAGATTTTATTGATCAACACATCGATCCAATATTAAATACTAAATATTGAATGAAACTAATAATATTATAAATAGCAAATCTAGTGAGCAAACTTGCCTATTAATTAATATTTACGTATATATTAGTATTCGTATATGGATGAAGACTTCATATAATTAGTTATTACATAAAAAAAAAAAGATGTTGTAACGCTAATTACTATGATGTATTAAATAAGTTATATCAAAATATGAAAAACTAAAATGTGAGCCACCATCCACACACAAATTTAGAGAAAATTATGTAATAATTGACAAAATTTCATGAAAGAACAAAACAATTATGTAAACAAAACCTAATCAAGCAAATAAAATATTGGAAGATAATATTACGTCAAACAATAATTTATTTTGCTATCTGCAAGCATGTAATACATAAGAATATCAAAACTTGTAATGCTATATATGTCTTTTTTAAAGTATATTAAAAAACTATTATTAACAATACTTAACATAAACACACTTTAGAAATGGGGTAATAGATTATAATTTGAACATGGAATTTGAATTGAACAATGTCTTACTATCATTAAGTCATCTACGTTGAGAGGAAAATTAGGATACGTATTCTCTTTTCTTTAAAAAAATATTTTTTTTACGTGCTTGTCGAGCTCATTACACATGCAAAATCGAACCAATTTGACCTAGCTCATTTTCAACCAAAAGAAATCTACATGCATCTAACCCTAATATACACAATTCCTAACCTAAGGAGATTGCCGTTCATCTTCACGTTCTCTTGGTTCATTCTTCAATTCTAAATTTGCTTCTACAATTTTGTAGGAAGACAAATATTAATATTTGCTAACCATTTTTTGTTTGAAATAAATTAAATAAAAAAGCATAATCTACAAGGATCTCATAATCTTTATAAATTATTTCAAACGCATCTATATTATATTAATAAAACCAGCACATTTTCCCGCCACTTTCACCTATTTTTCTGAATTAAAAAATCAATTTTTAATTATGACAACGGGTTTTACCGCTTCTACATGTCTTTTCCAACTTGACTTCTTCTTCAGCGTGTATACATGTAAACACGTATCGGGTCCACCTATTTTTCTGAATTAAAAAAATTAATTTTTAATTATGGCAACGAGTTTTACCGCTTCTACATGTCTCCCCGTGCAACGCACGGATAGAAGCACTAGTAATTTTAAAACTAATAAATAGCTTAATTAATCTATTTCTAAAACATGAACGAATCGAACTTAATTTGTAGGAAAATAAATATTAAGATTTGATAACTATTTTAGAAATAAAACAAAAAAATAATAATAAAAATATAATTTAATAGAAAATATAAAGATAATTAAAGATAAAGATGAATTAAAGATAAAGATGAGCTTTGCAGAGAGATAAATATCAAGATTTGTTAGCTATTTTGCATATAAAATAAATTAAATAAAATAAAAATAATATAATCTACAAAAAAATATATGAGATATTTTTTTACAACGTTTTGGTGGGAAACTATTTCAATTGACTATTTTCTTTTAATTAATTTATTTATAGATAGATGGTATCAACTGTTTTATTATGATCCCCTTTACTCCATCCTTACCACAAGCCAAAGAAGGAAAAAAGGCACGAACATGCATGTACATTTGAATAAAATTAATATTATTATTAACAATGCAGATTCGATTAATAATGATGTGACACCTTGATAACGTTTAATATAATGTTTTGTACGTTGCTTATGTGTTAGTATTTGTATGGACACCCCATACAAAACAATTAATGTTAAAATGTTAAACCAGCTGAAGAAAAAATAGATTTTTTCCCCTATAAACCCTTGCAATTTTTATTTATCATTCATTTTCATAATTAAATACATATTTTAGATGTTGCCAAAGAATACTTGATGATAGGTCTTGTAGTTCTATTTGTCCATTTATTCTCATAGTGTGTACATATTCTACAGCGAAAAAATAACACGCAAAAAGGAAAGACACTACTTACATCTTCATTATTTAATTACGTACTGTAATATATATATATATATATATATATATATATATATATATTAAGACTAATATTTCGTGGTCAATTCCTGAACATATTAAATTTATAATTATTAAATTACAAAATACTGTTATGACACCATTGGCACGCACAACTCAATGAATATGCAGTGGAAGGTCGGCAAAAAATTTAAGCGAACTTGGGTTAACATTTAAAATGACAGAAAGGGGACAACATTTATTAGCTTTTGACATATATTGTTTATATATGCACTTCTTAATTTCCGTCTAGGTTTCCTATGAGAATCTTCTCAATTAAGTTATATTTTGTTCCTTGTTATTAATGTATTACACGCGCGTATTTGTGTTGGTAGGTCCAATCTCTCATTTGTTAATTCGTTATTATGTAATTCCATTCCATGTAGTAAGTATTCAAATTATTTGTATATATTCACCTAATTACATACTTTATAATTAAGAGTAAAAACCCTTTAGTAATTTGATCACTTTGTAATATATATATATATACGCTGATTATATTGTACGTTGTTTGCATGTAAATTAAATATATTGTTTTGATATTGTATTTGTTGCAAACTTATATAGCTGAACTTAGCCTCGATCTGTTAGTTTTAAATTTGTTTCACCTAAACATTTAATATATATATTTGATTACTAAATAAAGGTTAAACAATTAAGTTAATATTGTAGCCAAATAAAAGTTTACTTGAAAAGGCATTAATGCATGCAAACATGCATGTGATCAGATTAAATAATGAACTCTTTACCCCTACATTCTGTGACAACTTTGAGATTAGCTAGGCGACCTAGCTAAGTGATGGATCGAGGACCTCGGACTTAAACTATCTTCTTATTAATACAAAAATGGTTCTCAAGCAAGCATAAACTGTTTTCGCATATATAGGGTCTCCCAACATTAATTAATTAATTAATTAGAATCGGCCCTGCATGCCTACATTCTTACGCATCAATCCTTTTAATTAAACAATTAACAACCTAGTTGGACGGTGGATATTGTATATATGCCAATGTGTAATAGTTTGGGGTTTTAATTAGGGTTTTGGGTGATGGATTAATCAGGCGCTCACTGCTGAGCAATGGGATTTGAGATCTAGGGATGGTTTTAAACCTTGGTTTAATACAAATTAAAGTGTCCCATGTTTTTGGGACCTTGGTTAAATTATATTAATCCAAAAGTGTCAGTCCATATTCTTTGTATATAAATAGGTGTACCCTTGCCACTCATTCCTGCATATATTGCTCATCGATCAGTTTTCAGATATATATAGCTCATAATTTATTTATTGGAGTGTACGTCAAAATTTGCTTGTGGGGGATCATGGCAGTTTCCTCTGGAGATTCCGCCCTAGTATTTGGTCTGCTTGGTAAAAACCTATTATTCTTAATTAATTAATTAATTAATTAATTAATTGCCTTTTCACACATTTAATTTCTATGAAAAAGTATACATATATACTGTTCTGTTCCTTAATATCTCATTCTTGTGTTACGTTGCAGGTCAAATAGATTTGAGCAATCATGAGATCCAATCATTAACAATATATGCATTAATTAATGCAAAAATCAATTACACAATCTTTAATTAATTTGGAAACTTACGATCGAGTACAATATTAATTTATTCTATATACCTATGTAAATTTTATTCATTATATTAATTCTCTAATACCTTCTCTTAATTTTTATAATACACACACTGACACACATGTACATATATATACCCAATTGAAATTAATATTAACTATGATATTGGAAATTCTTTTTATTTTATGTTAACATCGTGTACATGCACTACCGTCTATGCTTACACGTTAGACCCGGACTTAAATTTATATTAGATTTATATTACTTCTATATATGAAATCTGACGAATTATTCTTTAATTTTACTTTTACATTTTTAGGTAATATCATATCCTTCGTCGTCTATCTTGCGCCTTTGTAAGTTTCATGATATTAATTACTTTGATTTTAAAATTGGATTTATTTAAGAAATAATAAAATTGATTTCAATTTTCAAATATATTGCAGGCCTACTTTCTATCGCATCTACAAGAAAAAATCAAGTGAAGGATTTCAATCAATTCCTTATGTGGTTGCTCTGTTCAGTGCCATGCTCTGGTTGTACTATGCATTTCTTAAGTCCAATAATACCACACTTCTTATCACCATTAACTCCGTCGGATGTTTTATTGAAACTGTATACATCTGCTTCTACCTATTCTATGCACCAAAGAAGGTATAAGGCATTTATATATATATATATATATATAAGAAAAGTTTATTAATCAAGGAAACAACAAACCCTACATTACAACGAAAATATATTTATACGACGAATGTTGATTGGTTGAACTCATTTTGTTCTTTCCTTTTTGCGAAATGCAGATACAAACTATAAGGTTAATTATTCTACTAATAGTATTTGGATTTGGTCTAATCGTTCTCTCGAATCAACTTGCGGTGAAACCTTCGAGGCGTGTTCATGTTGTTGGATGGATTTGTCTAGTATTTTCCTTGTGTGTATTTATTGCTCCATTAGGGATTGTGGTAAGCATGTGTCAACTCTTAATATTTTTTTTTCTTCATATATATTCTTTCTTATAATTCCCCGGTTATATGTCTAAATAAATTCATTTCATTTTGTTTCTTTACAGAGACAAGTTATACGAACGAAGAGCGTGGAATACATGCCATTTCTTCTATCATTTTTTCTCACGATTAGTGCCGTTATGTGGTTCTTCTATGGCCTACTACTCAAAGATTATTACATTGCAGTAAGTTTGCATGCATGTATCAAACCCCCCGGAGGGGGGGGGGGGGCGAGCCTGTGAAAAATCATCACCGACTTGAAAAGAAGGTTCCGGAATGATGTGGTGCCAACTTAAGAAAGCTAGAGATTTCCTACATTACTACTTTGGAAGAATCTAGAATCAACATGAATTGCATCAACTCTAGAACCTTCCATCACCTCCATACTAGAATTTTCCTCCACCGTCATACTAGAATGTTCCATTAGTGTCTATAAATATGTATGTTGTGTATTGTAGATGTGTGAGGTAGAATATGTGAGTAAGAGAGTGAGTAAGAGAAGTCTAGTAAGAGTGAGTGAGTAAAGTGAAGTATAATAAGAGTGTGTGAGCAAGGGAAGTCACTTGGTGTGTATTAACAAGTTTGTACAAGTTTATATTCTAATAAAAGAATATTTTGCGTCCAACAATTCAACAGCCTGTCTCTATAATCTATATATACACATATAAATATTCAAAAATCACTTCTTGTTACAAGCATACCTGAGATTCACGTACATTAATTTTAATTTGCTGATAATTATAATTATTATGCAGATTCCAAACGTTCTAGGGTTCAGCTTTGGCGTCCTTCAGATGGTTCTGTATGTAATATACAAAAATGGAGGCAAGAGTGACAAAGAGAAGAATCCAGAAATACCAAATGAAATTAAAATTATGGAAGAAGGAAAAAATATTCGGGAAAAGGCTGAGCAAGTAATTGACATTGCAAAAATCAGTGAATTATTAAATTCAGAGAAAAATCCAGTGGTTTCAAAGGCAATTAATGGAGGAATTGAAGAAGCTCATGAGCATCATAATAATGCCCAAGGAAATAAAAGTTAATGTAAATTCCAGTGGTCGATCTGTAAAGGGCTGGATTTTTACCCCCTTTTTTTTCTTTTTTGGTTGTAATCATATATACAATCCAAATATATGTGCTGTTTTGTTTCTATCTCACTGTATTATTGAAAGAGAAAAGTACTTCTATTTTGCAAGAAAGATTTCATTTTATGGGATGCATGTACTAAATTTTGTTCTAAATTAAGAATTACCACCATATAGTATAGGGTTAAAAGAAAGAATAAGATAGAGACTAGGTAACTAAAACATTTTTGATTCTAAAAACAAGGTTCACTTTTTTACAATAAACTTTTTACAATTTAAAAAAAAGAAGAAGAAGAAGAAGAAGAAGAAACGAATGGAGTGCAGTCATGGTTGGGTTTAAACCTGGCCTTTGTCAAACAAATTAAAATGGAGGGAATTTTGTCAATAAAGAAAACCCTAAAAAATCGCTTTCTCTTTTCTTTTTCCCCTTTCCCTTTGAAAGAAAAGAATTTCTTAGAATAATGAAAATGATAAAAATTAAATATCTTTTGATGATTCTAACTAAATGATTCAATTGGCACTCAAACCATTAGTGTCCTTTTTAAAGGTTGTGATTTCAAATCCGCAATGAATTCATATTAGGTAAAAGATGAATTATAATAAGTAAAAAGTATATAAACTAGATATTTAAAAAATATTTTCACACATCGTAATTATACAAGGGGCCTTGCTAGCTACAGGTATATAAGGTCTACAAATTAAGAATTGGACGATATATACACATTTAACATTATCTTGTTTTTCTACACACCTTATTATATATATATATGTACCTTTGTTGCATGTACCAGTAGCATTTTCATTATCCTAAAGTATTGTAGATTTGGGGGGGAAAAAAAAGAAGAAGAAGAAGAAGAAAAAAAATACCAATATGCTTTTGTTGGTAAATGGTTATTTTTCTACATCTAATTTCCAAGGAAAAATAAAACAACAATTTCATATAATTTGTTAAAAAACAAAATTCATAAAATTTGTATGCATTAAAGTTAAACGAGAATAAAATGCATGTACTTTCTCTTATCTCTACAGTAATTTGTTAAATTTAATTACAAAATTGTATTAGTTAAAAGTACTCCCGTCCCAGTGCTAACATTGTCGTTCAAAAATGCTTTTCCCATATTAATGATTTTCGACGCTAAAAAATTTTATATAGAAAATTGATTTCATACATCGTATACAACAAGTAAAATTAAAATAAATTATTTGTGTATAGAGTCACTTGTAAATTAAAAGAGTTTTGATTTTATTTTTGCACGATAATTTATGTGGGCTGGGATTTAATGTAATTATTATGACTATACAATATAATATGTTTCTCCCTTTTGTTGAAGATAAAAGGTCTCAAGTGGTCAATTATATGACGATATTAATTTCTTGGCGGTATTTTTCCTGTCACACCCTTTTTTCTCTCTCTGTGCATGATTGACATTCTGCATTTTGTAAACACCTTTAGACAGATATCCATCTAAAAAAACCATGACGTAATTATATCTGCCATCGATTATTCTAAAAGGATAATCTAATTGGGTATACTGGCATTAACTATAAACTTGATACAGGAATATGATTTAGAATATTTAAACATCAAGGAGGAAACGAAATTCAATTTAGATAAGGGTTATGAGATTTTTTATGTAAGAAAAGAGACTCCAATTCCAAATAAGATTTGGAGAATTTTCATGTATAAATATAGGTATGAACCCTAATTATGAGGTGTGCCCAAAAAATTGAGTGAGCAGATAAATTAGAAAGAGAAAGAAATATTAGTGTTCTTTTCTTGTTTAATTTTGTGTGTCTAAAGTGGGTATCAAAAGTTGAGCAAGAGAGAAAAGGTAGCGCGTGCCTTCGGGCACGTGCATGGAGCGTGGGTCCCTTTTATTTGTGCATGAAAATTTATAGTTGTCTAAGAAATCTAATTTTAGTTATCAGATGAATCTGTGTTGTGTTCTGTTACTCAATTTTGACTGGTTACAGTTTACTATTTAATGACAGATGCGTCTATAAGTTATTATAACCTAGATGCGTTTACATGAGCCAGATACGTTTGGGTCGCAATCTCAGAAATTAACAGAATGTAATACAGAAAACAGTAAAAACACAGAGATTTTTAACGTGAAAACCCAATCGGGAAAAACCACGTGCTCGTCGCCTACGAGCAAAACCTACCAACCAAATCAAATCAATTTATAACTTTACAACGGAAATCAAAGGCAACAATTACACATAGTTGATTGTAATATCTGAGAAATAAATGAAAGAACTCCCCGTTCGATCTTCCTTAGCCTGTAATGTGAGCAGACATCCCGTCTCTCTTAAATGATTCCTTGTAACCACGTTTCCGCAACGAATCTTAACCTCCCGTGGTGATTCCTTCAAGTTGTGGGCAGATCTATTGGTTGTAGGACTCCCTCCCAGAGATTTGAACCAAGATCTTTAATAATCAAGGTTGGTGTATATGAAATTGATCAATTGGAGATTGAAAAATCGGGTTGGGAGAGGAACACGTGTTTAGCTTGTAAAGGGGGCTGAATTTTTTGCTCTTTACGTGTTCAGTAATCCTCCCTAGTGTGATATTTTAATACTACTTGGTTGTTTTGTCATGTAAGTAATTTAGTTTCCTTAAAACACCAACTCCTATAAGGAATAAAATAATTTATTAGTTGTAGGATAAGCAAATAAGGTAAATAAAATATGAAATAATAATCTTACCTATCTTGTATCAATACAATATGAAAAGGGTCTTACCAAATCATATGATAAGTCGAATGTGGACACAATCTTATCCTAAGCGTCTACTAGGAGTTCTCGTGCCCAATGGACTTCCACTTGTTAATAAACATGATGTATATTAAGGAATTATCATATTATTAATTAGAATCATGATAACACTAAAATTCCGTGTGATAATAATAAGTCCATAAAAAATTCATAATTAAATTAATTAAACATAAAATTTAACTAACTTAATTATTCATGCAAAAATAAAAATGCCAATTATTAACCTAATTTTCTATCACACGAAAATAAAGTTAACAGTGCATGTTGTCGAGGCGAATTGCACATGAATAGTAACTGAGGATTAGATTGTCATGGTGAATTGTGTCGTCGATCGTGGTTGAAGGAAATTAGAGAAATCGAAAGAAAACGGTACGAACGGGGGTGTTGCGTACTTTATTCTTTGAATGCTCTAATTTAGTTATAAAGAGAGAGTCTGTGTGGAGAAGTTAAGAGGGTGAGGAAAAATTGTAAGAGTATTTTTCCAATCAATAAAAGTGTTCTTCTACCGTGATCATCGACGGTCGATCGAGCCACGTTAATCGTGAGTATTATTTTATTCTGAGTTTGCTTGTATTTTTCCGCTGCGCTGTTTCGGGAGAAATATATTATATTTCCCAACTGACACTTTTGGTGAAACTTTGTATTATTTTTTTTATTCTATAAATTTGATTTTTGAGGACATCCGCTTCATACCCAAAAAAAAAAAAAAGTTATATTAAAGGGTCGTATATAAACGTGTGCATAATTAATTCAACAAATGTCTGCAAGTTTGAATTTGACGGTCTAACATTGCGTTGAGTTTTAACGCAAAATGCATATGGGTGGACGGTGGATAAGGCGTTCGTCTATCATTCTGAGCTCGCTGTAAAATGGATGACAGCATATGATTGAGGCCAAAGAGATGATTGGTTAACTGCCACATATGTGATAAGTATATATTACAAGAAAAGGGTTAGGTAGGGTAGTCTCAGTCTCCCGCCTATTCTGCAGGCATTAAATCATGTCCATAACAGGTGGATTGCCGACAACTCCCCATCACAGCGGACATGTGTTGGAAATCCGCCGACTGTGAACATGATAAAATGCGCATGGGATAGGAAAGCAGTAGCCTAGGTGGGAGATTCCTGTATATATGTAGTTCTTTGGAAATTTATGATTTTTCTAAATAAATAAAAATTTCGTCACTGCAAAATAAGTAAATATTATTAAAAAGCGACATCTTTTTGTGCACTTTTATTTTGTGGACATCCATGCACATTTCCCTTGTTTCCTAATAATGTATTTAATATAGGTACAAAATTTTAACGGATAAATTTGCTTGACAAGACTCGATCGAATGGAAGGCGCGCGTCACGGGATTATCACGTTGCTTTTATATCAAGATAACATTTACTTTATTTCCTTTCTCTGAATTTGGTTAATTATCAAATAAATTAAGATATAGTATATTAATTAGTGGGAGTGTCCCAGATTTATGTAAGCATCCACTTCATCGTGGAGGCAATTAAGCTCCTTGAGATAATGAAAATGTCAGGAAAAATGCCTGTAAAAACTAAAAATCGACCAAGCTTTAACGCAAATGGCGTAACGTCCACGTGTTCAAGCTTTCTAGATTTCATTCAATCAATGCCGAATACAAAAAATTATTTTCTGATCCCGGACCTCCTTTACCCACCTGCACCGACAAGAAACAAAAACTCATTAAAAAAAAAAAGAAGAAGAAGAAGAAGAAGAAATAGAAAGAATAAAGAAAAAAAAAAACTAATTAAAAGTTAAACCTATTATATTCTTCATGCTAGGTCTTCATTTGTTCTTAACGCTGGTACAGAAATTAAAAAGGTTTAGCCGGCTGTTATTTTTGGCATTAGGTGGCGATGATGTGGCGTTGCATATTTAGGAGTTGCTAAAAGTCTGGAGCTTTAGACGGCGGTTTTGGACTACGGCCTAAAGAGAATAATAGGCGGCGGCTTAGCATAATTGCAGCCTAAAGTTAGGGAATAGGCAGTGATTATGCTAGTAACCACCGCCTATTCCATGACTTTAAGCGGCGGTTACAAAACAACGACCGCCTAAAGTGATGAGTGTTTAGTTTGTATGTTTAATTTATGTTAAATTGTGTTTTAATGCGTGTTTGTTATGACTTTTATTCGTATTTATGTTATTGTATTTAATTCTATGTCAGGAATTGAGAAGAATATGAAAGTAATCAATTTGGTTAAAATTTGGAGCGATTCTACCAATAAATCGAAGTTTGAGGATATATTTGACTCAAAAAAACTCATGATTTTGTATTTCATGTAAAGGCCCCTGAAAATTACTATTGGGTTTACTTTTGGTGGGCCTTGGACCATAGCCTAGCTCCAAGACCGATGGTCCGTATGTGACATGAATTTGAAATCAACTTATAGTAGTGGTGCCTACAAAAACTATGATCAACTCGAAATAAAAAGTACACTAATGATTAATTCAAAGCCCACATGTGGGCAAATTAAGTTGCCCACATGTGAGTCGATGATTGATACGTGTCTCCCTCACTCCCCATCAGGGGGATAACCACTTATCAATCATCGGCTCATATTTGAGCAACTCCAGTTGCCACATGTAGGTATTGAATCTTTTGCAATAAAAAGTATGTGAGGATTCTTTTAAGTATTATTTTTGTAAGAACTTATTTATTTGATGTAATTTTTAAAATATTTTTCTAAAACTTGTTTTTAGTTTTAAATCACACGTTCTAAAATTATTTTCTCCCAAATGACTCCCGGCTAAATATCCCCTCAATTTCAATTTTTAAAAGTTTTAATACGAAACAGCTAAAAATGTGTGCTATAACTATTATTACCATCACAAAAAAAAAAAAAAAAAGTCTGCTAAAACAAGATATTATCTATCATTACAAGGTCAATATTAGGAAGCTAGAGGGATAGTGTCTTAATACTTTTGGTTATCAATTTCATAGACCACTAGTATATCTCGAACTCCTAATACAATAGAGTTGGAGAAACTTTTGATCTATTTTGATTTTATTTTCTAACTTTTCAGAGCATTCATGTTGAGCAATTAACTTTTGATTTCTGTTATTTTGATGGCCACACTTATCCAAGTGTACATTTTGATCCTTGAAATTCATGAAATCTTTCAATTGAATGTTAAATCCTGTCATTGGTGTCAAATACTATCAAATTTTCAGAACAAACTTGAAATTCACTTCATGGCACATAATCATCTTTGAATTGGTCAGGATGGTTGGGTCATGACCGTTAAGCACATGCGAAGCATTCTGGTCTGCTGATTAACAAAATAGGACTATGTGACAATTTTATCCTATGACTATCCGATTAAAATTTTATTTTTATTTTTATTTTTATTTATATTTATTTTTCCTTTTGAAAAAGAATTATTTTTTATTTTCAAATAAGTCTTACCAAACAAACTTTAGTAATCAAGTTCAAAATAAGCATGAACTAGATTTAATTATTTATAAAATGAATTTGCTATGCTAGAACCGGACGGAGTATGAGTTAAGCTGGAAAACACATGCAATTCACTAAGAGATTATTGGTGAAGAGTGGAATCATTATTTGTGGGCATTGGTCAACTTGGCGTTATTTTTTAAAATATTTTTCTAAAACTTTTCTTTAGTTTTAAATCACACATTGTAAAATCATTTTCTCCCCCAAATGATGGTCCATGGACACAAGGTATTATCCACAGTTAAAAGGTCAATATATGGGAGCTAGAGGCATAGCTATATAGCATCTGAATACTTTTGGTCACCACTTGTATATTTGCAACTCATGATGTAGAGTTGGAGAAACTTTTGATCTTTTTGTTATCTTTGAACTTTTCGGAGCATTCATGTTGATCAATTAACTTTTGATTTCCGTTATTTTGATGGCCACACACACTTGTCCAAGTGTACATTTTGACGCTTGAGATTTATGAAATCTTCTAATTGAATTTTTAATCATGTGCAAAGCATTGTGGTCGCCGGCCCTAATTAAACCCTACATGCTGATTAATTAATAGAATAAGATTAGATGACAATTTTATCATATGATCGCTACCCAGTTAAAATTTTATTTTATCTTTTCAAATAAGTCTTAGCAAAAAAACTTTAGTAATCAAGTTCATAATATGCATGAACTTTGATTTACTTATAAAATGAATTTGCTATACTAGAACTGCTGCCAGACACTGGACGGAGTATGGGTTTAACTGGAGAACACAATTTACAAAGAGATTGGCAAAGAGTGGAATCATTATTTTTGCTCATTTGTCAACTTGAAGTTATTTTTTAAAATATTATGTCGAAAATTTATCTTTAGTTTTAAATCACATATTCTAAAATCATTTTCTCTCAAATGACTCACAGCTAAACATACACCAAGTTTGAATTTTGAAAAGTTTCAATGTGAGGCAGCTCGAGATGTATACTGTAACTAATTTTACTATCACAAAAATAGTCCACGAAAACAAGTTATTATCCACTGTTAAAAGGTCAATATTAGGGAGCTGGAGGCATAGCTACTTAATACTTTTGGTCATCAATTTCATGACATGCATGTGAAGCATTGTGGTCGCTCACCCTAAACCCCACATACTAATTCAGAATAAGACTAGATGACAATTTTACCATATGATTACCCTGTTAAATTTTTATTTTTTCTTTTCAAATGAGTCTTAGCAAAAAAACTTTAGTAATGATCAAATTCATAATAAGCATGAACCAGATTTATTTATGAAATGAACTTGCTATACTAGAACCACCGCTAGAAGTCGGACGGAGTATGGGTTAAGTTGGAGGACATAATTAATTTCCTAAGAGATTGGCGAAGAATGGAATCATTGTTTGTGGGCATTGGTCAACTTGACGTTATCTTTTAAAATATTTTTCCAAAACTTGCCTTAAGTTTTAAATCAAAAATTCAAAAATCATTTTCCTCCCAAATGACTCCGGTTAAACACACACCCAATTCAATTTTGAAAAGTTTTTAATGTGAGACAGTTCGAGATGTATACTATAATTATTATTACTATCACAAAAAAAAAAGTCGATGCATGGAAACAAAGTATTATCCACCGTTAATGTCAACATTAGGGAGCTAGAGGCATAGCGATTTAATCATTTTGATCATCAATTTCATGCACCACTAGTATATCTCAAACTTCTAATGTGGATTTGGAGAAACTTTTGTTCTTTTCAGATATTCTAACTTCTCCGAGCATTCATGTTGACCAAATAACTTTTGATTTATGTTATTTTGATGCCTACCATTATCCAAGTGTACAATTTGATCCTTGCAATTCATCAAATCTTCCAATTGAATTTTAAATCCTGTCATTTCAGTCCAATGCTATCTAATTTTCAAAACAAACTGGAAATTCAATTCATCGCACATCATCATCTTCAAATTGGTCTGGTCGGTTGGGTCATGGCCACTTAGCACACGCGAAGCATTATGGTCGCCCGGCCTAGATCACGCATGCTTATTAACAGACTAAGACTACATGACAATTTTACCTATGACGACTATCCAATTAATTTTTTTTCCTTTTCAAATAAGTCTTAGCGAACAAACTTTAGTAATCAAGTTCATAATATGAATGAACTGGATTTATTAATAAAAGGAATTTGCTATACTAGAACCACTACCAGACGCTAGATGGAGTATGGCTTAAGCCAAAGAACGCAATTCACTCGGAGATTGGGGAAGAGTGGAATCATTATTTGTGGGCATTGGTCAACTTGATGTTATTTTTTAAAATATTTTTTTATATAAAACTTATCTTTAGTTTTAAATAACACATTCTAAAATCATTTTCTCCCAAATGACTCCCGGTTAAACATACACCGAGTTTCAATTTTAAAAATTTTTAATGTGAGAAAATCCGAGATGTGTACTGTAACTATTATTACTATCACAAAAAAGTCCATGAAAACAAGGTATTACTTACTGTTAAAAGGTCAATATATATTAAGGAGCTAGAGGCATAGCATTTTAATACTTTTGGTCGTCAATTTCTTGCACCACTAGTATATCTCGAACTCCTGATGTAGAGTTGGTGAAACTTTTCATCTTTTTTGATCTCCTAACGTTTCAGAGCATTCATGTTGATCAATTAACTTTTGATTTTTGTTATTTTGATGGCTACACTTGTCTAAGTGTACATTTTTATCCTTGAAATTAAACTCATGAAATGTCTTCCAATTGAATTTTAAATCCTGTCACTTGAGCCCAATATAATCTAATTTTCGAAACAAATTGGAAATTAACGTCATCGCACATCATCATCTTCAAATTGGTCAGGTCGGTTAGGTCGTCATGGCCATTCAGCACATGTGAAGCATTGTCGTCACCCGCCATAAACCTCACAATTTGATTAACGGATTAAGATTAAATGACAATTTTACCCTATGATTATCCAGTTAAATATTTTTTTTCTTTTCAAATAAGTCTTAGCAAACAAACTTTAGTAATCAAGTTCATAATAAGCATGAACTAGATTTATTAATAAAATGAATTTGCTATACTAGAACCACTGCCAAACTCTAGATGGAGTATGGTTTAAGCCAAAAAAACACAATTCACTAAGAGATTGGCGAAGAGTGGAATCATTATTTGTGGGAATTGGTTAACTTGATGTTATGTTTTTAACTATTTTTTTTTCTAAAATTTGTCTTTATTTTTAAATCACACATTCTAAAATTATTTTCTCCCAAATGACTCCGGCTAAACATACACCGAGTTTCAATTTTGACAAGTTTTAGGGCTTATTCTTTTCACAATAATTTTCCACTAACTTCCAATAATTTTTTCTCTCACATCATTTTCAATCACTCATACAATTATTTTATATTTTTAATATATTTTCCTCAATTTTCAGCCACACATTTAATACGTCGTTCGAGTAAAAACTTCTATTGGTGTATAGAACAAGCCCTTGATGTGAGAAAGCTCGAGATGCATGTGTACTGTAACTATTATTACTATCACAAAAAAGTCCATGAAAACAAGTTATTATCTACTATTAAAAGGTCAGTATTACGGAGCTAGAGGGATAGGTACTTAATACTTTTGGTCGTCAATTTCATGCACTACTAGTATATCTTGAACTCCTAATGTAGAGTTGGAGAAACTTTTGATCTTCTCACTTTTTCTGTGCATTCATGTTGATCAATTAACTTTTGATTTCTATTATTTTGATGGCTACGGTTATCCAAGTGTACATTTTTATCCTTGAAATTCATGAAACCTTCCAACTGACACTACTAGAAATAAGACTTTTAGAAACGACCTATCGTCCATATAACCTCGTGTTTATAGATCTTTAGGAGGTACCAGTACACAAGTGACATTAAATGACGCCCATTAGGTGGCGTTTTTATTGAAACCGCCACCCTTGATGCTCGGAATTAAGAAAGGGTGGCGGTTATAACAAAAATCCGCCACCCTAAACCAACGTAAAAAAAAAAAAAGAACAACTGGTGGCAGTTGTGTAAAAAAAACGTCACCCTAAGTTGGTTTCGGGTGGCGGTTGTGTTAGCAACCGCCACCCTTAACCAACGTTAAAAAAAAAAAAAAATTAGTACAACGGGTGGCGGTTGTGTAAAACAACCGCCACCCTAAGTTGGTTTTTGGTGGCAGTTGTGTTAACAACCGCCACCCAAAACGTACGTTAAAAAAAAAAAAAAATTTAGTACATAGGGTGGCGGTTGTAAGCTAACAACCGCCACCCGTTTTTTTTATTTTTTTATTATTAAAATACTTTTGGGTGGCGGTTTTTTGCTACAACCGCCACCCTTTCTCTTTAAATATTCCACCAACTCATCAAATTTGGTATTTCCGCTTCTGAGTTTTCCTTCTTTTGAAATTTTTTCGAAATTTCTTCAAATATTCATGGTTTGAAATCAGATTTAAGTGCA
The DNA here is from genome assembly GCA_018223645.1 of Jasminum sambac. Taxonomy (NCBI): domain Eukaryota; kingdom Viridiplantae; phylum Streptophyta; class Magnoliopsida; order Lamiales; family Oleaceae; genus Jasminum; species Jasminum sambac. The sequence continues at coordinate 41,388,199 of CP073647.1, read as the reverse complement.
ATTTCTTCACAAATTGGTGCCATAATTTAAGTAAGGTAAGCTTCTTTGATCTTTTGGTCATGTAAATCTCGTTTATTTTTGTATAATTGTTAATATAAATTTTTTCGAGTTTTTGAACATGTAAACTTTAAATGGCATTAACTTTTGCATACGATGTCCATTTTCAAATTTACGAGTACATTTCGGAATCGTCGCGACGAGATCTACGACACTCACCGCTATCACTATGACCCCATGTTTCAGGCCGATCTGAGGTCATCTAAGGCCTCAAAATGCAATTTTTAGCTTTTCATCTTATAATTTTGTGTTTTTGTTATTATATTGTTCATTTTGTTGTAATTGGATGTGATTGGTTTTGAATAAAAATTATTTCATGTGTTTTCCATCGCTCATATCATAAAAAAAAAGTGGACTTTGGGTGGCGGTTTTGCACTAGAACCGCCACCCTAAGTGCTTTTTTTTTTTTTTTTTTTAAAAAAAAAAACTTAGGGTGGCGGTTGTGTCCAATAACCGCCACCCTAAGTCCTTTAAAAATAATAATAATAAAAGGTGGCGGTTGTTTTTTAACAACAGCCACCTGAAGTCTATTTTGGGTGGCGTTTTTTCAACCGCAACCCTTTGGCCGATTTTGGGTGTCGCTGGTCTGGGTGGCAATAAAAAAAACGCCACCCTAAGTGTAAAATAATCGCCACCTATGTTCATTTTTGTACTAGTGAGGGACATGATAGTTTCTTAGGGGAGACATACTGTTATATCATCCCTAAAGCCGCCTATAGACGAAGCAGAGACGGCACGATAAATTTCAGCCGCTCGGGCCAGTAGTGTGAATTTTAAATCCTCTCATTTGAGTCCAATACTATCTAATTTTCGAAACAAACTCGAAATTCACTTCACCTGCGTCATCATCATCGAATTGGTCACGTTGGTTGTGTCATCATGGCCATTCAGCACATGCGAACCATTGTGGTCGTCCATCCAAAACCCACTTGCTGATTAACAGAATAAGATTATGACCGCTTAGTTAATTTTTTTTTCGAATTCTTTTCCATTAAGTCTTAGCAAGCAAACTTTAATAATCAAATTCATATGAAGCATGAACTAGCTAGATTTATTTATGAAATGAATTTTCCATACTAGAACCATCGCTAGACGCCGGACGGAGAATAGGTTAAGCTAGAGAACATAATTCCCTAAGAGATTGGTGAAGAATGGAATCATTATTTGTGGGCATTGTTCAACTTGACATTATTTTTCAAAAATATTATTCTAAAACTTGTGTTTAGTTTTAAATCGCACATTCTAAAATCATTTTCTCCCAAGTGACTCTCGGGTAAACATACATTCAGTTTCAATTTTGAAAAGTTTTAATGTGACATGTCTCGAGATGTGTACTATAACTATTATTATTATCATCAGGAAAAAAGTCCATGGAAACAAGGTATTATCCACCATTAAAAGGTCAATATTATGGAGTTAGAGGCATAGTGCATGTTTTAATAATTTTGGTCATCAATTTCATGCACCGCTAGTATATCTCAAACTCCTAATGTACATTTCGAGAAATGTTTGATCTTTTTTGATCTTCTAACTTTTCCGAGCATTCATGTTGATCAATTAAATTTTGATTTATGTTATTTTGATGGCTACACTTCTCCAAGTGTACATTTTTACCCTTGAAATTCATGAAATCTTTCAATTGAATTTTAAATCCTATTATTTGAGTCCAATACAATCTAATTCTCAAAATTGACTTCATCACGCATCTTCATTTTCAAATTGGTTAGGTCAGTTGGGTCGTCATGGCCGTTCATTTCATGAGAAGCACTATGGTCGGCTGGCCTAAACCCCATAAGCTGATTGATTGGATAAGACTAGATAACAATTTTACCCTATGACTAACGAATTAAATTTTTATTTTTGCTTTTCAACTAAAGTCTTACGTACCAAACAAACTTCAGCAATCAATTTGATAATAAGCATGAACCAAATTTTTTATTTATAAAATGAATTTGCTATACTAGAACCACCGCCAGAAGCCGAACAAAGTATAGGTTAAACCGGAGAATGCAGTTCACTTACAAATCGGCGAAGAGTGGAGCCATTATGTGTGGCCATTGGTCAACTTGACATTATTTCTAACTTTTACTTAATAAGGTAAGGTAGAATGCCTCTCTTGCCTGCACTAAATTCGTATGTCTTTTTAAATTATTGAGAAACATATAATGAAAAATTAGGAATTATCCAAGAGCTAATAGAGGACAAGTTGACGTAATATTTCTCGAGAAATGAATTAATTAACATATGTATTATTGGTGATGACATGGCAAGAAGTGATTGGCCCCAACTGACTTGTACTGGAATTAGTTTTGCTGAATGGGAACACATCTAGGGTAAAAACAAAGAAGCATCAAGGAGTACCAGAATATATCTCTTGAGTATGAGTTGTAATCCTTAAACGCAATTGGATGGGTGGGTGACACATCAGAAAGAGCCTGGATGGGACCCACTTATTGGCCTTGTACCCTAAAATGAGCTGAAAAAAGACGCCTGTGCCAAGGGTAGAAACCATCCAAATTAGGTTAAATGGAGCATTGATGGTAGAAAAAGCATTTTCTTGTGATAAAATCATCACTCTTTAGTCTGGAACAACTGTAAAGAATGAGCAAGCTAGGGGATTTCACCCTACCTCCCTCCCTACCCACCCCATCCCATCCCTAGCAACTTGGCTTACTGCAATCGATCCCCGCCTGTACCTCTATATAAACGGATTAACACAAGCTTTTTGTTCATGTGTTTCTAAGTGGTCTTACAACAAACTAATCCTTCTTGTAGTTTGCATAAGACAGAAAATAATTCGTTTTTTCGATACTTTTTTAGCCCGAGTTCAGAATGAGTCACTTGGCTTTTGTATTTGGCCTTTTAGGTATACAATCTAGGGTTTACATATGTTCAGATTTGCATGGTTCACAATATAATAGTACTTGCACGTAATGCCATGCAATCCATACAAAAGCATGATTTTAGATTTATTTATTTATTTATTTTTGTTCCTTTATTGTAATTTACAATTCATGGATATCATAACTAATATAAGAATATATTTGAACAATTTAATTTTCAGGAAATATTGTTTCGTTCATGGTTTTCCTCGCACCAGTGTGAGTCTCTTTTATTTTTTTCCGTTTTACGCTAATCAATTTTTTGATAGCTAGGTTTCTTATTCCAAAATTTTTTTTTTGCGGTGTTTCTTGATTTTTGACTTTATACATGGCAATCAATTACATATTTATTATTTTTCTTGTTATTCTTTTTGCAGACCGACATTTTACAAAATTTACAAGAAAAAATCAACTGAGGGATTTCAATCAATTCCTTATGCGGTTGGCTTATTCAGTGCAGTTCTTTGGATATATTATGCATTTCTTAAGACAAACACCACTCTTCTTATTACAATCAACTCAGTTGGTTGTCTCATTCAGACGATTTATATATGTTTCTACCTCTACTACGCGACAAAAGATGCTCGGGTACGTACTATATAATTAAATTGAACTTGTTCAAAAGTAAATTTCAACTTTTAATTATTTATTTTTCTTATAACTGAAACAAGTAACTAATTTATTTATATATCTTAATAACAACAGATGCAAACTGTGAAGCTTGTTCTTCTACTAAATGTGCTTGGCTTGGGACTGATCATTTTGCTAACTCATTTTCTAACAAAAGGCACACATGAGCGTGCCCAAATTGTTGGATGGATTTGTCTCGTGTTTGCTCTGTTAGTATTTGTCGCACCTTTGGCCATTGTGGTAATTAATCACTAGTGTTCTTACAATAATAATTTCTTACCTTATTTTGATAATTACTTATTAATTAATTGCATTATACTTACATATTGACTATTAATTATTGACATGTAGAGGAAAGTTATTCAAACCAAAAGCGTCGAATACATGCCATTTCTGTTATCATTTTTCCTCACTTTAAGTGCTGTTATGTGGTTCTTCTATGGCTTATTGAGCAACGACTACAACATTGCGGTAAATATATACCTCGTCTGAAATAATTAATGCTATTTGTACAAACAGATTTACACACAGAATTTTTAAAGTCGTAATCTTCTTTATTATTATTATTTTCTATTTCTTTGTGTGTGAACAGATTCCGAATGTGCTAGGGTTCATCTTCGGTGTACTTCAAATGGTGCTCTATGCAGTATATAAGAATGCCAAGAAAAAAGTCGTCGAGGAAAAGCTTCCCGAGTTGAAAAATGAAATAATTGCATTGGAAGATCTCAAGCATAATCCTGGATTAAATGATCAGATTATTGATGTTGTGAAGATTAGTGCAATGATACGTCCGGAGACAATCCCTGAGGTTCATCTGGAGGAAAACAATAACGTTAACATCAGCATGACGAACAAGAAAATTGTCGAAGCAACTAATTGACTGAAGACTTGGAGATGTAATCCGGTCATTGTAATGCTATTAATTACTTTTGAGTGATCATTATGTCCTTAACTTTCTGTTGTAACATTGTAATATATATATAATTTATGCGAATTGAAACATAGTACTAATCTAGTATTAATCAAGTTATTATCCAATAAGTTAATGTTCTCTCCCTATCTCCCCTTCTTTATATATGTGTCACGTATGTATTTTTATGCTAGGTGGTTTAATTTGGAAATTCCATTTGCTAGAATGTGATTTAATTCTAAAACAATATTATAAATAAAATTTATCCTTATCAATCTACAATTTTGTCTCAGGAGACATGGGAAAATATAAATTTTTTGTTATATATAAGAAAAGAATAAAAAAAGAGGTTCCCATATGTCGGGAAAGAATATACGGCGGAAAGACATACCTACATGGTTTATTCGTCACCATCCATCAAAATATATACTCCCTCCGTCCCATTTTGATAGGCTTGTTTTCCTTTTTCATCCGTCCCAAAATATAAGCTACTTTCCTTATTGGTATAAATTTAATTTCTTCATTTCCTAATCTACCCCTATTTATTATGCATGGTTATTAATCAAAGTAAGTTGTCATATTTAATATAGGGGTATATTGAGAAATATACAAGTAAAATTTACCTTTCCAATAAATATTAATTACAAATTCTTAATCCGTGTGAAAGTCAAACCATGCCTATCAAAATGGGATGGAGGGAGTATATAGTTGCAACCTGACAGCAACTTCTAGCTACAGGAGATGTTGAAAGCCAGGGGCAGCCAGAGATTTCGGAGGCTCTAGGCGAAAATTTTTTGAGGCCCTATCAATACTGTAATTAAATTTATATATAACGAACAATAAAGATAAAAATAAATCCATAAAATGAACTAGAAAATCCACTATATTTCACATCAAATTTACTTTTCTAGCAGTCTTAGATGCAAAATCTATAATCAAACTCTTAGCATCAACTTGTTTCAACATATCTCCTTCAATATATACCATCAAATTTGGGCGTTATTTCAACTCTTAACATTAAATTTCGGCATCGGGCCTTTTATATTGTACAAGAGAAAAAGGGAAAAAAATTAGGTATTCTAAATTTTTTTTGGGGGTCTTAGGTAATCGCTACTTCGCCTATAACTCGGGCCGCCTGCTGAAAGCTTGAGCTCTATTCCTCTCAATTGTTGTTATAATTTAATTAATGATAATTCAATAACCTATACAGCTAGCCTGTGCTAATACTACCTAGAACATAGAGCAAATATAAAAAATATAGCATACGATTTTAGATTGCTCAGAAAAAAAAAATCCGAAATACAATATAGATAACTTGAATTTATTCTATATAACTTAAAGCACGAATGCGGAATGAGTACAATTATTTTCTTTGAAAGTACATTCAAACAACTTTTGATGCTATAATTTTAAAGAGATTTAAAAAAAAAAAAAAAAGTGATTTCCCTAGGTAATGACATGAATTTTTGGTTGTTCAAAAAAAATTCTGGAATGCAATATATATAAGTATATAACTCAAAACACGTTCATGGGAGACGAACAATTATTTTATTCGAAAGTACATTTGAAGGATTTTCAAATGGTATAATTTTAAATAGGATTAGAAAAATTCAAAAAATGAGTGATTTTCCTATAGATTTTAGCATGTGAATTTTAGGTATGGTTTTGAATTTTTTTTGCATTTAATATAAATAATTTAAAACACGATTAAGAAAGGAAAATAATTATTTTATGCAAAAGTATATTGAAAAGACTTTCAAATAGTATAATTGTGAAGATGATTGATAAAACTTAAAAAATGAGTGATTTACCTCAATTATAACATATGAATTTTGCATCTTTCGGAATAAATTCTTGAACGCAATATATATATTTTAAAATATGTATCCGTACGGAAGGAAAACAACTAATCTATGTGAAAGTACATTCAAATGGCATAATTTTAAGAGGATTAAAAAAATTCATTATAAAAAAAAACTTGTTCGAATGTAATGCAGTGATTCAATGCTCAAGTTTTAGGGCATGCGACCAAGGTTCGAACCACACCTACCCCACCCCTATCTCCCCATTGTATTAAAAAAAAAAAAAAAAAGGAGTAATCCTATAAGCACATGAGTCAATATCACAACCTTGCCACACACATTTAAATTCTATTTTTATCCCTCATTTGGTAATTTGACATGAAATATATAACATTGGTTTGTGTGTACTCATAACATTTCTATTTAAAAATAAATGATTTATTCAGTTGTAATTAATTATCGAGGGATCAAAGTGCACAATGCAAATAGGGAAAAAAATGCAAAAAAGAGATTGTAATTTACTCCTCACAAAGCTTCAAGAGTACATAATACACTTTTGATCTAGTGCAAGCAACTTACACAAGATCTTGTGCAAACAAACAATTGATGTAAAAGCATGATATCATGCTACAAGTTAGGAAACAAATGATTTGACATGATTTAGTCATTCCACATCCGCTGTTTGCATAAGATTTTGTGTACATTTTAGCTATCCTCTCGTTAATTTGTTTAAACTCCATAATATTTGTATTTATTATAGACGCACCAACTTTAATTAATTGGCTTCCCAAGAGAAGATCCAAGTGCACTACAGCAAAAGTTTGTGCGTGTATGGGGTAGCAAAAGAAACACATAAAAGGGTTGCTCCAAGTTCTTGGATTCTTAAAATCTTTCACATATACTTAGGAAGAAATTGTGGAAGTAGATTTTGATGACATTCAAATGGTTTGATACATTTTTAGTTACTATAGCAGAACTTTTGTAGGCCAATATTGAAACCTCAGCAATTATTTCGGTAGATTGAGAGATTCCATGTATGTTCTCTAGTGTTCAATGACTAGAAAGCAAAAATAATTCAACTTCAAATTGCCCCACACACAGAACATATTCAGCATAGTCACTAGAGAATTGACGCCAAGGAACTTGAATTGCACAATTCTCTCTCGAGTTGTTTGTCAATTATATATCAATGATGTAATATTAATTCCCTATTTAAAATAATGAACAAACTATAATTAACTAAATATCATATCACTAACGCTTTTTATAATTTTTAAATATTTTTATATCACAACTTGATACTTCTAAATTTTTGTATGGTATGTGTGTACTATCAAAATTTTTAGATACTTTTTATTTTTGTATGATACTTTTTACTACATGTGAAGTACATGTTTATTATATTTTTGCAACACAATAACATTAAATTCTTAAAGAATAAAATAAGTAATGATCAACGTTATTAATACACATTTCAAAAATTTTATACTTGGTGGTCTAAAACACTTCGCCTGATTTCTGCACAGAGAGAGAGAGAGAGAGAGATACACACACACACCTATAAGCTTGTTGACAAAAGTTAATTTATATATAGTGTTGTTCTTATATATAATCATTTTCAACGAAGTTTATTTTTTATTTTATTTTCAAATGGACAATTATATTCCAAGAAAAAAAAAAGAAAAAAAAACTTTTCTATCGAAGGGGGAAAAAACAAAATCTCCCGTCAACATCTTCATTTTCTCCATTAAGTTTCTCAAGAAAATTAAGTACTGCATTTAATGAATTTTGAATCTTTTTTTAAAGTATTCAACTTTGAATCTTAGTGTTGTCACGCAGCCTAAAATTTCATAAATTAGCGATGGGTAAATTTCACCCTTTGTCCCCAAACTTTAAAATGTGACACAATCTTGTGCTCCTCATTCTTTTTTTTTTTACTCTCTCACATCCCCAACTTTTGTTTAACTCTCACATTACGTCCGTAACAACACTTCCCATTATCTTTTCCGTCAAATTTTGTTGGCCACAGTTTGGTAAAGAACAATTGTGGAAAAATATGTAAAATACATTTTTATTTTTATTTTAAAGTCTAAATTTCAATATATGCCTCCACTATTGTTTTCCTTAAAATAAAACAAAACAAAAAATCCTAATCCCATCCCTAATTACTTTATGGGAAAACTTTTGTGGTAGGTGTGATTACAAACGTAAGTCAATGTTTTTCTTTTGGTTGACTAACATTTTATTTCATTTTCACTTTCATTTGGAATCCTATTTTTTCTTTTTTCTTTTTGAATCACAGGATCTCCAAATTTTGGAAAATAGGTGTCATTCATCGAAATGACTAAATTTATTGTAATATCCCGTAAAATAATAAAATTACTTGAAATTTAAATAAGCATAAATTATATATAAATAAAATGAAATAAAGGTTTTTTTTCACCGAGAACCACACACACCACAATTGTCCTAAAAAAAAAAAAAAATCAAAGATGAAATTCCAAATGAAGTCGGAGGTTGAAAACATTTTTCATAATTTATCCTTTTTTTTTTAATAAAAAGCATTGTTAAAAATGGGAGGTTGTTCCACATAAAAAAGAAGCTTGTTTGACAACTTGTACATCGATAATCTTTTCTTTCTACACATTTATTTATTTATTTATTTATTTTATTTTAAAAACCACGTTTAGTTACAAACACTAGAAAAATATTAACTTTTATGTTTCTCAATAAATTTATTGCCAACGAAAGTTAAAAGAAAAGATAAAGGAAAATGTTGTTAGGGACGTAACGTGAGAGTTAAATAAAGTTTGGGCAGGGACACGAGAGAGTAAAAAATAAGAATGAGAGCAAGATTGTATCAAAATTGAAATTTTGGGTAGAAATGGTTAAATTTACCCATTAACTATATATTTCTCCAAGTGATTTTGGCACATCGCAAGGTTTTGGGTTCTTGGATTTGGGATTATGTAAATCATGGATTTTGTAGTGTTTCATGTGGCTGAGCTTATATTATGTACCATTGTATCATGAACTAGAGCTTCTCAAGCTTTATGCACCTTAAAACTGTCCCAATTATTTGGCTTAATAACATTGTTCTCGGAGATGTTAAGGTCAGATGCATCTCTTGTCTTTATATCTTGCATCAACACACAAGAAATTGAAAACATTGTTTTGAGAAGCCCACAACCAACTATTCTTGCTACCAAACCATGATCCTTTCCAGCTATTGCTGCTATTATGAAAAGCCTCAATTTGCTGTAATTGTAATACATGTTTATGCCTGTTAAACTGGCTCCGTATGCATTGCGGAAGGCTAAGGATGGTGCAAATATGTAGGAGACAAGAACATAGAACCATTTGAGCTCTGGAAATATAAAGGGTATTGTAATAACTGATATTAGGGCTAGGATTATGTATCCACCAAGCCATACCCACATGGGAATGGTTTCTTTAAGGAAAACTTGGTCTTCTTTCGGATTGACAATGTCGTCTGCATAAAGGCCATGTATCGATGTGTCATATCACTAGGTTGTGTGACATAATGCGACAAGCACGTAATACTGCATTAAACATTTTTAGTAAGCTCAAGAAAAATTTTCCTTTATTGCCAACTGTAGAACCTAGAAAAATGTTCTTTTAATTTGCAGCTTATATAATCACAATTCACATATAAGTTTGCTTCCAAGCTTGCAATCCAAATGTAGGAAATTGTGAATATCCACAATCCTCTTTCCCTTTGAAAACCCACAGCAAAAAGGCCCCACAAGAAACTCAAAGAAAGACACTTGAAGAAACCTGGCACTTGTTTTCAACAAAACGACGAGAAAAAAGAAAAAAATATATGACAAAGATTACTTGAAAACAACAAAATAAAGAGTCGAGATTGAGAATAGTTAATTGGCCATTTTGTCATACCTAGAATGTAATCCATTGATAAGAATTGCAGTCGCCATGCCACTAGTACACAAGTGACATTAGGTGACGCCCATTAGGTGGCGTTTTCATTGAAACCGCCACCATTGATGCTCGGAATTAAGAAAGGGTGGCGGTTATAGCAAAAATCCGCCACCCTAAACCAATGTTAAAAAAAGAACAACGGGTGGCGGTTGTTTTAGGTTGTGTAAAACAACCGCCACCCTAAGTTGGTTTTGGGTGGCGGTTGTGTTAACAACCGCCACCACCCTAAACCAACGTAAAAAAAAAAAAAAAAATTAATACATAGGGTGGCGATTGTGTAAAACAACCTCCACCCTAAACGAACGTTAAAAGAAAAAAAATAGTACATAGGGTGGCGGTTGTAAGCTAACAACCGCCACCCGTTTTTTTTTTATTATTATTAAAATACTTTTGAGTGGCGATTTTTATTACAACCACCACCCTTTCCCTTTAAATATTCCACCAACTCATCAGATCCGGTATTCCCGCTTCTGAGTTTTCCTTCTTTTGAAAATTTTTCGAAATTTCTTCAAATATTCATGGTTTGAAATTAGATTTAAGTGCTATTTCTTCACAAATTGGTGCCATAATTTAAGTAAGGTAAGCTTCTTTGATCTTTTGGTCATGTAAATCTCGTTTATTTTTGTATAATTGTTAATATAATTTTTTCGAGTTTTTGAGCATGTAAACTTTAAATAGCCATAACTTTTGCATACGATGTCCGATTTCAACCCACGAGTATATTCTGGAATCGTCGCGACGAGATCTACGACACTCACTGCTATCGCTATGATCCCATGTTTCAGGCCGATTTGAGGTCATCTAAGGCCTCAAAACGCAATTTTTAGCTTTTCATCTTATAATTTTGTGTTTTTGTTCTTAGATTGTTCATTTTGTTGTAATTGGATGCGATTGGTTTTAAATAAAAATTATTTCGTGTGTTTTCCATCGCTCATATCATAAAAAGGACTTTGGGTGGCGGTTTTGCACTAGAACCGCCACCCTAAGTGCTTTTTAAAAAAAAAACTTAGGGTGGCGGTTGTGTCCAACAACCGCCACCCTAAGTCCTTTAAAAAAAATAATAATAATAAAGGGTGGCAGTTGTTTTTAAAAAAATAATAACAACCGCCACCCGAAGTCTATTTTGGGTGGCGTTTTTTCAACCGCCACCCTTTGGCCGACTTTGGGTATCACTGGTTTGGGTGGCGATAAAAAGCGCCACCCTAAGCGTAAAACAACCGCCACCTAAACTTATTTTTGCACTAGTGTGCCGATTGGAAAGGTTGACTTGTACTAGATTATCAGTATTTGTGGACCAATTAAAATTTTACGAATTAAAAAAAATTAAAATCTTGTTTATTATTGTAACGCCTCGAGTTCTATTAACCTGGGACGTTATTTCTTTCTTTTAAAATACTTCCTATTTTTTTAATAGACATTAATAAATGTGGAAAGATAATAAAAAGTCCAAATGCGGAAATTCATTCAAAATAACAACTATTTAGAGTACCTTATATTTGTTCAATCTCTAAAATTCAAAACATTTAATATACGATACCAAATAGTTCAAAATATTTGAAACGATATTCTTCATACATTAGTTTACTCAAAATGGCAGCAAAAAGAAATTTCTTATTTTTAATCCCTAAAGAGAGCTTTCCCACGTCTCATCATGCCTCTGGACTCCTCAATCTGCAATTTATTCATTTATAGAGAAAATATGAGTATTTTTCAATACTCAGTAGATCCGGCGCAAAACAATTAATATATGTTGCAAATTAAAAGCACATAATCATTATTCATCGAAATACGAACAAGTATGAATACAAGTTCGTTCATTATCCCTCTTAATCGTGTACGTCATCATAGTATTTAATAGCACATCACTATAATATATTAGGCCAGAGGCCTATCGTCATTATCGTCATAATGCTATTAAATCACGTCGTAAGTAGTCTAAGAGCCTATCATCTTAGTGCCAAGGAAGCACGTCAAAAGTAGGCTAAAAAGCCTATCGTCACATAATATTTACGTGCAATATTTATAACAATACCAATTGCAATGCACATATTTTGATGACATGAAAAACTTTACACCAAAAAGTTACACCATGAAAAATCATCGCCGACTGAAAAATCATCGCCGACTTCAAAAAAATGTTCTGGAATTATGTGGAGCATTGCCAATTTGCAAGCTTGAGAAAGCTAGAAATTTCCTTACATCAACACTTTGGAAGAATCTAGAATCAAGATCAATTACCTCCATTCTAGAACCATCCACCACCTCCATACTAGAACCTTCCTCCACCGTCACACTAGAATGTTCTAATGGTCGCTATAAATATAGATGATGTGTATTGTAGATGTGTGTGAGCAAGAGAAGTTATTTAATGTAGTAAGAGTGGGGCAATCAAAGTGTCTTGGTGTGTGTATTAACAAAGTTTATACAAGTTCATATTCTAATAAAAAAATATTTTTGCGTCCAACAATTTAACAAGTGGTATCAGAGCTACGTTGAGCGAAGGCCTAGTGTTTCCAAGTCACGATGGTCGATCCACAAGTGGTAGGTGGAATAAGGAAGCTCAACAATCAAAACTACACCACATGAAAAATGTGCATGGAGTCATATGTCCAAGGCTACGACTTGTGGGATGTAGTTGGCAGTGATGAGATGGCACCGTCGGAGCTTTGAGAAAATGGAAAATCAAGGTGGGGAAGGCCTTGTTTGCACTCAAAACAACTATTAAAGAAGAGTTGTTAGAGTATGTGTAGGCTGCGGACACACTGAAGAAAGCATGGGACACCCTAGCGGCATTGTTTTCGAAGAAGAATGAGTTCAAGCTGTAGCTTCTTGAAAATGAGTTACTGTCACTCACTCAATGGGAGATGACGATAAGTCAATACTTTAATAAGGTAAAGTCTCTTTGTCGTGAAATTTTTGAATTAGATGCTACTAGTAAAGTTTCGGATTCTAAAATGAAAAGAATAATTATACATAGATTGAGGCCTGAATTTAGAAGCTTTATACCTGCAACACAAGGTTGGCCAGAGCAACCTTCACTAGTCAATCTTGAAGATTTGTTGGCCTATCAAGCAGCGTTGACTAAGCAAATGTTGGGGGTCTCAGTAAAAGATGAAGAGGAAAACGTGTTGTTCAGTTAGAAAAGGAAAAGAGGGAAAGAAAGAATTTATGAGACAAGGAGAGGCCAACAAGATCGCGAAAAGAGAGATGATTCATCTAAAAGATATAAAAATGGGTCGTGTTTTGTGTGTGGAAAATGTGGCAATTATGCTAGAGATTGTAGGTATAAGAAAAGGCCAACGCAGGGCAATATAGTAACCTACAATGAGAAAAAATGGATACGCACATGAAGAAGAATGGGATTTTGAGGCGCTAACCACAACAGCTGAGGAAGCTTGTGAGAAGCAATTCAACTCAATTATGAAGAAAGAATATGAAGGAGTTGTGTTTCTACCTTTACCACTGGATGATGAAGACAATTGCATCGAAGACTTAGTTCAAGAGAGAAGTCCGACGAAGTATCATCTGAAGATGACTCGTTAAATGAATCAAATTGCGAAGAATTGTTCGATGAAGAGTCATCTGAGAAAAAATTGGAGAACGGAGAATCACTAGAGTTGGAGATTATAGAAAATGACCTGCCCAAAAAGACGAAAAAGCAATCTATGGATAGCAGTGATAGTCTCGAGGAAAATGAGGATGTCTATGAATCGAGGGGCACCGAAGAGTCGATAGGAAGAAATCAAGATCTTTGACAAATAGGGCTACAACGTAAAATGCTAAAAAGAAAAGGATGATATCTTAAGTCAGCAAGAAGAGATCGAGGTGATCATGATTTCACTAGAAAAATCAAATAAAAAGTTAGAACTCTAGTTTATTTATTGAGACGATGGAAGAAGGCAAGAGCTCGAAAGATGTAAAAGAGTTAGCGACACTAAGAGAGGTGAACAATCAAGAAAATCAAAGATAGAAGAGGTTGAAGAATTCGACATTGACAAAAACCAGAGATATTCATATGCATCTGGAAAAAATTGGAAGAGAAGGCTTAAGACGAAAAGTATCCTATAATTATTATTTAATTACTGAACCAGAATGGCCTAGAATTTCCAATTGTAAAACGCTATTGTAACCACCAACCTTGGATCTATATAAATATGAGATGTAGCCATTGCTTGTGTGTAGAGTGAGTGAGAAGGTAGAATAAGTAAGTTGGAGAGTTGAGTGTAAGATTTGTGAGGTTATATGAGTGAAGCAAGTTAAATAGTTAGGGTACGTTTGTGAGAGCTTTGTTATAACTAGTGTACAAATATTTTGAGTCTTCAATAAAATAAATAATTTCTTTGAGTGTCTTCTTCGTCTAACGGATCAATCGAAAGGTACAAAGCTCGGCTGGTGGCTCGAGGATTCTTGCAACAATATGGGATGGACTATGATCAAACATTTAGCCCAATAGCCAAGATTACTACAGTTAGAGTGTTGATTGCACCGGCTACTAGCAAATCATGGAAGATGTGGCAGATGGATGGGAAAAATGGTTTTTTGCATGGTGAACTCGATCGAGCGATATACATGGAGCAGCCTAAGGGACATGAAGATAAAGAAAATGCAAACCACGTCTGCGACAAATTAAAGAAAGCTTTATATGGGTTGAAGCAAGCACTATGCGCGAGTATGGTACGGTAAAATAGTGGAATTCCCGGTTCAATATGAATACTTAGTTGCACCAGCAAATTCAAGTCCCTTCGTCAAGATACGAGATGGGAAACTAGCAATAGTACTAGTATATGTGGATGATCTCATCATCATTGGAGACGATGAAAAAGAGATCCAATGCACTAGGAGAAATCTTTTAGTAAGATTCCAAATGAAAGATCTTGAAGAATTAAAACACTTCCTGGCACTCGAGCTAGAAAGAACAGGAAATGGGGTTTTCCTATGCTAGCAAAAGTATGGCAGAGATTTGCTACAGAAGTTTAGGATGGACGATTGCAAACCTATATCGACCCCAATAGATGTGAACTCTAAGCTATGTGCTGAATAAGGTAAGAGTTGGAGAACGCAACCGTGTATAGCCAGTTCATTGGAAGCCTAATCTACCTGACACTTACATGACCTGACATCATATATGCAAAGTAGGAATTGCAAACCACTTTATCGAAAAGCCAAGGAAGCCACACTTTGAATTAGTGTGACGCATACTAAAGTATGTGAAAGGAACTATTGACTATGGTCTCTTTTATAAGAAAACCAAAGACTACAAGATTGTTGGCTACTGTGATGCAAACTATGCTGGATGTCGAGATACAAAAAGGTCGACTACTGGGTATGTGTTCAGTCTTTGAACTGTAGTGTCACGGTGTAGCAAGAGGCAACCTACAGTGTCTTTGTCAACAGCAGAGGCGGAGTATAGAACAACAACAATGGTAGCTCAAGAGAGTACGTGGCTAATGTAATTACTAAAGGATCTACATCAACCAACAAGCTATGCGGTACAACTATATTGTGATAATCAATCCTCCATTCGCATAGCAGAGAATCAAGTGTGCCATGCAAGGACGAAGCACGTTGAAGTACATTCCCACTTCATCAGAGAAAAGGTTCTTAAATGAGCGATCGAGTTGAAGCATATCAATACTGAAGAATAGGTAGCCGACGTGTTGACAAAAGAATTGAGTGCTCCAAAATTTGAGAAGTTTCTAAGACAGCTTGGAATGATAAAAAGAGAAGGTTTGACTCAAGGAAGTCGGTGCTGAAGGGAAGAATTGAAAAATCATCACTGACTTGAAAAGAACGTTTTGGAATTATGTGGAGCATTGCCAACTTGCAAGCTTGAGAAAGCTAGAAATTCCCTTACATCACCACTCTGGAAGAATCTAGAATCAACATCAATTACCTCCATTCTAGAACCTTCCACCACCTCCATACTAGAACCGTTCTCCACCATCATACTAGAATGTTCTAATGGTCCCTATGAATATAGATGATGTGTATTGTAGACGTGTGTGAGCAAGAGAAGTTACTTAGTGTAGTAAGAGTGAGGCAATCAAAGTGTCTTGGTGTGTGTATCAACAAAATTTGTACAAGTTCATATTCTAATAAAAGAATATTTTTGCCTCCAACGATTCAACACACCAGTTTTCCTTCTGATGCGTGGTATCGAAACTCCTATCATAAATGCATGATTAGTTGAGCATTTAGTGACCAAAGCAATGTAGATGATGATTGCCAAAACCAGCTTAACGGGCCCAATTAAAAGCCTGATCCAAATTAACATGAAGCCTCGAAGAAAATGGAAAGGCCTAGAAAATTAGAACGACATGGGCTAGCTTTATCTAAAACTGGCACATTCAAGAAGCTCATAACAAGAATAAAAACGTGATAAAAACTAAGGCTTCTATCCTTACTATTCGATTTCCAAAAATTTTGTGTTTCAAATTCTTGTATTCGTTTAATGATTTTAAAGTTCTTCAACAAAATTTGTTTCTATTCTTTGATTTGTAGATCACTCTCATTCTTAAATCCCCAAACCCTATAGAAAATTTACTGTAGAAATCATAAAATCTCCAATCACTTTGATGCATTGTTTATTATGTAGCCAAGACATGTTGACCCATTCCATATTCCATACTCATAAGTTGGACCCTCTAACTAAAATAGTCTGCACCTCCTATTTCTTTGTGTTAAATTAACGTGATTGTGTAGATTATTTTAATTAGGAACGAATGAACAATGGCGGAGCCAGAAATTTTTGTTTGGGGGCGGGGCTAAAATTTTTGGACCCAATTTCGCTAGGACGACCAATGAAGTTTCGTGTCGTGTCGGGGGGCAACCGCCACCCCCAGAGCTCATCCTATGGGAAAAAAACATATAAAACATAAAATCTAAATGGTAAATATAGACTCGTTTATGGTTGCATTGCAAATAGGTGTGATGTTTGAAGAAAGGTTGGATTTTTTGCCCAAGAGCTGCATCTCATAGTACAGCCTATTAAAAATCTATAAATAGAGATGCATTTCACTTGTAACAATCAATCAATCAATCAAAAACAATACAAAACATCATTCTCATATTCTAGTTCTTTGCTTGAAGATTTAGGTGTTTAATCTTCAATCAACTCGAGACTTGATTTAATCCTGCAAATCGTCTATCGTGAGACCATAAACACTCACTAACAATCCCATGGTGGCAAATTCAGTTTGAGGATAAGGATTATGCGGTCGGGTCGCTTTTCTTTTATCTCATTTTATTTGTATTTTGTTTATTATCAATAAAAGTTTATATTCTTCTTGGTTTCTCTTGTGTTGTTCTCCTTTGTCGGATATCAATTGTCTAACAGATCCCGCTACTAGAGCAATTGTCTATATACGTCTAAGCTTATGTACGTACCATTGGGTTTATCTTTAAAATTATAAAATAAAATAAAAAAATTGAATGGGTGGGCAATGTAAGATTTTTCCCCCCAGCAGCGCATGTTCGCTGTTGACAATAATTTTAAAATTTGATTTATTCTAACAATTTTGGAGATAGTAAGGTAAAAAAGTACTTAAAACAAAATATTTTAATTTTCGGATTATTTTTCTCTATGGAATGCTGCAATGATAACAGACAGGTAGGCTCACTCTTGCTTCTTGTATCATCTAGCTCAAGCGCTTGTTTGATTCATATTAAATTTGATGTCTAAATAAATAAAATTTTTATACAAAAATATAATGATCTTTATGGACCAAATTTGCAATTAGTTAAAGATTAAAAATAATCATTGACGGGAAAAAGTTAAGATTGTAATTTGATTAAGATGTAAATATTGGAAACCTTTACAGTGAATAGAATATAATATGCCAATTCACATGTGTAAGCCAATTGGCATTTCTTATAATTTTTTCTCTAAGTAGAAATATTAATACCTCAATTTTTCTACTAAATTAGTCCAAACATCTAATTCAAAAAAAAAAAAAATTTATAAGATTAGTCACATATTTTTGAGTCGATTAAATAAATATTAAAACTATGAAAACATAATATCCGAATTAGGAAATTTTAAAAGATTTTATAGAAAAAAAAATGAAGAATATACATTTTTAAATTACATGCATGGAATAAAAGTACAATATATATTTAAATACTCATGTTTAATTGAATTAAAGCGATTTAAAAATCCACTCAAAACTTAGGCTATGTTCTATATACATTAAATCTCACCAAATTACATTTATTTTATTCTTTCTCATCATTTTCAATCACTTAATTATTGATTTGACAATTTATTTATATTTTTTCTAAGATGTTCTCCAATTCTCAACCATACTTCCTACACGAAATTTGATTTAACAACAAATAATGTGTATAGAACAAGGTCTTAGCTATATGAATGTATTTTTTGAATTATCAAATTAAAAAAAATGTCTGTGAGATAATTATAAATCAAAAGTTATCGATTATCATACAATTATACTTTTTGAATTTATACAAAAAGTCATATGCATTAAATAAAATCACATTAGATTAGAATATTTATAGTTTAATTTTATCAATGTAATATGAAGAGTCACTCATTAATTATTTATATAATTGTCGTTTTAATAAGGGTAGAATGGACTAAATGAATTATAAGTGGGGACATTATTGGAAATCAAAAGATTTCCACGCATCCCCACTTTTTAATATAGTATAGATAGATATAGATAAATGGTAATTATATTGTCATGCACTGTCCATAGAAGGTGAAGGGTCACATTTCGTTACATATATATATTATGGCATTTTAATTATAAGTGGCTCACCAGTATTACTAGCTATACCATGCATACCTAAGAAATTAAAGTTTCTTTTCAATTTCCCCTTGGGCTTACGTACAACGCGCGGTACAAGAAATTTTTCTTATTTTGCAAAGCGCATGCATCAATTTGATCTGAAAAGAAAGTCAAAGGAATAATTGGCAAATTAAGCTTGGCTGAGAATATAATAATAATTAATACAGGAATTCCCTTAATTATTATTATCGGTATATATATATATTAGTATAATAATGAGTAACTATATATTTTCAGAATGTGATACCAAGCATTGCCAACGGGACCACTGCATGCTTCTTTCTTCATAAATTCCCTTTTATATATAGCTCCTCCGATCCCGCGCAATTCTACAATTATAAGTAACAAGCATGCTCCTTAGGGTAAAAAATTACCGGAACCCGCATACGCCACTTTACTCTTCCTCCCCCCCTCTCTCTCTCTCTCGCCCCTTCTTCTTTTTCTTCCACGCGTCAGCAGGCTCAAACTTCTTTTTCTTCTTGCTTTGTGCCGAATTGGGAATTGGTCTGGCCGGGGTTAAGTATTTTAATTCTTTTTAATTTGTAATTAGTGTAGCCTCTAATCTTGATTAGGTGAATTAATTAAGTTGATCTTCGAGGATTTGCCTTAATTGGAAGATAACCCATAAAATTTTAACTACCTTTTTCAGGGGCCCCAAAAAAAAAAATAAAAATTATACCCATGAACTTTCAAGCAATTCAATTGTACCCTTCTAGGACTTGGAGTTTGACCCATAATTATCGGTTTTGACCAAATAATAATTGAACTTTTAATTAGAAAAATTTGGATCGATCGTAACAATTATATATGTTCTTTTAAAATTATTTCACTACAATCCGAAGATTAAAATATATATTTTGTTTTAGATTCAACTTATTTCACATATTTTGTTTTTATTTTTCTATAATGTCCGGCCGGCATCGCCGATGGTTCTAGTATAGCGAATTCATTTTATATATAGTTCGTGATTATTACAAACTTGATTACTAACGTTTGTTTGGTACGTAAAACTTACTTGAAATTAAAGAAAAGAAAAACTAAAAATTTAATTGAATTGGTAAAATTGCCATCTACCCTTACTCTGTTAATCAGAGTGTGGAGTTTAGGGCTGTTTACCACAACGCGTCACATGTGCTGAATGCCCATGACCCAACCGACCTGACCAATTCGATCGAAGATTATATATATATATATACGATGCTCAATGAAGTGAATTTAGAGTTTGTTTTAAAATTAGATAGTACTGACGACCTCAAATATATGATAGGATTTAAAATTCAACTGGAAGATTTCATGGAATTCAAGGATCAAAACATACGTACCCTTGGATTAGTGTAGCTATCAAAATAAAAAGAATCAAACGTTAATTGATCAACATGCATGAATGCTCCGAAAAGTAAGTCAGAATATCAAAAAGATCAAAAGTTTCTTGAATCCTATATTTTATTTTTGCAAATATTTTCATTTTACCTAATTTTTATAATTTCAAATTAAATACCATTTTTTCACTTTATTTTCTCAAATTAAAAACCCGTACAACAAATAATAATTATTTAACCTAATTGCCTTACATAGTATACTACGAAACACACTTGTACAAAATAACTAACCGCGGTTCTTTTATGCATCGTCCATGATGAAACTTATGAGCCAATTAGTTGCATGGTTACTATAGGATATATTTCTAAATGATATCGATTTTACATTGTCCCAAGATATAATTTATGACATCAACTACATTCTAATTAATTTTGACAATTGTATCTATAATTACAATCTTTTATATACACAATGACATAATGCCAACAATAAAAAATTATTTGTATAACCATTAATTTGATGGAAATGAAATATCCAAGGAATTAATTTATCGACTTACGAAATTGTACTACAAGCCATTTTGATGCAATGCTTAATCATTAAAATAACAAACAAATATTTAATTTCATACTTAGTTTAACATTACAAAAATTACATGTTAAAAAAGCAAATATGTTACAAACAAAAAATACCAAGCATCGACCTTAAGAAAATAAAAGAAAAGATTGCTCAAACTTAAATTAAGTGACCCGATTTTTCAAAAATATATTATTTTGATTAAAATAAAAATCATTGTCTAAATATTTTGACTATCGTGAATAAAAATAACCTTCAAATAAAAATCTATGGAATTATTACCGACTTATCAAAATGTACTGCAAACTATTTTCACGCAATATTTTTTTTTTTAAGAAAAACTATTTTGATGCAATACTTAATATTTAAAATATCAAAAAAATATTTGATTCATATTTACTTTAGCAATTTAAAACTGACGTACAGAAAAAGTAAATGTATTGCAAATAAAATGTACCAAATACTTTAAAAAAAATAAATGAAAGATTGCTTAAACTTAAAGTAAGTGATCTAATTTTTCAAAATTATATCCTTTTGATTAAAATAAAAATCACTCTCTCAATATTTTTTATTACCATGAAGAGAAATTACAACCGGCGAGATATTATAATTTTTATAAAATAAAATAATTTTAATAAACTAAATCCAGGACACGGCGTATTTATTTAAATTTGAACTTGCAAAAAATTAACTGGAATTAATTGGTTCCATTTAGAAATTTGGATATTTATTATTTCTTTTACGGTGATAGGAAAAGAAAGTTGAAGCCCAATTCTAACTTCTAGTCCTCAAAATTTTAATTTGTTCTTTTTTAGTCCCTAAAACTTTAATTTTTATTCATTGAAGCGCAATTCTAACTTCTAGTCCAAGTTAAGTGTAGAGATAACAAACCTAACTAAAAGCCCATTTAAGGCCCATTTGTATTAAGAATACGTTAACTAAATTCTTTAGCCTCATTTTCCCTTTAAATACTTATAATTGGGGGCTGCTTCAAACCCTAACCCCTACTTTCTCCACCATATTTCACCATCATCATTTTCAACCCTCCATTTTCACTCAACAAAAGCAAGAACTACAAACAAGTTTTCAAGAGGTAAATACTTAATCCCTCCAGATTTTAGTGTCCTATTTCTATTATCTTTTAATGTTCACTGCACTTTCCCTCGCCTTTCCTTAGTTTTACTGTGCTTTCACTTCACAAACACCCCACTGCCTTCACAATTTACACAGCAACCCAACACAAAACCGACAACCGATCAACATAGTGGCAACATCACCTTCACCTCCACATTGCCTACCATCATCATGCCACAATACAACCACCACCACCACCGAACATATACACACCAATGTTTAGAAAACCGGATCGGACCGCCAGTTCAATCGGTTCAACCGTGAACCGGTCCCAAGTCCGGTCCGATTTTCTCCAAAACCCGCTTATTCAAAAACCGGTCAAGAACCGGGTTTAACCGCAAAACCGGTGACCCGGTTCCGGTTTTGCCGGTTATTTTTGGTTAAAAAATTTTAAATTTAATTTTATCAGTTTAATAATAACGGTCAAAAGAAGCGGTCGCACGCGCACACTCAACTGTACATGACACGTAAATACTATGCCATAGCCCACCAACTTTATAGATGACCACCTGTATACTTTTTCTTTCAAGTACCGATGTGGGATTTTTGATTTGAGATAGAATAGCTTTTATACCTCACAAATACTCTCTCTCTCTTCTACCTGTATGGACCGATGTGGGATGGGTAATTGTGTATAAAAAGTCAAAAGATAATACTTGGAGAATACTGTGAATCTATGATCCTATTCATTAAAAAATTATATAACCACCCACTTGATTTGGTCTACATAGAAAAATTGCTAACATGTTTTTCTTTAAAAAAAAATAGATAAATTTGCTAATAAGTTCATATGAAATTGTGATTTATTTCATAACAAAATAATAATAATAATTATCTCAATTTCGAAAAATAAAAAATAATTATTTCTTAACTAAATATATTGGATAATTAACAAAATACTAGTTTTTGGCAATTATATAAAATTTTAGAACTTATTTTTAAATTTTTAATTAAAACCGGTTCGACCCGGTTCGACCTTTAGACCCTTGACCCGTTGTCTTTTCGGTTCGATGACCAGGTTCGGTTTTATGAACATTGATACACACAGCAGCAGCTCGGCTAGACACACACACACACACATCTTGCATACAGACACAATACAGGGCATATATATATATATATATATATATATATATACACATCCCACACAAACGCACAAAAATCCTCCACCTTCACCTCAAAACACCCTCTAGAAGTCCATTAGAATAAATAGAAACAAGGAAAGAGAAGAAAAGAGCAAGAATTGATAGAAATTCCAACTTTTGTCTTGAACAAACTACACCGAATTCTTGGCCTATCTTCATCATTTCCTTCAACTGAAACTCCCAATAGCACAGCCACCTTCGACGCCGCTCTCGCCAGGCGTCATCGCCGGAACCACCAACCCTTTTCTCCCTTTTTTTGGGCCATGATATGAACGAGAAGATGAAGCCATAGCCGTTTGGAATGAGGGCTTTAAAAATCCCATTTCTGATTTTTGCGTTTTTGAATAAAAATCCCAATTCTGATTTTTAATTAGAGGATTTGCAAATCAGTCTCTGATCTTTTTTTCCTTTTAAGTTAGTGCCTATAATTTATCTAATTTAGTGAGTCCCTAACTTTTAACTCTTACAATTTAGTCTTCCACATTATATTTACAAATGAAGTCTCCCAAGTTATTCATTTTATTTAAGTGAACCCCTAAAGTTTATTTAATTCTAAGTCCTCAACTTTCCATTTTTATAATTTAACCTCTAAACTTTTATTTCTCTTTAAATCCTTCAATTTTCCTTCTTTATCTAAGTTAACCACATACTTTATTTTCACCTAAGTCCTCCATATTTTAAAAATCTTATAATTTAGTCCAAAATACTTTTAATTCAATTCTATTAGTTCTTACAAAAATTTTCATTAAATTTTGCAAGTACACTTACCTTGCAACTATAGCAGAAGAGAACCAGAGAAATGAAGAGTTAGTCAAGAGAGGTTTTGTTGATGAAGAGAGCGAGCAAGAGATGGAGAGAAATGAAGATGAACAGATAGATGAACATGACCAGACAGATTTAGCTGCTCTTGTTGGTGACTTGCCGAAAGATTGCCAGATTAATATTATGAGTAGACTTGATTACAAGAAAGAGGTCGCTATACTGTCAAAGGAGTACAATGAGTTCAGGAAGAAAGACATTATGAAGCGCGTTATATTGGAAGTGTTCCGTAGACATAGTAAACGTAAAATTCCTATACAGGTATGTTATATTCTATATTTGGTATGAATGAAATTAAACTGGAGGTCATTAATTGTCCAACACAACTAATTTATTCATTTTGAAGTTTGATGAGATGATGAGTAGTGAGGATTCGAATGGTCCAGTTCACACTGCATGGGTGAACTTGATGCAAATAGGGCGATTCAGCAGCTGCTTGGAATTTTACAAATCAAGTACCGAGTGGGATTTTGATAAAATCCTGAGCCTCTATAAGTCATCACTGGGTTCCCCCCATGTCCCGAACATTTGGCAGTTTGTGGAGCGAGGGACGAACAGTTTAAAAAACTCATCTCTGACCATATTGAAGAGATTAGGCGTTTCTGGTACAGTGGGGAGAGCTCAGGAGGAGGAGGAGGAGGAGAGGAGGAGGATGAGGAGAGCTCAGGAGGAGGGGGAGAGGGAGAGAAGGGGGATGAGGCGAAAGAGAAGGAGGAGGATGAGGAGAGCTCAGGAGGAGGAGAGGAAGATGAGGAGGATGAGGAGAGCTCAGGAGGAGGAGGAGGATGAGGAGGAAGAGGATGAGGAGGAAAAGAATGAGGAGTAGGAGGATGACACTGTCGACTTGGATGAGTACAGCTTAGGTAATCTGTTTCATGAGGACTAAAGTAGGTAGATGCTGGAGTCACCAGTTGAGATTTTCATGATGACTTCTTTGATATTAGTCTAACTTTCTTAGGCAATCTGTTTCATGAGGACTAGAGTAGGTAGATGCTGGAGTCACCAGTTGAGGTCTTCATGATGACTTCTTTTATATATTAGTCTAACTTTCTTTTATCTGTTATTTCATTTGCTGTTGAGAGTAGGGGCATTATTCTTGATATTCAGTTTTAGTCATTTCCGCTTTTACATTACTACATCATGGTTACAAGTAACAAGGTAAATATGCCATATTATTATATGCATTGATACATTTTAGCCACGAAAACAATTTGTACTCAGTAGTTTGTCAAATTGAAGCTTGGAACAAAATATATGTGATTTCAACGAGATATAGAATAAGACAGTAATAGGAATTTGTTGTCACATATTTTAGTTCTCAATTGCTGCTAACTTTGGTTCAATGTGTAGCATTCAAGATTTAACAAGTAATAAGATAAGATTTCATTCAAATTAACTGATACAACCACTAGTACAGACAAGACTTAGGGTGGCAGTTATTTTAATACTTAGGGTGGCGGTTAATTGGGCGCCACCCAAAATGGCGACACCCAACCCAATGTCGGATTTAGGGTGGCGGTTGTAAAAACGCCACCCAAAACAACTTAGGGTGGCGGTTGTTTGGTTAGAACCGCCACCCCAACTCTTTTTTTTTTTTTAAGACTTAGGGTGGCGGTTGTTAGTCAACAATCGCCACCCTAAGTTTTTTTTTTTAAGACTTAGGGTGGCGGTTGTTGACTAACAACCGCCACCCAGTCAACAACCGCCACTCTAAGTTCCTTTTTTTTAGATCTACTACAAACATAGTATTAGGGTTGTAACTAATAAAGAAATAATTAACAAATAAGAACAAAATAATTTTTATTCAAAGTGAATCTCCTCCAATTACAATTGCAACAACAACAAAAGATGTTCTTAAATAACAACGAGAAATAACTAAAAATGAACAACTAAAAAGCGAAAATACGAAATGAAAAACTAAAAATGGCGTTTTGAGGCCTTAGATGACTTCAAATCGGCCTGAAACATGGGGTCACGCCAATAGCCAGTGAGTGTCTTAGATCTCGTCGCGACGATTCCGGAATGTACTCGTGGGCTGAAAACGGACATCGTATGTAAAAGTTATGGCCATTTAAATTTTGCATATCCAAAACTCGAAAAAAAGATATATTAACTATTATTTTTTTTAAATCTAACTTTAAAAAATACACAAATTTGAAAGTAATAGGTAGAAGAAGTTTACCTTACATCAATTGCAGCTCTAATTTGGAAAGAACTCCAATTTGGAAAGAACATTAGCATAAAATGATGATAAAATGATGAAGAAAGCAAAAATAATGATGTAGATCGTGTTTCTGGTATTTATTAATCACTGGTTCAATAATGGGTGGCGGTTGTTAATAACAACTGCCACCCTAAGTAAGTGAATTTTTTTTAAAAAAATTTTATACTTAGGGTGGCGATTGTCAATAACAACCGCCACCCTAAGTAAGTGAATTTTTTTAAAAAAATTATACTTAGGGTGGCGGTTCCTTTCTACAACTGCCACCCGTTTTTGGCATTGGGTGGCGGTTCCTTTCTACAACTGCCACCCTTTGTTTTTTTTCTTTTTTTAAAAAAAATTATATTTACTTTTGGGTGGCGGTTCTTTGTGACAACCGCCACCCTAAGTCTTTGGGTGGCGTTTTCTTAAACAACCGCCACCCAATGTGCGACACCTAATCTCCCTTTTGTACTAGTGAACAATAAGAAAATAAACTTTCATTGATTCATATAAAATGAACAGAGGATTCATCACTGAAAAGTGATGGAAATAGTCTTGGCAAACAATAAAGCCAAAGACAATTTTGAGACAAATCCATAGCCAAATATGCAAGGCTATGGGCGCCAACATTATAATTTCTAGTAATCTGACTACAATGTCCGCAATCAATAGAATCAGGAAGAGTAATGATATTTGAAAGGATCACTCATTTGATCACATGAGCCTACTTCATTTGCCCCTTTAATGACATTTGAGCAATCAATCCAAACATGTTGAACTTGTAAGCCGGAATCCAAGAGGAGACCCAATTCCAATGCAATTCTCCCGACCAGCGGCATCGGTAAAAAAGGATAAATCATTACCACAAGAGCCAATTCCCGACCAGCTGATGGCGTCGTTAAATATCAGCCTGTTGTACTCTTCCGTCAGCCAAAAATGAAGGGATTGTGCTTTCTCGAAAACTTCCATCCAACTGGCAGCCAAGTTGCACATGAGTTCAACTTATTGACCATTAGATCCGGGAAGAATACTGTTGAGGTCCGGCCAGACAAAGCATAACAAAAGACAAAGAAAACCAAATCCTTCTTTGTTTTGACCTTCCGAAATAGTACCACGTGTAGGAGCCATATTATCGAACCTAAAAAGCTTCATATCTTCTCACCAATAGGAATATTTCCGTAGCTTTCTAACCCACCAACATTCTACGAAGGCATGAAAATTTGACTCCATACCATCACATCTAGGCAGCGGGCCAATGAGATTTTCACCCGAGGGGATAGCAAAGTGGGAAAGATGCCAAATAAAATTTAGAACCTTAGGAGGGATAGAGAGTTTCCAGATTTTGCAAGAACTCGTATAGCACACCATAATCCCTTCTACAACATGCGTTCATAGACGGCTTAATGCATCAAGATCCGCTTCTTTATTGGTGCCGATGGATTCTATCATTGCTGAAGGCTTTTTAATTTTTAATGACCCAAGTAATTTTAGTCCCAATCAAAAGTATATCACAAACGCCAATTAAACTCTTGCGTGATAATTATAGAAAGAAAATATTTTTAAGACACACACAACATAACAACTATAATAATATAATTTAATCATTAACCCTCTTCACGTACGTATGAGTCATGTACACCAGTAACATGGCACATTAACACCAGTAACAATGCACTGGCATTAAATCACGTAGGAGTGGACTCAAAATCAGCCAAACACTAACACCAGTACAATGCATATATAGTAACGCTAAAATGAACTGGCATAAGAACTTTAATTTATATGTTAATATTCTCTTGCCAAACTATGATTTTGAAACTAATCATAATAGAACAAGTTAACACTGATATCAAGAACCTAAATTATGCTGATCAAGATGCAATTTCATTTCTCCAAGAAGATCCTCATCTATTGAAAGAAGAAACATTTTAATTGACTCAAACGTCTAGACTAATACACACTGATAGAACCAAATTCTACTAATCAACTGAATTGCTCATTAGTATATTGTGTTTTTATCACTTTCCATTGGCAACATCGCCGCCAAGCCCTACTCAACGTTTAAAAAATCAGATCCTCAAAATTTTATAATACACATTTTCTTCGAGCTTGAGTGTTGCAGAGTGAATTAATAATAGGTACTCGAAGTGCCTTTAAGATATTGCTAGTAAAGAACTCAACACGATATGTATACCAGAGCAAGAGCATCAGATTTTCAGGTTGAAACGAAACTTAGCTGCAGCCTGTTAGATGATCACTACCTCCCAACAATTCTTCTCAAAGTCCCACGCTTACGAGTGTTCTCGAGATCTTTCGCTGAAAATAAGTATGAAAAAATAATATAGCAGAACGTTGATGATTTGCACGATCATTTTATTTTGTTCCAATTCATTATTATCATATATAATTTACTCCACAAAACCATTTATTTACTTGTGGAGTTGAAGATGTTACCTTTGAGTCTACCGGCAAGGTACAGAGCTTCTTCAGCAATGGGTCTCCACTGTTCTGCACATGCATAGTTAACCCCAAGTCCCACACTAAGTCCCCTTAGTAGACGTACGTACCACGCGAAGAACACAGAAGAGTTACGTACCATGCGAAGAACAAAGAAGAATTCCTCCGGGAAAGCCCAATATTGCCATAACACAGTAAGGAAATTTAACTGTTGAAAATATAAATAGACATAAGTGTGAACCAAAAGTCTCCCTTTCTTTTTTCATTTTTTAATTCCAAATCTTTATAGATGCTTTCCAGAATGCATTAAAATCAGCAAAAACATGTTTTTCTGCGACTTTTATTATGACAACCAGAGTACGAGGGAATTAATTAAGTTAACAAGCAATACTTGAACAACAACTTTTTTAATAGAATATTCATCCGACTCCGAGAAAGGTTATAACACCATTACACCAGGTGGTAGCTTAGTATCAACTATCAAACATCGTTTGTGTCAATTTAAGCATTTCAATTTGCTCATCCTCACATTTGCACAATGCATCTATGCCAAGCTTCCTGATATTAGGACGAAAGAGAGAATGTCAAATTTATCAAACAAAACTTAAATGATCTATTATGGTGAATATATTCTCACTTCAGTTTATCAACTTTAGAGCTTGTTTGGTACAACATTTAGAGGGTGTTGACTGTTAGAGATCTAAGCTTTAAGAGTTTTAATGGGTTTGTATAGACATAGAAAGGTAAAGTATCCCACATAGGAAATGTAGAGATAAAGTTGATAGTTGATAAGTGTAAGTGATAAACACATATTAAAATTGATAAATAGGATATTAGAGTGGGCTTTGTGAATGGGCTTTGGTCCATGGTCATTTGATAACAATATTCAACTATCAAAGATTGGGCCTTGGGCTCTTGGGGATTCTTAAGATAAGAACACATTTATATTTTATACGTCTTTTAATTCTGACAGGATGCAACGAGCAAATGCGTCTCTGCGTGAAATGACACACCTTTTGGAGAAGAACCGCAAAGCAACCATTCACCATTATAAACAGAGGGAAAACGAGATCAACTTCATCCTTTTCTGATAGAGAAAAACACTAAGTAAATTCGCCTGGACCAAAAATCGCAATGCTAGATTTATTGGCGACAGATTAACAGACGTCCGAAGAACTACAAGCACATGGGGATAACTTCTGTTATAAGACATAACATTTTCGCTAGCCTCAATCTCTGTTTAACGTCGGTATTGATTTTATGTAATAGTAATTTCATATATCCAATTTATTGTATTATCTCTTTATCGAATAACATAATTGTTTGTCGTGGTTATTGGTGTTTATTGTTTTTGTTACTTATTGGTTCCAACATTGGCGGATAAATTTTAATGTATTTTTATGAGTAGGAAGAGAGAAAATGAGTAGAATTGGATGGTGGAGATTTAATGAGTGAAGTGATTTGTTTGATCAAATTTGAATTTCAAAAAGAATGAATTAAAACATATTTTGATGTGTATGCTAACAGGAACTTAAAACCCCTTATTTTTTCTAACATCATTTTCAACCACTAATTTCATCAATGTGATAACTTTTCACAATTTTCAAAATTTTTCTTGACTTCAAACTACAAATTTAAAAATCAATTTCACAGAAATCTCTCTTCTAATAAGGTAGCATCTGTTTGGTAGAAATGTTGGGGGGAAAAAGATTAAATAATATTGAATTAGTAATTGAAAAGTAATGGAAAGTTCTTGAAAAAAATATGAAAGTTGTCAAACCACTGAATAGGTGGTTAAAAGTGAGTTTAGAAATATGATTTTTAAAAACGTTGTACCAATCGAGGGTTAGATTTCACATTTTCCAACTAGGGATTTTTCAGATCATCATATGAGTATTGCGTCAGTTCTTTTATTAGGTAACGCGTCAGTTCTTCATTGCAAAAATTGAAGCTATTAAACAGAGTTGAGAAGAGTGATCATCCCTGCAAAATAGTAGCACCTGCAGCTTTCTGATGCCTGTATAGGATCATCATCTGCAATAGCAAGGACGAGAATGGCATATCCTGGCCTCAGTTTTTCAAGAAGATCCTCCACTTGCCCATAATCAAGCAATGCAACCTAATAAGACAGAAAATGCTACTATGCCATCAAGAGAATACATATGATTATACATGAAACTAATGTAGTAACAGATAAACTAAAAAGATAATGCCAAAATAGTAAGAATATGTTCGGCTAAGAAATTTGGTGAGTTCTCATGAAAGAAACACATTTTTATAATTTATAAACACATTTACATTTTTCTTAATCATTTTTTTTTCAATACAAATTTTTCAAATCAATTCCTCCACCACTTATTTGTCCTCCTTGTTTATAAGCATCTTGTAGGACATAAAAAGAGAGGGTCTTTTTGTTTTCTTTATTATTATTATTATTATTTTTAAGAGCTGAATCACTTTCGGGCAATTATGGTGCCACAACAAAAATTTATATGTATACCACATTTTATTCACACACTTTAAAAATTTTTTTAATAAATACACCACTCCTTGTAGATTCATTTAACCCTAATCTACCATCACAAGTCACGTTCTCTTTTCATCAGTGCGCCACATCCCCTTCAAACCCCCCACCTCCCAAGTTTGGACTCAGCCGCTGCTATCTCGGCAATCGACACAGCAGACGGTGACCTCTGGTGCAATCCAAAATGTAGCAAAATAATTTTCTTCATTCATCTATGTCTATAATGGATCAAAGTCAAGGTTAAAGAACTCAATCTGTACGCATATATATATATATATATATATATATATATATATAATGAAAACAAATTTTCCAATCATATTCAAATGGCAAAAATTGTCTGTTCGTGTAGCATAACTCTAATGGCTGGTGGACTTCTTTTTTCTTTTCTTTTCTTTTTCCCTTTTCTTTTTTTTTTGTTTTCCTTTTTCTTTTTTTTTTTGGGAACAAAAAACCCGAATCTGCTTCCTTTTTGAAAAGAAACATCTTTTCTTTTTCTTTTTTTTTCTTTTTTTTTTTTTTTTGCCTTTCCATAAAGGCATGAAATTTACCCATCCAATTATCACATTAATTTGACGTCTCAAATTGGATTGATGCTCCATGAACTGATATCGCAAGTTCCATGTTTTTCCCTGGTGTATGTAAGGAGGAAGGGAATCCTCGAATTTGGGAATTAAATGGAGAATTGAAGGCGATGGGGAGAGAGAGAGAGAGATTTCAAAGTTAAGATGAGTGGTGTACTTATAAATTTATAATAATGTCATTTTCTTTGAGGCTACTATGCGAAAGAGAATAATTGCGGTGTGCTTAAAACTTTTTGTGGTGTGAATATAATCACCCATCACTTTTTTGTAAGCTACTTCTCCACTACTCATTTACCATGTCATAAACCTGGTTAATAATAATCATATTTGTAAGCACCTTTGCAAGACATTCTCACGGCATAAAAGTATTGGATAGGTACTAGTCTGAGAACCAGAACCTCTGAGAACCAGAACCTCGACATATCAGAATATTTCCGGGATGAGGTTCCACATGAAAGAAACCACTCCTCAGTATCATTTGTCCACAAGCAAGTGTCAAACTTTTGAGGATGTTCCTGCATTTTGAAATAATTTGATCAGAGAACGATTTTTCTCAAAACACATCACCAAAATAAGCTTCGCAAAGTTCTGAATAGCATCAGGTTCAGGACAACATTAAGACTTTGGAAAAATGACGGTCGAGAATTTCTTGGGAAGAGCTTGGAAGTTTTGTTAAGGTTCTTTCATTAAATCGTTTAGAGGGCATAGACAAGCTGAAAAAAAATAGGTCACGAACGAGGACATTATTTCACAATCTCCATTAGTATACTATGGACAAAAAAGGTTAGGTGGTCAGACATTTAGGGCCTGTGTAATGTGGATCTTTTACAAATAAAGTCGATAAATTTGTCGTTCCCGCGAAATGTGTTGGTTAACGAAATGAATGCAATGTAGAGATACAGTTGAATTAGACCAGCTTTTTAGTAATACTAGTCTATAATACGTGCATTGTACGTGGAATTGCAACCCAATAATTTACAAAAAAAATAAATGCATAGAAATTTATGATCATCCACAAAGAAGCAACCCACCAATTAGCTCACAAATAATTCAAGAAATAAGCACATCAAAGGCCTTCCAACCGAATTTAGGAGAACTGTGTCAGCTTCAACCCAAGAAATAGCCAACACTGGTAGTGCTTCAACAACTTTTGGCAATGATGTTTCATTTAGTTGTGAGATTACGGTTTCACGTGAAAGTTGCCCCATTTCATGAAGCACTTCATCCCAACCTTCTACATGTAAAAGGGCCTCACGTACAACAACATAGCAAAATATCATAATCATTGAGCAAGTATGACATAGAAATCATTTGTCAAAAGCTTTGATTCGTTTCCATAAACATGTTTCATTTTTTATCCACATTTTGTCGGACATAAACACTCACTACTGATCTATTTATAAACTTAAGCTACTTATAATGATTCCAATGATTTCATAAATGTTTATATAGCTGGGGTCTGTTCATATGTCATGTTTAATTATTGTAATATTGCTGAAGGAAGCATTAGTGCACTTTCATATTTTTTACATTCAAATAGGCCAGCAGAAGAACATTTCATTATGAGCAATACTTTATGATTTCATAACTATCAAAATCATCTTGTAACATTCTCAAATTGATCAAAATAAGTTTTTGCATGAACTACATACAGAAAAGAAGAGAAAGTTTTGGGAATAAGAGTATTTATTTAATCCGAGCTTTGTGGTACCATTGCAACGTATTATATTATATATTTTGGCAACCAGTTAACAAAACTGCCACCAGGTCGATGTCTTAGAATTCTTTATGCTTTGATGGAAGGTGAGTGGTGATAGTACTATTGTATGCACAAAGTAAACATAATCTGGTCATGCATTACTGTGCGAACACCATAAAGGCAATGTCCACCAACAGGTAACAACTAAGACTAAAATTGAGCAAAAACAAAATGAATACATTAAGAGTAAGTTTTGAATTATACCAGGCTTTGGTGTAGAAATCGTAGATCTTTGAGGACCAAAGGCAGCAAGGTTGTGATTCGCCCTCCTTCCATCGATCACCGGAGTAGCATCAGCACAGGCACTCATTACTACTTTCAGTTCAGCAAAAGTCACATAATTCATTTCAACATTAACCATATTCAACTCTAATTGATCCTAATAGTAGCATTTGAAGAAGAGAAGAAAGTAGAATCTGAATACATATAAGTTTGATGCACAAATCCGTAGCCTTTAGATCTTCCAATACTTGGCACCCATGTTAGTCCGTAATTAATTTTATTTATGTTCATGTTTAAATAATAAATTAATCTAAAAGTTAAATACTTATTTATGATCTTTAAAATACTTAATTATTTTCTTTTTTTGTAGGCCAACATTTAAAAGAATTTACCAAAAAAAAATCGACTGAAGAATATCAGTCCATCCCATATTTGATTGCATTGTTTAGCGCAACCTTATGGGTATATTATGGGATTTTGAAGGGAAATGTCCCTTTTCTCCTTGCTATAAATACGGTTGGATGTCTCTTTGAGACTTTCTACATATTTTTATACATATACTACGCGACAAGGCATATTAAGGTAATAATAAACATGAGTTAAGTTAATATTAACTTGTAAGTGTTTAATCTCATATTTAATGAAGTATTTAATTTTAAAGTTGAATTATAACAAGTGCAAACTTTGAGTTTGCTAGTCCTACTAAATTCTGTCGAACTTGGCCTCGTTGTTGTGCTATCTGAGTTTCTATTGGAAGGCCAGAAGCGTAGAACCATTGTCCAATGGATTTGCGTTCTATTTTCCGTTATGGCATTTGCTGCACCGATGTGCATTCTGGTAAGTTATTTTTTATTAGTTTCCATATATATATATATATATATATATATATATATATATATTATACACACGCACACCCTCTCGCGATCTCCTATCAATAAGTTGGCACCTTACAACATATTAGTAGGAAAACGGGAGCGTGTATATATATATTATGATAGTAATTAATCATTGTTATATAGCCAATGTTTTGGATTTTTAACCTACAAAAACAAGTTTTTCGGACAAGAAGTGTTGAGTACATGCCATTTACTTCGTCATTTGTGCTCACACTAAATGCTGTCATTTGGTTCTTGTACAGTGTATTTGCTACTGACTTTCTCATTGCAGCAAGTGTTTAAATTCACCATCATTTGATATAGTAGTATTTGCAATTTCAAAGTGAGTTTTAATATGTTGTTTTATTTATACTAGTATTTTCTCCCGTGCGTTGCACGGGGAGATATATAAGAGTTCGAATCTAGAGAAGGAATGGAAGATTGAGTTGCAGATTTGTGATTATCCGAAGCGTGATTTTACAATTAAATTTTATTTTTTTAATTCATAAAAATAAAACTTTTGGCGGGAAAATGATCTCATTTTATTAATATATAGATGATAAGGTTCCAAATATGCTCGGAATCATGCTTTGGCATAATCCAAATGGTAGTGTATTTCTTATACAAGGATGCCAGGAAAACAACTACTGATGAAGAAAACATTTGTGACCAAAGTCTGAATATAGAGGAAGCTGTTGAAGATTCCCCCTGCTGCCCCGATGTCAGATACAGGGGAAATTATTGAAGACTAACCCTAATAGTTAATAAATATTAATCTTAAAGTCTAATTTGATCTTTTTACCTAATTCTCTCTCAAGTTATGTAAATAATTGTTAGCTCATGTTTGATATCAAATCAATAAATTGAGTGGTAGAAATGATGAGATATAAGCATTATTTTTTATTTTTGGCCATGGAATTCATACGTCTGACACAATTTTTGACAGATGTTTCCCATCGTCAAAAATTCCAATGACGAATCCATTAGAAATTGACGACGACAGCGTATTCCTATTAGTAATTCTGACAAAGTATGAAATCCGTCAGAAATTTTTGACAGAACAGTCAAATACGGTTGACAACTATGATGGGATAACAATGGGTTTGTGTGATAGGGGTTAAAAGTTATACATTTGCATAAATTGTAATAATTAAATAACAATATATTTTGATTTATTGTTATCATAAATTGCTAACAACTATTTCTATTGTAATTTTTATAGTAGAAAGAAAGAGAAATCACATAAAGATGAATACTAAACAGCTAGCCAATGTGGTTGATATTTTAGGTACATCCTTGTCTTCATCTATAGTTATTTCATACTTATCATATTTTATAGTGTTTTACATCCAGTATTTTTTTTCAAAACCATAATTGATATATAAGAATAAATTTAACAATTTGCAGGAACTATTATTTAAGTCAGTTTACTTGGCACCCATGTAAGTCCACAATTAATTCTCTTTATTTTATTTTTGAAATAATAAACTAATGTGGAAATTAAATACTTATTTGTGATTTTTATTTGTAGGCCAACAATTTATAAGATTTACAAGAAAAAAATCATTCTGTCAATCCCATATGTGTTTGCACTACTAAGGGCAACTCTGCTTAGAACGTCAAAGAAATAAACATGCATAGTATAGGTTTTACTTCACTGTTAATTTGCTTTGGAATGCTTGGTTTAAAGCCCTTCCCCTCCCCTCTTGTAATAAGTTTTGCTATTAATAAAATTCTTTTTCAAACCTAAGTTGTCGAGTTGAGATAGTTCCATTAAAAAAGATTTAATTTGATTCAGATTTTTTATTTTTATTTTCTTGTTGGGAAATTATTGGAATTCTCTGTGTAATTGAAATTGTAGAGGAACCATTAGAATTAAAAGATCTAGTTTAGTTTATCTTATTTAAAAAAAAAAATCAAAGGTTTGTTCAGATGTGTGGGTGACTGTGCAGTGAGCTACAGAATCCAGAACAAACAGTGGGGATTTTGCTTCTACACTTGCAATTTTTGGATTTTATTTTCTCTATTCGTGGGCTCGATCTGCAATTGTTCTCTCTATTCGTTTCTCAACTCAATTTTCGCTTTTTTTCTCCCATATTTGGTATTTTTAAATATATTTTTATTTGCTATTTTTCTGACTTTTGTTTGTTATGTTTATTACGAAGAAAAGAGCTTTTTCCATTAGTTTGACACACTTTTGAATGGATATTTTGCATGGAAACCAATTTTGCATTTTGGTAATGGAGAGAGGTGAGTTGTTGATAAATCAACAACGGAGAGGGAAAAATTAAGTACAGTATTATTTTTGTAGCACTGGTTTTTGCCCCTTTTCATTTGCTTATGTTGGAAACTAGGTTTTGTCATTTATTTTATTTTCTTTTTTGTCATTTATTTTCTTTTCTTTCGTTTTTCTTTTCCCATGGAGTTCATACGTTGGACACAATTTTTGACAGATTTTTTCCACCGTCGGAAATTCCAACGACAAATCCAATAGAAATTAACAACGGCTATGTATTCATATTAGTAATTCTGACACAAGGTTATGTAGTCGTATTAGTAATTCTGACAAAGTGTGAAATCCGTCAGAAAGTTTTGATGGAATGATCTAATACAATTGATAATTGTGGCGGGATAACAAATGCTGTCAAAAAATTTTACATTTTAAATTTAACTTCTTAATTTTAAATTTTTGAAGGAAATCCTTTAGAATATATCATAAATTGTGATGGATTTTTATCGGTCGAAACTTCGTTGTCACAATTAGCAAGATTTGTACTAGTAATTTAAATTTTTACTTGGTGGTCTGAAACACTTAGCCCAATTTTTGCATTTGCAAAATGCTAGATGGAGAAGACTTCAACGAGGTTGTTTAACAAAAGTTATTTTATAGTATTCCTAATAGTAATTTCAACAAAGCGTGAAATCCATAATAAATTTTTGATGAAACGATCGAATACGGTCAATAATTGCGACGAGATAACAAACGCCGTCAGAAATTTTGATGTTTTAAATTAACCTTTTTACTTTAAAATTTTGAAGGAAATCCCTCAGAAATTGTCATAATAGATACAAAAATAAGCTCAAATATAAAACACTAAGATTGACCATAGTTCATGTGTTTATATCCATGGATTCATACCAATATAATTCACTACCGTAAAAGCTTTATTAGTGAACTCACTGCTATATCTTGCGTATAGCTTCTACTGTGAATTGCTTACTTGCTAACTATGTGACCAAGTGATCAATAAAAGTATTAATACTTCAGAGATTATTTTTGTTGAACAGTTAAATAGTATGTTGAAATTTGTATACAATTTTTTAGATATGTATTTTTTTTACTTATTTATCACTCTAGAATTATTTAAATAAAAAAAATCAAAAATGCCTTTTTACGCCTAAGTGCGCATAGGCTTCCAATGCTTGAGGTTTGGACTCACCGCCGTACTATGCCTCGCGCTATTTAATTAACGAACTTAAGCCAAATAAATAATTAACCTCACGCCATTTAGCTATTTTGTCTACTAATGAACTGACGCCAAATAAATAATTAACCTCATTGCATGTGATGCATGTCATAATCTGCATTAATTAATTAGAAAATAGATATTTGGAACATTCATCCCTTATTTCGTGTTACCTTTTAGACGTGAGCTCAATAATGTATTCTCTAGTTGATCAGTATGTAATAGGTTGTTATTATTTGAAATCTAATTCACTCTAGTAGTAGTACTATTGATGCAAAATAGATAATATCAAGGGTATGTTTTATATAGATTTAAATTTAACATGCTTGAAATCTTATTTTGTGCAGTCTTTTCGTAGGCGGCAGTCCTTTTTAATTTATGTGTAATCCGTAATGACTCTATTCAATAAGTTCAACCCTTCATATTTAGTAGTTGAAAAATAATAGACCTACCAATTTCACATTGCATGATTTACAAAGATATAGGGTTCTAAAGAAAATGTTTTCGTCCTCAAAAGTTACATGAATGAGGTTGAGTCGCATGGTGAGAAAATTTGATAAAAATGTAAAATTGCATAGTTGAAGTTTCTATGCATATGATGAAAGTTTTGCCTAACAAATGATATATTAATTCTCCCTGTTTAAAGAATACACGTTCAAATCTAAAAGTCATTTTTAATGGTTTCTTTTATGTATATTCCATAATTAATACATCACACTTCTCTCTTACTTCTTAAAATTAAAAATTAGTATACATTTATTGCATATTAAATCATTTCAATTCTTGCTATTTAGATAATTGTTGTCGTAGTTAAATTTTTTATGGAAAATTGACTCATTGTAATCAACATGCCTCATAGTTGGTAGGATTGATATTTCCGATCCCATTGAAAAATACTTTGGGCTAACATGCGCTAGTCGTGAGCTAATTGGACAGAAATTTAAATTTGAAGTTTCTAGGCATGCCATCACATGTATAATATATTTGTACATTATATTGCAGTAGAGCCCATTTGCCTAAGCTTGTGACTTTTGTCATTTACAGGCAATAATGCCATATAGGGTGCTATCTTATTTTTTGAAATTATAACTAGTCATGTAATTCCTTTTAATGGTTGTAGATTTTTTTTTTTTATTTTGATGCACAATATTTGGTGTACTTAATAATATTAAATAACTTTTTATTTTTTATTTTCTTTCAATCATTAGGTACCACTAGCTAATTTAAAGAAAGAAAAGGCATATCATAATTTGGTGACAATCTATTTGTCACATCAAACAAATTAACTATGGCTAAAAAAATTATCATGATAAATATAACTATTCTATCAGATATTTAAAAGAGAAAACATAAGTACAGCTCACTTTAATTCATAGGAAATAAAAATTGAGGTAGTTAAATATCGGATATAATAGTTCTAATTAATCGTGTTGCTATGTTGTACCATTTACTTTCCACACTTTACACCTCCTTACCTTTAGTAAACTACACTTTGGTTTAACAATGCAATGAAATTTTATCATCTCTTTTTTGGTTTGTGATCTTAATGGAATTTGCCCATATGTGCTGAATAAGCACACTGCGATTAATTTTCAACTTTTTCTCAGTGCTATAGCAGGAACAACATGTAATAGCCTCAATCTCAGATTACTTGGGGGAAGGAATGCAAGTGTAATTTATAATGTAAAGAACCATTCCCAATTGTTAGGAAGCCTTTTAAGTGAAAGCACAAGAGAGCGAAGCGGTTGATGCTATATATGCCCAGTATAGTGGAAAATATCATACCACATTTGTGTGTACACACATAATTTTTGGGGAATATTTTTTTGCCACCCTAGATATTTTTAAAACATATTACTAGTGCCAACTTAGTTGTTGTTTGCTTATTGCGTTGTCACTCATGATTATAGAGAATCTAACGCAGTTGCGGATCGCCTTGCCCATATAGGCCACTCAGTTCACCTTGGGCTCCAAGTGTTCGAGTCACCACCGATTGAAGTCAGCCACCATCTTTTCTTTGACAAAGTTGGTGGCACTGTTTTTCGTTCTTGTTTGCCTTCTTGTAGCTAAGCTTGTGCCGGGTTTCCACCCTCTTTTTATGATCGAAAAAAACTTAGTTGTCGGCACAAGAGCAACATGCATGTTTTGTGTTGGTAATAACTTCGCTTATTTTTTACGGTTTTTATATGTTGATAGATGTCATGAATTAGTAATACGTTGCTTATTATGACTTGTTTATGTTGTAGGCAAGTTAAATAATAGATCCACCTAAATGTGGTTCAGTTTTGGTTGCAACCTGATACTTTACTCTATTTTGACGTTTTGGTCATAAAAAAAAAAAGAAGCTAAATTTGGCCTTAATGTTCAACATGGTGAAGGACGAATATTTCAGTAATTACTTAATAATGAAGTGCAGATTCATTGAATTAACACAATGGAAATATTATATCACATGTTGCTCAAACGTTTTCATAGACATGCACTAATACCAGAATTTGTGGCTCGAATACTCTAAAATTATGTAATTAAAGCTAAATTTGAAAAAGAGAAAGAAAAAAGAAAAAGCTTACCTTTGCGGACTTCTTTGAATCTTGGGGTTCACATGCGATTAGGACATGCTACTGATAAATATGCAATGCAACAGTTACATCCTCGAGTGATTAATTATAAACCGTTTGGGACAGCTAATTAGAAGTGAATTATTATTATTATTATTATTATTATTATTATTATTATTATTATTATTATTATTATTATTATTATTATTATTATTATTATTATTATTTTTATTTTTAAAGTATAGAAATAGAAGTAAAATTTTTAATAGAAAGCTTCTGTTAAAAGATTGTTGATTGTTTGGATGTAAAGTCCATAGCTGGAAAAGATAATGTTGATGAACTAACAAAATAAAAGGAAAATACATTAATGAATAAAGAAATTGAAATATTTCTATTTCTATATGAGTAACGTTGCTTGATACTACTAAAAAAATGAATGCTAGAAACTTACAAAATAAGAAGACCAGATCACTATTAAATACCTACCTAAATGAGAAAAGTGCTAATTAGTAAATAGCGAGATTCAAATTGTGCTTAGAGGAGCTACTGAAGGAATGATGTCAAAAAGGAATAACAAGGATTGTAAAGATGATAAAAAAGAATATATGAAGGAGAACTTACAAAACCATTGATCGAGGACAATCAAATGTCAAATTTTACTACAAACAAATGTGCGTATCCTCTCGCATGTTTATATTGAGTTGTGTTTTCGGAGCTAGAAATATTTTTAGAGAAAAGGACATTTGGATAATACTATGGTGGAATCTCTCAATTAATTTAACATGCAAGTAATCCGATTTCTACTGATATAAAATTACAATTATCTTGTATTTAATTTTTTCTAAAATGAAATTTTATTGGAGATGTTATAATTATGATTATCTATGTAATTTGTAATCAATCATTTTCGAAATATATTATTTTATCATAGAGTTACACAAATACATACTCGGTTGTCAACTTCGAGCGTAGGTTTATCAAGGCTTCTCAACTTAAATTATGTGCAATTGTGAATGGGAATAAATTAAAAGTGTTTTAAAGTAAAAGATGAGAGACAATGAGTGGAGGTGAGTGGTTGAGATTTGTGGATGTGATTGATTTAGGAGAGAGAAAAAAATTGAAAAAATTTGATAAAAAGAGGAGCCATTCATGCTTTAATTCTCTAGTCTT
This sequence comes from Jasminum sambac, assembly GCA_018223645.1. NCBI lineage: Eukaryota > Viridiplantae > Streptophyta > Magnoliopsida > Lamiales > Oleaceae > Jasminum > Jasminum sambac. Next base: position 41,346,335 of record CP073647.1, on the reverse strand, counting down.
GAATTTTCTATATTGAATTATTGTTAATAAATGCCAAGTCACAATATTCCTTTGAAAAATGGGCGACTAAAAACTTTAACTCCTAACGAAATATATTAAGCGTCCATCAATGGTACTAACTATGACGCGTAAATGATGTAGTCGTTATTTACTTATTTATTTATTTGATCTGAAGGTGTAGATCATGTAGTCTTAAGTTACGATGAAAATATTAGATGATAAATTAATTGTAATATGTGAGTGACTCAGGTGTAATACATATGGATCATTTGTAATTGACCAATTAGCTTTATGGTAGCATTTACCATATTTTATTGACAAAAATTTACAATGCCTAAAGGATTTATACTACTCGTAATAAATTTGAGACATTAGGTGGCACTTTAAACTATATTGTTATTAATGCTCATAAATAAATGGAAAAAAAACTTTCAATGTAATTGAATGTTATTCGTTAATTTAATTGACCATTATAAATCTATGGATACAAGCTAATTACTCATGTCTCAAAACCTCAGCAGCTTGATGCACCTGTTACATTTTCGTCAAACTTCCTTAACACATGACTCAACCTAGCTAATTCAGTTTAAATTTGCATTTTAATTTTATCAAATTCATTTTTATCAAACTTGTTAATTAACGGCACGATTCATCCTAATTCAAGTACAATTTGAGAGTAGGAAAACACTTTTTTTAGAACCAAACCCTATAAGTAATTGAGGAGTAAATTATGTAATCTCAAAGTAGATATGCCTAATAATATAAAAAGTAAAGAGGGAAGTGTGAGAGAAGTTTCGAAATGTATTGGTTGGAAGTTTTAGTAGAAAATGAAGTTTATATTAGTAATGTTGTGATAGTCCATGATCAAATGGCATGTTCAACGGATACAAAGCTGATTTTTCTTTCATTAATGAAGCGATTTATGTAAAAAATATTTAAATAATCAAGCAATATGTTAGGCCTATTATTTAGGGAAAAAAATGTTAGGCTTATTATTTTATAATATTGGGTAAATATGCATGCATGGTAGTCGATGTTCAACTTTTAAATAGATTTTGACTAATTAAGGTGCTTAATTATGTTATGAGATCTAACATGTACATTCATTTAAACTGCTGACGTCATTGGCGATAGATATGATGAATTTCTTGCGTTCGATCTTCAATTCTCATTGCCTATATATCTTCAATCGTTAGTACCTCATTTTTTTCAAGTTCTCTTCTAACGGGTTTTGCTATTTCAGGCTATTAAGTTACGAACATGCAACTCCTAATTAATTGTGTGGTTGATATATATATATATATATATATATATATATATATGTGGCTTTTGCTTGACGTTATGATTTTTCCACAAGTTGTTTTTGCTTTGTTAATTGAATAATTGAGCATTTAATTTTACTAAAGCGGGAAAAACTTGTATATATTGATTAAATTAAAATGCATTATTCATTTGTTTGAGCATTCTAAACACAACTTTTTGATGTTATTAGCTTCGACGACGCTACAGTGATGAAAAATATGAGTTGTCTGATTTATGGATTACTTAGACGTATCTGGATGGTGGTCAGTTACAGACGCAGTTTGTTCACAATTAACTGAAGCGAGATATATCTGAGTTATGTTTCGATTAGACTCTAGATATATCTAGCATATGATAAAAAGAACAGATACGTAAACAAGCAATCAACACAAGGATTTTAACGTGGAAAACCCCTCAGGGTAAAACCACGCGTGCACCTGCAGACAAGCATCCACTAGTTGCCAAGAGTTTAAACCAGTTACAAAGAATTAAAGGATTGAATTACGCATAAAACAATCAAACAACTAAGATACTAGCGAAACCACTCCCTGATTTCTTTCTTAGTCTGTACTGTGAGCCAACGTCCCGTTGCTCTTCATTAATTCCTTGAAACTCCGCAATCCAGCCTGGACTTGCGCCGGTCCTCCAACAGATCAAGACTCCCGTGATGATCCAATGCGTTGAGGCTCCTGTGTAGTGCGATCTGACTTCTCCCGAAGCTTTAGCTTGATGAAATCAAGTGGTGGACTTGTAGATAATGCGTTTATAACTCGGCGTATAACATCATTTCCATATTAGGCTATAAGTACTTCGCCAAGAAAGGCACACCAAATGGTCATGCATGTATATAGGCTATATACGTGATTTTTCCCTCTTAGCATGCATACACGACTAGTCCTCTTTTGCCACCTTTAAAGGCATGTACACGAGTCCTAGGTCCACCTCACCAAGTCATTGTGTTGCCATCAAATTCCTACATAAGAGATATCAATCGGATTTGAAACTTGTAGGATAAGATAACTCAAAGATAAAATGATAGACCTAAGAATTTTGAACTCAGGTTATCTTAATTAAAGTTCTTGTCATGGATTAGAACACATGGCAAAGATAAATAAAGGATAATATAAAATATAAGATAAGTAAGGATAAATACAAAATTGAACTCTTACCTTATCTTGTAGATATTGATAACTCACCAATTAATAATATCAAGATTAAATAAAATATGAGATAAGCAAAAATAGATAATTGAAACCTTATCTTATCTAGTAGAGATTTTAAAGTGAATTAACAATTAAATTAATTATGTCATGCATGGCAAAAATAATTAATCATTAAAAGCACATGCATGAGGAAAAATAGAAATGTCAATAAAATAATAACTTATAAAATAAGTTAACAATCTCCCCCTTTGGCTTTTCTATTTTTCCAAAACCTTGTTTTCTAAAAATTTTGCAATGTCAACACTACAAGGATATAAAAAAAACTCCCCCTAAATAAGTTCTCCCCCTCAAATAAATCAAATAAAGTAACTAGTAGCATATAGGTGCATAAACAAAAAAAACTAGCTTACCTTCCGTAAGGATTAAACGAGAGAGTAACATAACGAAAGAGTAACTTTAAATTTTTACTACTCCCCCTTTTTGGAAAAAGGAAAGTCAAAATCTCCATCATAGGATTATCTATAACCTGCATCGCCAATGTCCAACCCTCTGTTTGCTGCCAACATTCTTTCAAAAATCAATTAGCAGTTAAGAAATAAAATATCCAAGAATTACAGAACTGAAAGATCACTATTGTTGGGCCCACAACTAACTGATTTGATCTGTAAAAATTTGTCACTTACGTCCATTGTATACTGCCACGTATTAGATTAAATGAAAAAATAAAAATTCACGAAAATTAGGGCTAGATGCATCTAGTCTACCTTACCGAATGAGAGGACTTAGATATATCTAAATGCCTTCAACTTTCATTGAGTTAGATGCATCTGGGCAGACTTATCCCACCACGGCATGGGTTAAGTGAGTTCTGGTGAGTGTGTGACTCGAACAACCATCGATCAATCACGTCTTGTCAAATACCTTATGGTTGCCACGACTTATTGGCTTTCTTGTAGTGCATGAGAAGACCGATCTTAATCTATGAGTGTGCAATTTTCAATATCCGCTTGCCGACTTTTTCAATAGTTGGCATTGTCTTTTGGAATGTGGAAATGGCTACGCACAATCCCCAAAACTATCTTTTTAATTCTCCCCTTTCTTTTTCAATTTTGCTCTTTTTCACGATGTTTCACATTTTTTGTCATTTTCTTTTGGAAAGGGGTATGAGCTTGGTTTGGATTGGCAGCCTTCTTTTCCACTAACCATGCCCTTGGACAATCAATTACGTGCAATACTAATAGCAAGATATAGATCATAGGTCTACACTCAGAATATAGAACCTCAATCAGAAGCGATGACCTTATAGCATTGACAGTAGTGACTTATCTTCCGGATTGTCCGACTAAGTGCTGTAGATTGATTAGAGGAACATGTTGACCATCGACTGCGAGATGTATCCTCCTCGTTGTTAGCCTGAGCACTTAGATGTATCTTGCACAAATATGACCTACAGTGAGACTTACTCACAGACACAGAATATGATATATCTAGCCTATATATATGCAGAAAGTGCAAGTTAAAGATAACAATATTGCATGACGATGCAATTTTTTTTTTGTTTGGTTAAAACATACAAAAAATAAGCGCTAAGTAACAACAAAAAAGATCTTATCTTGTGAGAGAAGGGTAATCAATAGGGTAAACAAGTTCAATCGGTATGCAACTATTTTCATAAGTTTTCAAATCAATTTTTCGAATCCATACTTGTTTCCCTTTCAAGCTGGTGGTGGCGGTGGAGTTTCTCTTGTCAGAGGATTTGTTTTTGGGCAAGTTAGGACAAGCAGGCTTCTTGTGTCCTCTAACTCCACAATAAAAACAAATTGGCACATTCTCAAATCGACCACCATTTCCATTTTGACCCTTACCATTTACATTGTGCAATCTAAACTTATCACGAGTAGTAAAGGACCTAAAAGCAGGCGTAACTCTATGGGAATTTTGTCTACCATGATAAGATTTAGTCATGCTCAATGAATGTAAAGTTCCAAATTTTTCGCAACCAAATTTCTCATCGTAGAAGTATGCATGAGAAGAAGAGTACCTACCTGGAGCTTCAGCTCTCCTACAAGTTTGAGTAAAGTTCTTCCTCCCAATAGGACCTTTCAGTTTCTGAGGAATGATAAATGGTCCTTGCTTCTGATTCTGGACCTTGGTCTACGCAGATGCATTTGCTCTGGCTTCTGTTATGCCAGATGCATCTGGAACAGGCTCCTGCAGACGTGTTCTGGATATAGTTCTGCTAGGTAGCACTTTAGTATGATGGACAACTTCAATATTATCCGCAGTAGCATGAGTAACTTTGATCCTTCCTTTAGTTTGAGTTTGTTTGGACCTATCCATCGTCTGGTGCTTTCCAGTCTGGATGTATCTGATTCCAAGCGGTGCAGATGTGGTAAGTTTCTGCAGCCATGTCGAATCGTCGGCAATGGAGTAACTCTTTGCTTTGTCCTAATTCTGTTGATTGTAAAGGCTACTGTTTCTTTCACAAAAGAACTTGATCACTCACTTTATTATTTCCTTTGCCTTTTTCATCATAACCGAGGCCGGTTTATCGTGAGATGGTCTTCCATAGTGAGAATTTCATCTAATCTGGGTGTGCCAAGAGCAAGTTGTTTGATCTTCTCATGAGCTTTAGCTATGTCATCTTCAGGTTGGAAATTTCACAATTCTTCTCAATTTGAGGCCTTGTTCTTCTCTTGAGTTGTGGTCGAGATCGTCTCTTAGTCTAGCAATCTCATCATCTTTTTCTTTTCGAGATTGGGCAAAAGATTGTCTATTGAACTCCGACATGGTTTGTAGTAGATCTATACATTCCTTTGTCTTTGAAACTTTTCTTTCACCACCTCAGGATCTTGGGTTAGATATACTCTGCATTAACACAGGAGAGGACAAATTCTGAGAATCGATGCAGGATGAAGCTAAAGCGGTAAGAGTAATTACTTGATTTTCATATACATTGTGATGCTGAGTCCGATTCGAGGCTTGTCTGTCTCATTAATAGCACCAAGTGATATTCTGGCCTTTTTCAAGGTGTTTGCACATTTTGAGCGGTATGCCCATGGCCTTCACACTCTTCACACTTTATATGTTTTCTACTCTTTCTTTTGGAGGAGTTGGACTTGTTTTCAAGTACTCTTTGAACTCCTTTATGAGGGCAACCATTGTCTCATCATCTACAGACATTGCGGATGTATTTGGATCCTCACGTGATCACCGGATTCAATTGCATCCTCTCTATCCTTTAAGCATAAATCCGGACCCTTTCGGATCTTCCACGGGATCAGCGTAGCTCATAGGTCATTAGAGAACCCACAAGTTCGTCAACTCTCATAGTTGTAAGATCTTTGCTCTCTTGATTACGATTACTTTTGCAAGAAATCGTTCGGCAAGGATCGAGGATCTTTTTCACAATCTCCTCCTCGGTATAAGTCTTTCCAAGAGCCTCGGCTGAATTCGTAGAGATCACTCAATCTAGCATAGAAATTTTTGAAGTCTTCACGATCATCCATTGTGAGGTGATCGAACTCTTGAGTGATCATCCCCGAAGTTTAGAGGTCTTTCTTTGCCGGTTGTGCCTTCATTAGCTACTTCCAAGGCATCCCAAGCTTCATCTTGTGATCTTGAGAAATCAACCTAAAGCCGACTGCATCAATAGTTGAGAAAATAGCATTAAGCGCTATAGAATTCCAATAGACCCATGATGCGTTCGACATCGAATAAGTGCTTCTAGGTTTAGCGGTGGTGACACCATTTGCGATTGAGTGTGGGTGCAGTGTAACCATCAAGAATCGCCCAACAATATTCATCAATAGCTTGAATGTAGAATTTGCATTCTAATCTTCCGGTAGCCATAGTTTTTCGCCATTTAATAGGGTGGTCTAAGTGGGGGCGGGTGAACCCATTCTTACTAGACAGCGGATCTCACTTTCTAAAGTGAACCCTCTCACGATACCAAGTGAAAATTATGAGTTGTCGATTTATGGATTACTTAGGCGTATCACGGATGGTGGTCGATTCTGACCTTGATTTGTTCACAATTAGCGAGCGAGATATATCGAGTTATGTTTCGATTAGACTCTAGATATATCTAGCATATGATAAAAGAGCAGAATCGTAAACAAGCAATCAACACAAGGATTTTAGCATTGGAAAACCCCTCGGGTAAAAAACCACGTGCACGCACCTATGAGACAAAGCGAGATCCACTAGTTGCCAAGAGTTTAAACGATTACAAAAGAATTAAAGGATTGAATTACGCATAAAACAATCAAACAACTAAGATACTAGCGAAACCACTCTGATTTCTTTCTTGAAATGCATCTTGTGAGCCAGCGTCCCGTTGCTCTTCATTAATTCCTTGAAACTCGCAAATCGGCTGGACTTGCGACTTGGTCCTCAGTGAGATCAAGACTCGTGATGATCCAATGCGTTGAGGCTCTGTGTAGTGCGATCGACTTCTCCCGAAGCTTTAGCTTGATGAAATCAAGTGGTGGACTTGTAGATAATGCGTTTATAACTCGGCGTATAACATCATTTCCATATTAGGCTATAAGTACTTCCGCCAAGAAAGGCACACCAAATGGTCATGCATGTATATAGGCTATATCGTGATTTTCCCTCTTAGCATGCATACCGACTAGTCCTCTTTTGCCACCTTTAAAGTCATGTACCACGAGTCCTAGGTCCACCTCACCCAAGTCATTGTGTTGCCATCAGAATTCCTACATAAGAGATATCAATCGGATTTGAAACTTGTAGGATAAGATAACTCAAAGATAAAATGATAGACCTATGAATTTTTGAACTCAGGAGTTATCTTAATTAAAGTTCTTGTCATGGATTAGAACACATGGCAAAGATAAATAAAGGATAATATAAAATATAAGATAAGTAAGGATAAATACAAAATTGAACTCTTACCTTATCTTGTAGATATTGATAACTCACCAATTAATAATATCAAGATTAAATAAAATATGAGATAAGCAAAAATAGATAATTGAAACCTTATCTTATCTAGTAGAGATTTTAAAGTGAATTAACAATTAAATTAATTATGTCATGCATGGCAAAAATAATTAATCATTAAAAGCACATGCATGAGGAAAAATAGAAATGTCAATAAAATAATAACTTATAAAATAAGTTAACAAGTGATATTTCAAATACCATAAAGAATGACATAATGGGATAAAATGGTTTTAATACATTTTATCTCAATTATCAATACAATCATTCATTAATAACAATATAAGAATTTCACTAAGATTATATCATCGATCATGTCAATGGCTATGGTACTCTAGTATTATCCTATCATTTTCTATATGAGCTAGTTGGAGGTATGGACAAACAAAAATATAAGAACCTAATTAAGATGAATATATAATAAATAGTGTTATGTAGAAATTAACTATTGTTAATTCTATCATCCCATACAATTATATAATTCGTCTTTGGTTTATTATATTATCGATCACGCATGTGGAGCTGGCAATAGTTGAAACTATTTGTTACATGCATGCATAATCTATATATATATATATATATATATATATATATCTTGGGAAGCCTGATCGATGGACCAACTTGCTATTATATCTCAGTTACGTTGATGGTTTCTTAATTAAGTAAGTAATCCAAATGTGCCACATTTTCTTTTCTTCTAGCTAATTCGCATCTTAACGGAATTACCTTTTTTAGGTAAGGCTGAATGGAATCTGATCAATTTATACTGCCTTTTCTTTTAGGTTGATGCATGCTAAAAATCTTGCATTGACAACCCTAGCTAGCTATTCTCATTAGAATCAGAGCTGGTTCTGAACCTAAGTAGTTTAAACAACCGCTTAGGGCCTCCAGAATATAAGGACTCCAAAATTTGCAAGTCTATATGAATAAGGTGATTTTTGTTTTAATAAAAATCAAGTTATTACTTGTTCAGTGAGATATAGTTCCATTTTAATCTCTTGATGGATTATATTATCATTATTGTAATTACAAAACTTTTTATTTAATAAAATCTTTTATTTGAAAGTAGTATATATAAGTTTTTTGTGAACAAAATTTTATTTATTAGGGAACTCTTGCGAAATTTCGCTTAAGGCCTCCAAATCTCATGACCGGCTCTGATTAGAATCTACTATAAGCCAACAAAAAGAGAAATTGACAACGGCTGCATATTCGTATTGGTAATTCCAACAAAGCTTGAAATTCGTCAGAAAGTTTTGACGAAATGGTCTAGTACGGCAGATAATTGTGGCGGGATAACAAACGCCATTAGAAAATTTTTAATTTTAAATTTAACTTTTTTATTTTAAATTTTTGAAGGAATCCGTTAGAATCTATTATAAATTGTGATGGATTTTTATCGGTCCGAGACTCTTCCTCGCAATTAGCAAGATTTGTAGTACTAGTGGATATATATTTTTACTTGGTGGTCCGAAACACTTAGCCCAATTTCTGCATTTGCAAAATGCTAGATGCAGAAGACTTCAATGAGGTTGTTTAACAAAAGTCATTTTATAATTTCGATAAAGCATGAAATCCGTAATAAATTTTTGATGGAACGATCGAATAAAATCGATAACTGTGACGGGATTACAAACGCCGTCAGAAATTTTGACATTTTAAAACAACCAAAAAAGCACAATTAACTCTCTCTCGGCCATTTTTTATTTGATAGATGATGAATAATGAGCTTCATATGCTTAGAGAAAATATATATTTATACATTTTTTCAACTGTGGGAATGGTGTTGGAAGCTGTCGCGATCTCCAGTTCTGCTATAAAACTTAGAAAGAGGAATTATTGGAGCGGCAAACCTTCCTCGATCAACCACAACTTAGGTACCGTGCTCTAAAATCAGGTAGCTCTCGACCATTTTTATCCAATAGATGATGAATATTATATATGCTTAGAGAAAATCTTTATAAATTTTTTCGACTGTGAGTGTTGAAAGCTGTCTCTCCAGTTCTGCTATAAACCTCCTTCACAGTTGTGCTATAGTGATAAGGACATGGCCCTTAACTTCGCCCCAAAAGCGCGCTCAAATGAGAAGGTTTGAACCCAACCTATAAACCACTCCAGGAGTTCCTCTACAATCGATGTGGGACTTAACTCAACAATCCCCTCCTCCATTCGGCGATCCCTCGGATCCCGAAGAGACATCATCTTGTTGGGAGGTTGGCTCTGATACCAGTTAGGAGGAGATACTTGTAGGTTGCTTGTGAAGCAGTGTGCATGTGAATATCGATATAGAGTGAGAGAGAATTTGTAGATCTGAGAGATCGAGTTTAGAGGGTTGTTACGAATATTTGTTACCGATTTCCATCTACCAGTGAAGTTCGAGCGTGAATCTACAGTGTTTTGTGGAGCTCAACGGGGCATGTACGCCGTTGGCCGAACCTCCGAGACCTACGAGTCGAAACAAATCTCGGCGTTCTTTATTTATTTTTCGCCATTTATTCCTCTTTATTTCGTCGATTATCGTTGATTAGTATTCGAATCAACACAACAACTAATTGATCATAAAAAAGACGAGGAACCAAAGTTCATCATATAAAGGGTGAATGGGAGTAACTTTTAATGATTTTTAATGGATTTTAATGTGAAAGAAGAGAGAGAATGAGTGGAGGTGAGTGGTTGAGATTTGTGGATGTGATGAGATATGTGGATGTGATTGATTTAGGAGAGAGAAAAAAGTTGAAAAAAGTGGTAAAAAGTGGTAAAAAGTGGTAAAAAGTGAGAAAAAGAGGATCCATTCATGCTTATAATGTAATTTTTCCACAACACGTCAAACTCACAGTTGCTTATGTTAGGAAAGATGCGGTAAAGTTCGAGCAATTGTGCACATTCCTGAGTAGCAAAATGACAAAGAAGTTGGGCAAGCACACATGTCATCTGGCAAACAAACAAGTTTCCAAGATTGATAGTAATTAAATGCTGAGGTATTACAAATAATTAAAATCTTACCCCCAATTTTGATCAAATAACAAATACATAATGAATTAATATATTAGCTATAGATCGTAGATACGATTTGCATTATTGTACATTTGTTTCAACTCAACAGACAAACAAAAAAAGAGAGAAAAGGGAACAGTGTTTAAAGAATATAAGTATATTAAATTATCACGTTGTACGATTCAAAAAAGGTTATTACATTAACCCATACATAGAGAATATATATATATATATATATATATATATGTATGTATGTATGTATGTGTGTGTAATTTGAAGGACGTTATTGGACAAGTTTGTGACTTAATGAACTATGTTGTCTAATAATAATAATAATATCTATCTACAATTTATTATATATCAACCTATATATCTACTATCTATATATTATTTAAAACCAAGGGGAATAAGGAAAAAAAAACTTTTGACTTTCCCATTTCCCTCTCATTATATTTCTCAATCTTAATTTAGCACTAATATTCGTGTTTACTTAACATTTAATCAATATTATTCTTATTTTATTATTATTAATTAATATTCTTTTATCAATTCATTAAAGTTTGACATTTGACCTACAAAATCCTTTTATGTTCTTTTCATTTCTTTTCATTTTTTAAACTTTTGCATGATTTAGTAACTTAATATTTTATTAAAAATTATATCAACCTAACTAACAAATTGTTATTGTAATTTTAAAAGTTATATTATTTATGCATATCCATTTTGTATGTTGCAACATATCATATATGATGGTCACCCCAGAAATCTGAAAGACAAAAATATATACTAAAATATGGCTCCAAATCAATTTTCACATCGGACGTAAAGAAAGACTAACAAGCATATACAATTGCCATTTGTAAATTTGTTTATTCAATTAAATTTTCCCCTAAAGGTTAGTGTACCAAACAATAATTGGAAAGGTTACATATGTGTGACAACTTATTCAATTTTGTAAAATCTGTCTATTCAATTATTTTGTAAAATTGGAAAGGCTACATATGTGTGACAACTTATTCAATTTTATCCGGTACAAATTTGCAAATTCGCTTTCCCGGCCATGTGAAATCAACCTCATTGAATGTAAAAGAACTTCTAGACACATGGCCCAGTCTCCATGCCGGTCAAAATTTGTAAAATTTGCTTTCTTGGAGATGTGAAAATCAGTTACAAAATAGAATACTCTCTCCTCCCATTTTGATAGGCTTGATTTCCTTTTTTATCCATTCTAAAATATAGGCTACTTTCTTTATTAGTATGAATTTAATTTTTTCATTTCCTAATCTACCCCTATTTATTATGCATGGTTATTAAGAAAAGTAAATTGTCATATTTAATATAGGGGTATATTGAGAAATATACAAGTGTAAAATTACCTTTCAAGAAATATTAATTTTAAATTCTTAATCTGTGTGAAAGTCAAACCATGCCTATTAAAATGGGACGAAGGGAGTATAAAACAAAGTGTACACACATTAATTCAGAATGAAAATTTCTAGCAGGAATGCACATGCATTCACACTCATGGGCTCGATCTGCAATTGTTCTCTCTATTCGTTGTTTCTCAACTCAATTTTGGATTTTTTTCTCCCATATTTGATTTTTTTAAATATGTTTTTATTTGCTGTTTTTCTGACATTTGTTTCTTATGTTTATTATGAAGAAAAGAGCCTTTGCCATGAGTTTTGAGACACTTTTGAATGGATATTTTGCATGGAAACTAATTGTGCATTTCGGTAATAGAGAGAGGTGAGTTGTTGATAAATCAACAATGGAGAGGGAAAATTGGTACAGGTATTGTTTTTGTAGTACTGGTTTTTTCCGCTTTTCATTTGCTGATGTTGGAAACTAGGTTTTTTCATTCATTTTCTTTTATTTTTTGTCATTTATTTTCTTTCCTTTCTTTTTTTTTTCTGTCCATGGAATTCATACGTAGGACAGATTTTTTGACAGATTTTTTCCACCGTCGGAAATTCCAACGATGAATCCATCAAAAATTAACAACGGCTATGTATTCGTATTAGTAATTCTGACAAATTGTGAAATCCGTCAGAAAGTTTTGACAGAATGGTCTAATACGGTTGATAATTGTGGCAGGATAACAAATGCTGTCAGAAAATTTTACATTTTAAATTTAACTTTTTAATTTTAAATTTTTGAAGGAAATCCTTTAGAATCTATCATAAATTGCGATGGATTTTTATCGGTCAAAAACTCGTTGTCACAATTAGCAAGACTTGTACTAGTAATTTAAATTATTACTTGGTAGTCTGAAACATTTAGCCCAATTTCTGCAGTTGCAAATGTTAGTGGCAAACAAAGTAAAAAAAAATGGCTAGTGGCAGACAAAGACAAAGAAAGCAAAAATGGTCAAAAATTGGGGCTCAAGGAAAAACAAATGTGCAGGCTTCGTTGAATTGCAGTAAGAGTTGGTGCCAACAACTCCAATTTTTTCCCTATAAATACGAGGAGTGTTTGCAGTTTCAGTGACCATCTTATCAACACCAACAATTGAGAGAAAAGAGAGAGCTTCAGTGTAGAAGCTATACACGAGAGATAAAAGTGAGGATAGTGATAAAGCCTTTGCGTAGGTAGAGAAAATACAGTGTGGTATTTTTTGTACTCCTCCTTTTGAGATAGTGAAATATATTGGTGTGGGTCAGTGGGCGTGGCGGTTGGCGAACCACGTTAAATCTCGGTGTTTTATTTTGTGCTTATTTTAGCGTCCATTATTTTTCTCGATCGCATTTATTCGTCCCATCGATCTTGGCGGAATTAGCGGCGCCTAGTTCCCCAACAAGCGGTATCGAGCTGTTCGTGATATCTCTTGAAATTCTTAGTATGCTCTGTGGTTGCAGCATAGACTGATCTTCCACATCAGAAATGATTTCTCGAAAAATCACATCTTGTTCGAGTGGGAGTAATGGCGACAGACGAGAGAATTTCCAAAATTGATAAATTTGATGGCAAAAATTTTGGATATTGGAAAATGCAAATGGAGGACTATTTGTATCAGAAGGACCTATATAAGCCGTTGAAAGAAAAGCGGAAGGCGAGAAAAAGGCGGCGAGTGGGAGGTGCTTGATCGAAAAGCACTCGGCGCAATTAGATTGACCCTATCAAAGTCGGTCGCTTTCAACATTAAAAATGAGAAGACAACGGCGTCTCTCATGGCAGCTCTATCCAGCATGTATGAATAGCCGTCTGTAGCAAATAAAGTTCATTTGATCAAGAAATTGTTCAATATGAAAATGACAGAAAGCGGGAGATTTGGAGAACACCTCAACGAATTCAATGAGGTAGTAGACCAATTGACCACGGTGGAAATCACTTTTAGTGATGAGGTTCGAGCTCTATTAATTCTTGGCGGTTGCACGAGAGGCTGGAATGGCGATCCACGACCATCGATGGCTCGGCGGTAAGTCGAAATTGAAGTTCGATGGCGTTGTGAGCATGATCTTGGTGAGGAGATCAGGAGGCAGTCGGATGCGACTTCAACTTCGGGACCGCTTTCAATGTAGATAGCGAGGCGAAGTTCAAGCAGAGAGAACGCGGCGTGGGCCAGAGCAAGTCGAGGAATGGTAGATCGAGATCCAAAAATCACATAAATTCCAACAAGTCAAAGTCTGTTGAATGTTGGAATTGTGGTCGAGTTAGACCTTTGCAAAAATCGATGTAGAGGCGGCTCCAAAGGAAGCGGAGAACAAGACCGAGGTCAATGTCGTGATCAAGAAAGCGGCGTGATGCGTTGATATGTTCCATGGAGAAAAAGGCCGATTATTGGGTAATAGACTGCGGAGCATCGTTCCATGCCACCGCATAAATCGACACTTTTTGCAAATTATGTGTCGGAAACTTCGGAGAAGTATATCTCGGAGACGATCATCCTTGCGGCGTGGTGGGCATAGGAGAAATGCGGATCAATGTCAATGGATGCGTATGGAAATTGAAAGAGCGTGAGACATATTCCGAATTGAGGAAAAATTTGATCTCCGTCAAGCGATTGTCGAGAGAAGGATGTGACACAAGCTTCTCTGGTGATAATTGGAAAATCACCAAGGGGGCCATGATAATCGCCGCGTGGCAAGGATAGTGGCACCCTATACACGACGGCGAATCGTGTATGCCAATCGCGATTCTTGATAGCAAGGATGCGAACTTGTGGCACCAAAGACTTGGGCATATGAGCGAGAAAGGGCTCAAGTACATGCATGCAAAGGAAACTACCAGGGCTTGATCTATTGATTTAGACTTTGCGAAAGTTGTATTTTCGGGAAGCAAAAGCGGGTGAGTTTCAATACAAGTGGCGAACTACGAAGAAAGAGAAGCTTGAACTTGTCCACACGGATGTGTGGGGTCCAACAACAGTTTCATCGATTGGCGGAAAGTCATGCCGTGACTTTCATTGATGACCACTCGAGAAAGGTGTGGGTTTACTTCTTGAGACACAAATCCGATGTGTTCGAGGCGTTCAAGAAGTGGAAGGCCATGGTGGAGAATGAACCGGTTTGCAGTAAAGAAGTTGAGATCGACAATGGTGGAAATCTGAAAATTTGGCGTTCAAGAAATTTTGTTACCAAAATGGTATCAAGTTGGAAGAACGTTGCCGGGAACACCGCGAATGGAGTTGCGAGCATGAATCGAGCGTTGTGAAGAGCTAGAAGCATGAGGATACATGCGGGATTGCCCAAGCGATTTTAGGCGAGAACTGTCAACACGGCTGACATACCTAATTAATCGTGGGCGTCGGTTCCATTGGAGTCTGAGGATCTGGAAGAAGTTTGGAGCGGGAAAGAAGTGAAACTTTCTCATTTGAAAGTATTCGGTTGTGTCGCATATGTGCACATTAGTGATAATGCCGAGGAGTAAGTTAGACTCCAAATCACTAAAGTGTACTTTCGTTGAATATGGTGGAGACGAGTTCGGATGCAGCTTTTGGGATGACGAACAAAAAGCTCATCGAAGCGGGATGTCATATTCAATGAAAATGTGATGTACAAGGCGAAATGAGATGCGATCCAATGACACAATCCACGATGATCCAACATATGTTGTTCGGACGACACTCCCGAAGGAAATGCGTCAAAGGCAGGCGGATGAGGTGCAGGCAGAGGAGCCCATCTCGGAGGCTGATTCACCACGCTCTAGCTCAGACCCCCATTGTGAGGAGGTCAAGTCGACCTCATGTTCGAATCGGAGTACATGAACTACATGTTGCTCATTGGCCTTGATGAACCTGAATGCTATGACGAGGCATGTCGGGTGGGAGATTCATTAAGTAGGAGCTTGCAATGAAAGATGAGATAAAGTCTCTCATCTCCAACCAGACGTGGGAACTAGCTGAGTTGCCCAGAGGGAAGAAAGCTCTCAACAATAAATGGGTGTACAGAATCAAAGAAGAACATGATGGTTCGAAAAGGTATAAGGCGAGATTGGTAGTCAAAGGTTTCCAGCAGAAAGAAGGAATTGACTATACAGAGATATTTTCGTCAGTTGTGAAGCTGACAACAATTCGATCAGTGTTGAGCATTGTTGCAGCGGAGGCTTGCACTTGGAGCAGTTAGACGTGAAAACTGCTTTCCTCCATGGTGACTTAGAGGAGGAAATCTATATGCAGCAACCGGAAGGCTTCTCAATGAAAGGAAAAGAGAAGCTGGTATGCAAATTGAAGAAGAGCCTATACGGCTTAAAGCAAGCGCCTAGACAGTGGTACAAGAAGTTTGACGGATTTATGCAGAAAAATGGCTACATGAAGTGTAATGCTGACCATTGTTGCTACTTCAGGCGGTTCGAGTCGGCTATATCATTTGCTACTTTATGTCGATGACATGTTAGTAGCCGGCTCGGACATGGACGAGATCAAGAAGTTGAAGAAGCAACTATCGGCGGAATTTGAAATGAAGGACTTGGGTGAAGCAAAACAAATTCTAGGGATGAGAATTTGTAGAGACAAGCAAAAGGGTGTTTTGCAGTTGTCACAGGCCAAGTATGTTGATCAAATCCTGCAAAGGTTCAACATGAGCAGTGCAAAGCCAGTCAGCACGCCATTAGCGAATCATTTTCGTCTATCCAACGACCAGTCTCCTAAGACAGAAGAGGAAAGAAACTTCATGGCTAAAATTCCATATGCCTCAACCATTGGAAGTTTGATGTATGCCATGGTTTGTATGCAGGAACCGGATATTGCTCATGCGATGGAAGTTGTGAGCGGATATATGGCAAATCCTGGAAAGCAGCATTGGGATGCAGTAAAGTGGATATTGAGATATCTACGGGGAACTACTGATAAATGCTTATGCTTTAGACGAGGCGAGGTGACACTACGAGGTTTCGTAGATGCAGATTTCTTTGGCAGGTAGATCGCGGAAGAAGCACTACCGGTTATGTCTTCTGATTGGTGCTACTCTGATTAGTTGGATCTCGCAGATCTGAGAAGATTGTTGCGTTATCAACTCTGAGCGATGCGTGGCGATGGCAAGGGCTAGCAAAGAAATGATATGGTTACAAGGTTTGTTGGCAGAATTGAGTTTCAACCAGGAGAAGAATGTCTTGCACAGTGATAGTCAGAGTGCGATACATCTGGCAAAGAATTCGGCATTTCATTCTAGAACCAAGCATATTGGACTCCGTTATCACTTCATCAGATCACTTTTGGAAGATGGAGTGTTGAAACTTAAAAAGATTCAAGGTACCAAGAATCCGGCCGACATGATGACGAAAACAGTAACTAAGGAGAAACTGGAGCTGTGCTCAGCTTCAGTTGGTCTTCTACAATGAAGACAGAGGTGATGACCCACATCATATTTTTCACGTAGCTGCAAAATGAGATATCCCAAGGTGAAAGTTAGATTGTGAAGATTGATTGAAATCAGTCTTCAAGTGGGAGATTGTTAGTGGCAAACAAAGTCAAAAAAGAATGACTAGTGGCAGACAAAGACAAAGAAAGCAAAAATGGTCAAAAATTGGGGCTCAAGGAAAAACAAATGTGCAGGCTTCGTTGAATTGCAGTAAGAGTTGGTGCCAACAATTCCAATTTTTTCCCTATAAATACGAGGAGTGTTTGCAGTTTCAGTGACCATCTTATCAACACCAACAATTGAGAGAAAAGAGAGAGCTTCAGTGTAGAAGCTATACACGAAAGATAAAAGTGAGGAGAGTGATGAAGCCTTTGCGTAGGTAGAGAAAATACAGTGTGGTATTTTTTGTACTCCTCCTTTTGAGATAGTGAAATATATTGGTGTGGGTCCGTGGACGTAGGCAGTTGGCCGAACCACGTTAAATCTCGGTGTTTTATTTTGTGCTT
This sequence comes from Jasminum sambac, assembly GCA_018223645.1. NCBI lineage: Eukaryota > Viridiplantae > Streptophyta > Magnoliopsida > Lamiales > Oleaceae > Jasminum > Jasminum sambac. Next base: position 41,328,605 of record CP073647.1, on the reverse strand, counting down.
ATTTTAGCGTCCATTATTTTTTCTCCATCGCATTTATTTCGTCCCACTGATCTTGGGCGGAATTAGCAGCTCCTAGTTCCCCAACAGCAAAATGCTAGATGGAGAAGACTTCAACGAGGTTGTTTAACAAAAATTATTATTTTATAGTATTCCTGATAGTAATTTCAACAAAGCGTGAAATCCATGATAAATTTTTGATGGAACGATTGAATACAGTCAATAAGTGTGACGAGATAACAAACGCTGTTAGAAATTTTGATGTTTTAAATTATCCTTTTCATTTTAAAATTTTGAAGGAAATCCCTGAGAAATTGTCATAATAGATACAAAAATAAGCACAAATATAAAACACTGAGATTTACCATAGTTCAACAATGTGTTTACATCCATGGATTCGTACCAATATAATTCACTATCACAAAAGCTTTATCATTCAACTCACTGTTATATCTTGTGTATAGCTTCTACTGCGAATTGCTTACTTGCTAACTTCAACAAAAATATATGCGTGAATTGCTTACTTCCTAACTGTGTGACCAAGCGATCAATTAATGTATTAGTACTTCAGGGATTGTTTTTGTTGAAAAGTTAAAAAGCATGTTGAAATTTGTATACAATTTTTAGATATATATATATATATTACTTATTTATCACTCTAAAATTATTTAAATAAAAAAATCAAAAATGTATTTTTACGCCTGAATGCACATAAGCTTCCAATGCTTGCGGTTTGGACTTGCCGCCTTACTATGCCTCACGCCATTTAATTATCCCATTTTTAGCTATTTTGTCTACTAACGAACTGACGCCACATAAACAATTAACCTCATTTCATGTGATGCATATCATAATCTGCATTAATTAATTCAAAAATGAATATTTGGAACATTCATCCCTTATTTCTTGTTACCTTTCAGACGTGAGCTCAATGATGTATGCTCTAGTTGATCAGTATGTAATAGGTAGTTATTATTTGAAATCTAATTCACTCTACTAGTAGTACTATTTATGCAAAATAGATCATATCAGGGATACGTTTTGCAAAATAATAGACCTACCAATTGCTATTTTTTCCTATTTTGACATTGCATGATTTACAAAGATATAGGGTTTTAAAAAAAATGTTTTCCTCCTCAAAAGTTACATGAATGTGGCCGAGTCGCGTGGTGAGAAAATTCGATAAAAATGTAAAATTGCATCAAGTTGAAGTTTCTATGCATATGATGAAAGTTTTGCCTAACAAATGATACATTAATTCTCTCTGTTTAAAGAATACACGTTCAAATCTAAAAGTCATTTTTAATGGTTTCTTTTACGTATATTCCATAATTAATACATCACACTTCTCTCTGACTTTTTAAAATTAAAATTAGTATACATTTATTGCATATTAAATCGATCATTTCAATTCTTTCTATTTAGATAATTGTTGTCGTAGTTAAATTCTTTATGGAAAATTGACTCATTGTAATCAATGAGTCACAATGTAATAATGAATGTCTAGAGATAGAAGTTCCTCATTGCATTATCTATTTTAATTTTTATCACATTGGCTTAACATTTTACTAATCATTAACAAATACAGAATTTTAATTCTCTTCCTTTAGTTTCTTTTCCTTTTTCTTTTTACTCATTAATCCTACCAATTTATCCACCAATTTTCTAAATCCTTCGATGGTTGTGAATTTTTTTCTTATCTTGATGCAATATCTACTCAACACGACTTATTGTAAATGTTGCATTAAATTAATTGGCCTTATTTCGTAAAATCCATATATTTTAAATGTGAGTCGCTCATACTCTTAATTTATCTTCAAAGATTTTCAAACTATTTCCGAAGTACTCAACATGCCTCATAGTTAGTAGGATTGATGTTTCCGATCCCATTGAAAAATACTTTGGGCTAACTTGAGCTAGTCATGAGCTAATTGGACAGAAATTTAAAGTTGAAGTTTCTAGGCATGCCATCACATGTATAATATATTTGTACATTATATTGCAGTAGAGCCCATTTGCCTAAGCTTGTGACTTTTGTCATTTACAAGCAATAATGGCATGTAGGGTGCTATCTTATTTTTTGAAATTATAACTAGTCATGTAATTCCTTTTGATGGTTGTAGATTTTTGTTTTTATTTTGATGCGCAATATTTGGTGTACTTAAAAATACTAAATAACTTTTTATTTTTTATTTTAATTTCTTTCAATCATTAGATACCACTAGCTAATTTAAAGAAAGAAAAGGCATATCATAATTTGGTGACAATTAATCTGTTTGTAACGTCAAACAAATTAGCTATGGCTTTAAAAAAAAAAAATTGTCATGATAAATAGAACTATTCTATCAGATATTTAAAAGAGAAAACATAAGTACAGCTTACTTTAATTCATAGGAAATAAAAAAATTGAGATAGTTAAATATCGGATATAATAGTTCTAATTAATCTCGTTGCTATGTTGTACCATTTACTTTCCGCACTTTACACCTCCTTACCTTTAGCAAACTACACTTTGGTTTAACAATGAAATTTTATAATCTCTTTTTTGGTTTGTGATTTTAATGGAATTTTCCCATTTGTGTTGAATAAGCATACCTTGATTAATTTTGAACTTTTTCTTAGTGCTATCACTGGAACAACATGTGATAGCCTCAATCTCACCATTATTGGGGGAAGGAATGTAAGGGTAATTTATAATGTAAAGAATCATTCCCAATTGTTAGGAACCCTTTTGAGTGAAAGCACAAGAGAGCGAAGCGGTTGAAGCTATATATATATATATATATATATATATATATATATATATATATATATATGCCCAGTATAGTGGAAAATATATCATACCACATTTTTGTGTACATACGTCATTTTTGGGCCGGGAATAATATTTTTTTGCCTCCCTAGATATTTTTAAAATATATATATTTATAGTGCCGACTTAGTTGTAGGCACAAGAGCAACATGCATGTTTTGTGTTGATAATGACTTTGCTCATTTTTTACGGTTTTTATACGTTGATAGATGTCGATATATCATGAATTAATATTACGTTGCTTATTATGACTTGTTTATTTTGTAGGCAAGTTAAATAATAGATCCACCTAGATGTGGTTCAATTTTGGTTGCAACCTGATACTTTACTCGATTTTGACGTTTTAATTTGGTCATAAAAAACAAGCTAAATTTGGTCTTAATGGTCAACATGTCGAAGGACGAATATTTCAGTAATTACTTAATAATGAAGTGCACATTCATTGAATAAACACAATAATGGAAATATTATATGATCATATGTTGCTCAAACGTTTTCATAGACATGAACTAATACAAGACTTTGTGGCTTTTTTTTTTTTTAATCAAAAAGGAACATTCCATTAATGAAGCAAAGTAATTACAAGCACTCCTACGGGGCACATCCAACCCATTTGCAGCGTAGGGGACTCATCGCAACATGGAAGACCCAGACCAAAATAGAGCAAAACACAGCAACCAAAGCAAAGTCCTCCCACCCAACCCCGCCCCCAAAAAAAAGAAAAAGAAAAAGCATTAACATCACATCAAAAGGCTGGGAACATCCATCGCCATTACCCCAAAAACTAGAGCTACCATTCATAGCCTCAACCATCCGATTTGTCATCCGTCCCGGAAACAGAGCCGTCTTCTTCAGAGTCCTCCAGTGCCTCCACATTCCGCTGCCACATTTGCTTAAATTTTGGATTAGCTCGCACTAGAGCACGGGAATGGAAGAGATCCAATTTCCGTAGCCGTTGTGCAACAATTTCTCGCCTAATTTGCATTGGAGATCGGTGGGGATTTTGTTTCTCACCAATATCTCAAATTCCTTCATCATACACAGAAGCTCTTGGGGATTGAATACCGTAAAATTATTATGTAATTAAAACTAAAATTGAAAAAGAGAAAGAAAAAGGAAAAAGCTTAGGCGTTACGTTTCTTTGTTTTATTAGTTTTGTTTTCGATTTGAAAATATTGAAACAGCGTTACATTCGTTATTTTCGAAAATCCATTTTCGAAAACATTTTCAAGATTTGTATAGTGTTGAAATATTGTCAAAAATAAATCCAAAAGAGAAAATGAAAATTTTTGGTCAAAGTCCCAAACCAAATGCATTTTAAATTTTTTCAAAACAACAACTGAAAATAGAAAACACCAAAATATTTTCGAAAATGAAAACAGAAAATACAAAACAAACAGAACGGTCCATTACCTTTGCGGACTTCTTTGAATATTGGGGTTCACATGTGATTAGGACATGCTACTAATTAATAAATAAATATGTAATGCAACAGTTACATCCTCGAGTGATTAATAATTATAAACCGTTTGGGACAGCTAATTAGAAGTAAATTATTATTATTATTATTATTATTATTATTATTATTATTATTGAAGTATAGAAATAGAAGTAAAATTTTTAATAGTAAAGCTTTTGTTAAAAGAGTGTTGATTGTTTGGACGTAAAGTCCATAGCTTGAAAAGATAATGTTAATGAACGAACAAAATAAAAGGAAAACACATTAATGAATAATGAAATTGAAATATTTCCAACGTTGCTTGACAAGATACTACTAAAAAATGAATGTTAGAAACTTACACAATAAGAAGACCAGATCATTATTAAATAATCAATATACCTACGTCGAAATGATGATACAGAATTGAATTTCATTGCATTTCCTTCCATAATTTCAATTTCTAAAACTTAATTGAGATGTCAAATCACACTTAAAAGCATTGGCCTAGGTCTTTTTTGTGTTTGTAGGAATGTGAAGGTTGTGATTTTTCACAAACCAATGTGGCCATCCAATGATGAGAAGTGTAGGATTCTACGAGTTAACTAAGTTTGTGGATCCTTTACCGATTGAAGTTTCCATTGTGATGATTCTACTTTTCATCATGCAAAGTTAATTTCTATACTTGGTGTATTTGTATAGCAGTTGTATGTATGCAGGTGGGAAAATTAGATAGCAGAAGTAAAATCTAACATAACAAGGTTTAATTATTTTGTAGACGAAGTTGCATGTTTGTCAACTTTATTTTATTTGCCAACATTGTTGAATAGTATTTGTATGCCTATATACAACACTTCTTGAAGTAATGCTTTTGATGGTTGGCTTTACATTTCCAAGTGTTCACGAGAAACAATTAGAGCAATATGAGGTCCATGTTTCTTGTCATTGTGAAGTTACAATTTTGAGTTCCACTTTTGATATTCTTTTGCTTCTCATGTCACCAAATAATGTGAGCTTATCTAATTCACTGGAGATTATGCTTTTGTTTAGTCCAATTAGGCCTTGTTTTATTCAACATAATTCAACACAAATTTTATTAATTTTTTCTCTCTCATCATTTATAACCACTCATTCAATTATTTAATATCCTTTTCCCAAATTTCAACCACACGTTCAACACGTATATCAAGAAAATTAACTTTATTATCAATCAAACATACCCTTAAAATTCATCTAAGATGCAAATGTGTTGATCTCAATGGATTGTAGGCTCATAAAAAATGTAAGTAGCAATTAGCAAAAATCACAAAAAAAGACTTAGCATGCATGATCATGAAATGGAATAAAACAAGTTTCATCTGGTTTGAGTTATTCTTATTTGGAATTATTCCTTACAAAACAAACAAACAAAACAAACAATTTGATCTTAGTGGAATAAAATTGCATCCAATTATCAAAAAAATATAATAACTTAAAAATCCGGTATCCCATCTCAATCAAACATGCATATGGAGTTGAGTGTAATGATCATGCTCCTAATCATAGTCTTGTCTTCCGTCGAATAGACATCAATTTTCTTCAGGTTCTCGGTCTTATTGAATGAATAATGTGTTCCGAATCCATAAAATGACATAGCTGAATTATGTAAATCAACCTATAAAAATTAAAAATCACATTAGCACCATTATGCATTTCGGGGTGTGAAAGGCTTCAACAACTTATATGTTCTAATAATTCAAGAAAACTTGACATTGTTGCAAGATCTTCAATATCAACATGAGATTGATGCATAGACTACAAGTTAATTGCATATTTTTAATATACAAATCTATGCCAATAAAGATGGAAATGTTCTAAGTTTTGGCAAATTTTTTCTTCTTTTTTTTCTTTTTTTCTCTTCCAACTGAACCTTGTTTTAGCACACTGGTGTTTAACAATAATTCGTCAATTATCTATTTCACGGCAACCTTCACAAGAGCAACAAAATGTTCCATTTGTCATTTTTCCATCACTTCCTTTGTGTTCTTTACTTCTTTGAATATTAAAACCTACTTTGTAAGCATAAGCATTCTAAAAGTTGTAAGCTTGTTCTTTTGTTTCAAACTCATTGGTTGAGGAGGAATATATTTTGGAATCAATGGAATTAATATACTCATTACCATCAAATTTAACTTGATCCTCTTCGTTTTCATCTACCCCAATATTCGCCCTATGAAGATTGAAGAAGTACATCATTCTCTTCATTGTAAAAGTTAAACTTTTTACTAGATTGATATATGCTCTTATAGAGCTAGTGTTCATAATACAAAGGGCAAAAATCATTATGTTCTATTTCTACCTAAACTGTACAAATTAGCTCAACCACGACCTAAAGTCGATAAATAAATAAAATTTTGTCTAAAATATATAAAAATGATATTTCAAGTTCACACGCCTAAAACTTTCAACTTCTACTGATTAAATTTCTTGAAATAGAACTCTAAATGTAAATGGAAAAAAATAGATATATAATTCATAAGCACTGATGAATTTGGCACCAACCAATGTTCTTTCATTTCCGTCCACAATACTTACTTTTCAAATGTAATTAAAACCATAGGTCTTTTTGAAATTATAAAAATTACAGATTTTAGCCATAAAACAAAAAATCTACAGTTATTAGATTGAAAATAACAAGGGGTGACAAAATTTGAAATGTCGAATAGTAGATTTTAAGAAAAGAAACCATTACGCAGCCACTAAATTTGGGGGAAAAATGGACAATGGTAGAAGTTTTTCCTAACCTAATCTTTTTCGGGCTGTTAATTGCGTCGACGTTAGGTTCTTCAATATGTAAAACTATTCATCCAAATACTCATTTAAGCTGTACAAGATGAACTGGGTTTCTTTTTTTTTCATTTTTTTTTTTTTTTGGGAACGGAGATGAATTGGGTTTCAATTGGTCCTTTCTTTGATTTTCGGAAGACGGTGTGTTTCTTTACAAACGGCGTTAAGAGTTCAAGTAATTGGAAGATGATTACTCACTGTTAGTTGATGTATATAAATTGATGATGCCAAAAATCCTGATTGGCGGCGCAGCAATGGGAACAGGAATAGGGGCACAGCAGATTTTGCTTCCCATCAATGGCACTAAGTACTAACTATGACCCCATAAATGATGTAGTCGTTATTTATTTATTTATTTCTTTTTTGAAGGTGTAGATCATGTAATCTTAAGTTACGGTGAAAATCTTAGATGATAAATTAATTGTTATATGTGAGTGACTCAGGTGTAATACATATGGATCATTTGTAATTGACCAATTAGTTTTATGGTAGCATTTACCATATTTTATTGACAAAAATTTACAATGCCTAGAGGATTTATAATACTCGTAATAAATTTGAGACAATGAAGTGGCACTTTAAACTAGATTGTTATGGCTGGCGTTCACCTGCCAATCTGTTGGCAGCTTATGCTGCCAATAGGGGTGACGTGACGCCCTGTGAGGGTGCCACATTACCATCAAAAAAAAAATTTTTTTTGAATCTACGTTAAGTGAGATGAATAATACATAATTGTCCCCTGATGGTGGGGGGCCTCACCCGATCCCTATAAATATTTTCCCCAAAAATGAGGGTGTTGGCATGTTACGTTGCCAACTTGTTAGCAACGGAACATTACCGTTGCTCATAAATAAATGGAAAAAAACTTTCAATGTAATTAAATATTATTCGTTAATCTAATTGACCATTATAAATCTATCCATAGAAGTTAATTATCATGTCTCAAAACCTCAGCTTGATGCACCTGTTACATTTTCAGCAAACTTCCTTAACACACGACTCAACCTAGCTAATTCGGTTTAAGTTTGCATTGTTATCAAATTTTTTAGCGGCACGATTCATCATAATTCAAGTACGTACAATTTTTGTGTAGGAAACCCTATAAGTCGATCGCAAAGTAGATATGCCTAGTAATATAAAATGTAAAGAGGCAAGTGTTAAAGAAGTATTATTCTCATCAAAGCAGCAATCTCTTTCTCCAATTCGGACGATCCCAATTTTGGCTGCTTTCTTAACGGTTTCTACAATTTAATTTAATAATAATAATTGAATTGGCACATGTGGGTGCATGCTGGGCCCCTCTATTTTAACCAGTTCGATATAATAATTAATTAATAGAGTTTGAAAACTTTGTGAAGAGAGCATTTAATTTGTTCGGAGTATTATACTGTATATGGTTTCAAGTTTCAACAAAGATAAAAGCAAATACACGAAACCAAAACTATCCACGACAGTACAGTACAGTACAGTTTCCCTTCTACAACTTTGTTGATCTCTGGTTTTTAGAATATCATAGAATAACTTCTTATCCGATCCTCTTAGTTCATCATATCAATATTGTCCACAACAAGAAACGGGTCTCGATTGGGCTCAAGAAACTGGCATTTGGATTGTGGTGAAGGAATTTCTTCCATTCGTGACCAAAAGAGTGTGTTTTTACTGCATCAAACGAATTAAAGGTAAGTTTACAATCCTAAGTTGGGTTCGTGTATATAAAACCTGAATTTAAACATATATCCTATGTGTTTTCTAACATTTGTATCAGAACTCTTTTGGTTTGTTTCCATGCCTATGATGTTAATATATGGATCAATGCATCAAAAACTTAGTTTACGCTTTAATGGCGTATTTTCATACTACTGCTAAATATTAATTAGTGTATGTTCTTCTTTTCTTAGTACGTAGAACATGTCTGCAAAATTTCATGTCATTTGGATGTGTATAATATATTGAGGGAAAAACACAACCCTAGTTGAGAAACCAAAACCTTTGACCGACGATTGTAATTTTCTGCTAATTAACTTGGTTTCACTATGCATAACTGATAACTGGTATGGTTGAATTAAAGATATTGCAAAATCCTTTCCAGGGGTATAAAGATCATAAAATTTCAATTGAAGATGAGAGAGACATGGCCTATTTAAGTTCTGGTCATTTTGGGGTTCATACGGGGAAGATGATGAATAGTAATTAGGACAGAGAAACAAAAAAAGGAACAACAGCTCCTAGTGGGAGTCAAACACACCTTACCAGAAGTGAGGCGCGCGCCTTTACCACCTGACCATAAACGCGTTAAATGGCATAGAGTAGCAGCCGATTAAATTTATTCAAAAATTATATCATAATGGATTGATCAATTTTTTGCCAGCTTTTAGATAAAGAATACATGCAGAGGACACGTCCCTGCATCTTTCCCATATTTTCACTATGCATAAATTATTATTTTTTCATATCAAAAATTTTCTTTCATGTATTTTAGACTTAAAACCGTTTTAAAAAATGCATTAAAAAATTTTATTTTTGTGAAGCTTTACTAGCCCAGGTTCACGATAACCATGACCATAAGAGAATTTCTTCCAAACTTTGTGCATTGGAGCTATCATTTATCTTTCTCCTGAGTATGTTCTCCTTCGATCCCCAGTCGTCACCTTGTGATATGGTGATGATGGGCAAGAGAGAGACTTACTGGTAAACCCTTCTCCAGTTCACCAGTTTTGGATTGCATGTGTTATAGTTAGATTCAGTTCACCATTTCCACCCAATCAAGAAGGAAAACAGTTTGATATTAGTTAGGTCCAAAATGTAATATAGTTAGGCCCAAAAGTTAATTATCCATCTCGATTGAAACTCTATCAGCAACCTTTTCATCGTTCTATTCTGCGAAAAGGCGCAATTGCAAACCCTAATTCCCACAAATCTTGTAGAATTCAAATTACACCATAAAATTATTGGTTAATTTGTAATCTGGAGCTTGGCAGTTAATTTTTTTGGCTGGGATAATTCTTTTCTTTCATAATATTTGAGGAAATAAACTATTTTACTATCCATTATCCACTAAATGAGAAAGGAGTTTGGGGAAGAAAAGATAATGGCATTTAAAACTTTTGGCATTAATTTGGTTTGGGAAATTGGCATAACTCATACTAGCTACTTGGATGGGTGATTTACTGATTTACTGAGTAGGCATTTTGGGCGATTACGATATATGTTTGCTCAACAATAGATGATTGAGAACATAGAATTTTAAACTTTGAACAAAACTAATTTTCGTGAATCAAATTAATTTGCAATCATTATATACCAAATCAATTAAATGAAATTGTTACTTCAAACTATTTTTCTTATATTTTGTAAATTAATCTCCGTCAGGACCCTATTTCTCTAAATCGCTTAGGGCCCTATGAATTAAAGGCTAGGCGGCTAAGCCTATAGCTTTGAATAAAGAAGGAGATTATTATAAACAAAAAAATAATTAAAAAATATAAACAATTTATACTTATACCCCTCAATAGATTCATAAACAATTTATACTTATACCCCAATTTTTCACTCTTCCTTCATTCTCTAGCATCTGCCGTCGGGTGCCATTGCCACTGTGGTGGAGCAACCACCAACAACTTGGCAGTGGTCGTGCAGACCACCATTATCGTGGTATGTGACCACCCAGTTGGCGTGACCCAGAGGGTGTGGTGGTTGTGGCGATGGAGGCGGTGGTGGTTGTGGCGATGGAGGCGGTAGTGGTGCCTCATAATTTTTCCCTGATTTGTTAATTTGATTGTGAATTGTTAATTCAATTTTGTGAAATGTTAACTAAATAAGTTAATTGTTAAGATAGTATATTTTGAAATAATTAAAGGTGTAAGTAAACGTAGGAATAATTTTTTTCTTTAGTAATAATCCATGTAAAAGCCCTACCGCATAAAAGTGTATGAATTGATATTTAAGTGGAAATATATTTTGACCCACTATTATCGTAAAAGATTGATAGTTTTTCTTGTAGTTTGTATTCTATCTTCAGCCAAATTCAAGTATGGGACCGCTGGCAAATATATTTGGTATTCTAGGTACATCTTCGCTTTGATTAATTTCTTAATTATTGTACTTTACAGTATTCTACATAGAGAATTTTTTAAAAGTCAAAGCTAATATAGAAGCACAAATTTAACAATGTGTAAGGAATATCATTTCAGTCATGGTTTACTTGGCAACCATGTAAGTCCGTAATTAATTTTATTTGTGTTCTTGTTTAAATAACAAATTCATGTAAAAGTTAAATACTTATTTATGATTTTTATTTTTTGTAGGCCAACATTTAATAGAATTTTCAAAAATAAATCGACTAAAGAATATCAGTCCATCCCATATGTGATTGCGCTGTTTAGCGCAACCTTATGGGTATATAATGCGATTTTGAAGGGAAATGTCCCTTTTCTCCTTGCTATAAATACGGTTGGACGATGTCTCTTCGAGACTTTCTACATATTTTTATACATATACTACGCGACAAGGCATATTAAGGTAATAATAAACATAAGTGTTAAGTTAATATTAACTTATAAGTGTTCAATCTGATATTTAATGAGGTATATAAGCTAGTTGGAGGCATGGATCGACAAACAACTATAAAAGACCCTAATTAATTAAGATGAATAAGAAATAGTGTTATGTAGAAATTAAATATTGTTAATTCTATCATTAATTAATTCCATACAATTATATAATTCATCTGGTTTGTTATATTATTATCGATCATGCAAGTGGAGCATATATGCAACAATACTGAAACTATTTAATTTGTTACATAATATATATATATATATATATATATATATATATATATCTTGGGAAGCCTAGCCTGATCGATGGGGCATGCAACCTTCTATTATATCTCAGTTGATGAATAATAAGCTTCTACGCTTGGAGAAAATATATATTTATAAATTTTTTCAACTGTTGGAATAGTGTTGGAAGCTGTCTCTCCAGTTCTGCTATAAAACCTAGAAAGAGGAATTATCCGAGTGGCAAACCCTCCTCGATCGACCACAAGTTACGTACTGTGCTCTGAAATCAGGTAGCTCTCGATCATTTTTATCTGATAGATCGATGATGAATAATATACATGCTTAGAGAAAATATTTATAAATTTTTTCGACTGTGAGTGTTGGAAGCTGCCGCTTCAATTCTGCTATAAAACTCCTTTACAGTTGTGCTATAGATTAATAATAATTCCTAAACTTCATTCAAAAAAAAATCCCTAAACTTATCATTGTCACTTCTCAAGATGTCTTCTTTTTTTTTTTTTTTTTAGAAAAAAATTAGAAGAATAGATATAAGTAGAAAGACATAACTATTATGAGTAGGTTGGATGGAAAAAGACTGTCCGGGATACGAAACTCATCTGGTTTACCCACTAGCCGAAATATTTTAGCATCACAAATTGTACCATATCTCAGCTAATATATATAAACCATGTCAAGTCCAAATAACTTTTAGCAAACCCCAAAGTATTGCGAATGGAAAATTAGAAGAGAGTATTAGAGTACAACAAAGCACTGCACATTTTACACATCAAACAACTCTTTAATTAGAATCAACATGTAAGCTGTATATTCAAAACTTCATTAACCCATCCACTCCCATTTTAAAGTTTTCAAGGCATAGATAGAATTTATCCAATCATCTTGCTATATCAACTCAACTAAATATTATCATAAATTTGTAGTCCTAAGAACATACAGATAGAACTTTTCAGTGGCACAATGATTCGGTTGCCATTGACATAAGAGTGATTCTACATAGACATTGGAATTTGACATTTTTCATTGACATTGTTAATGTGGTATATTTTCATTGGATGGTGTAAATTTCCATTAAATGATAATCACATGGACACAAATTCATCATCCATTGAAAAAGTGATACATTAGAATGTCACTTAACAATGTCAATTTGGAATGTCTATATAAAATTATTCTTGACATAAAGTGTGAGACAGTCCAACCCCGAAAATGTCTAGGAAAAAAAGGGGGAAAATTGATTAGATTGTTGCTAACTAGCTAATTGATCATAAAAAAGACGAGGAACCTAAATTCATCATATAATTAATGTAATTTTTCCATAATACGCCAAAGCAGAGCCGGACTTTCCACGAGGCTCGAGAGGCCTCCGTCTCGGGGCCCGAAATTTAGAAATTTTTTGGGGGCCCAGAATTTCCAAGATGTTTTTTTATATATATTAAAGCACATAGAATTTAGTAACATAAAGCCTGGTGGTGTGGTGGATGAGTAGTTGCCACGTTTCATTACCCACCCAGGTTCGAAACGCCCTCAGTGCCAACTATTGTGTATTTTTTCAAAGTGATTTTAGTGACTAACCGGGCCTGCAAGGGAATTTAATGACTAAATGGGCCAACAAGGGTATTACGTATCCAATTCAAATTCTAGCCAGTAAACCTATTCCTATTACAAATTTACAATAGTAATTCACGCATCTTTTATATCGCTCGTCTTCAACAGTTCAACTCGAAAAACAAGGATATTCGTGCGCCATAACCATTAATTGCCGGTGTCGTTCAATTTTTTGAAGATTTTTGAAGGTTCGTATTTTCTCAGCATTGAATATTTGATATTACAATTTATATCCTAAACAATAAAAACTATAGTATATTTTTACTCCGTAAATACATAAGATTGACTTCTGTAATTCATTATTCCTTCTTTAATTCTTTATGATACAATTTTTCTTCATTTTATTTCAAAATTTAGTATTTTATGTGTATTTTAATTTAATTGGAGTTTTTCGCTTCAACTTTAGATTTTTAGTTCTTGATTGTCTTCTGGAATACTTTGTAGTTGACAAATTGAATCATTGGAATTATTATGTAATTTATGGTGCATCTAAAATGGAGAGGTCTAATTGAAAATACTCGGAAAAAATTCTTTCTAGTGATTTTTATTCTATTTTGGTAAATTTATTATTTTATTAGTATAGTCCAATTGTCCTAATGAGCTGGTAACATAAAAATGCTATAAGAGTAGGAGTTTTTCGTTGCTTGAAATTTGAAACACCGACACAGGTACAACTAGTTCGGATATTCGATTACAATTTGTTGATGGTTTCTATTGTTTTTTGTAGAACATTTTTGACCTTGTAAAATTCGAATCAAATGCCACCAAAATACTTGTCTGGAGCTCAAAAAAGGAAAAGAAAGCGTAATGAAGACGCATTAATTAAAAGTCAGGCTGGCGATATTGTCAAATACTTTAAGGGCAACTTAAGTACAGAGAGGGAAATAAGAGTTGACGATGTGGTTGAAACTTTGGTGAGCGAGGAACAAGAAAATCGGAATGACAATGATGGTGAACAACACGAGAATGTTGATGAAGTGAGTGAAGAGAAAGAAAATTTTGTTGAACAAGAAGGTATTAATAACGCCAATATGAATGAATTAAATGAGGAAAAAGAAGATAATGTCGATGTTGATCTCAGTGAGATAAATGAGGAGGAAGAAGAAGAAAATGTGAATGTGAGTCAATTGAATGAGGATGGAGAAGATGACATTCAACATAGCAATTCCTTGGATTTTTCTGATCCGGGGTGTTGGGATAACGTTGATCAAAAAATGAGAGATTTCTTAGTAGAAAGGGGTCCAAAGAGAGTTGATAGATCCTTTTTTCCTAAAGATGGTGCTGGAAGACATTTTGAGATAAGTATGTTGCTAATTCTGTCGGTAATTACCGACGGATTGTATTCCATTGGGAAAATTACCTATGCGACCTATAGCGACGAAAAAATTCGTTGGTGATATTCCGTCGGTGGGCAAGGTTGCCAACGGAAAAGTGGCCTTCACCAACGGATTTTTCCGTCGGTGAAGCCGCACTTTCTAGTAGTCGTAAAGAAAGACTAACAATTGTATACGTACAACCGCCATTTGTAAATCTATTTATTCAATTAAATTTTCCCCTAAAGGTTAGCATCAAACAATAATGTCATCATTATTTTGTAAAATTGGAAAGATTCCATAAATGTGTGACAACTTATTCAATTTGATTCAATAAAAATTTGCAAAATTTGCTTTCTCGGGCATATGAAAATCTACCTCATAGAATGTATGTAAGACAAATTGTAGACGCATGGCCCAGTCTCCATTCTGGTAAAAAAATTGTCAAATTCGCTTTCTTGGCGTTGTGAAAATCAGTTACATGTAAAACAAAGTGTCCACACTAATTCAGAAGTATTCTTATCAAAGCAGCAATCTCTTTCTCCAAATTCAGAAGTACGTAATGCGGAGCACTTGTGGACGAAACCCACTAATTTTGGCTGCTTTCTTCACCTTTTTTACAATTTAATAATAATAATAATAATAATTTAATTGGCGCATGCATGTGGGTGCTGGACCCCTCTTTTTTAACCAGCTCAATATATAGATCGACTTTGAGCATTTGTGAAGAGTATGCTTTCAAGTTTCAACACATATCTCTTCAAAAAAAAAAAAAAAAAAAGTTTCAATACATATATATAAACTAATAAAAGCAAATACACGAAACCAAAATTATCCACCACAGTACAGTAGTTTCCCTTCTACAACTTTGTTCTCTGGTTTTTAGAATATCGATCATAGAATAACTTCTAGCTAGTTCATCATATCAATATTGTCCATAACAAGCTAGAAGCGGGTCGCGGGGCGAGAAATTGGCATTTGGATTGTGGTGAAGGAATTTGTTCCATTCGTGACCAAAAGAGTACGTGTGTTTTTACTGCATCAAACGAATTAAAGGTAAGCTTACAATCCTAATTAAGTTCGGTATGTATATATATATATAAAAATTAAACCTGAATTTAAACATGTTATGCTGTGTGTTTTATAACATTTAATTTGTACGTATCAGAGCCCAGCCCTTTTGGTTTGTTTCCGTGCCTTATAACGTAACATGCCTATGATGTTAATATATGGATCAATGCATCAAAAAACTTGGTTTATGCTTTTAATGGCGTTTTTCATAATACAAAATAATTAATTAGTGAAATTCAAAATGTATGTTCTTCTTAGTACGTCGAACACGTGTGCAAAATTTCATATCATTTGGATGTGTATATATACTATATTATATAATATATATTCAGAGAAAAACACAACCCTAGTTAAGAAACCAAAAACTTTGACCGACCGTAATTTTCTGCGAACTGGGTTTCTTTCACTAGGCATAACTGATAACTGATATATATGGTTGAAAAGATATTTCAAATTAAATCCTTTCCAGCGGTACGTATAAAGATCATAAAATTTCAATTTAAGATCAGAGAGACATGGCCTGTTAAATTTATAGTCATTTTAGGGTTTCATTTGGGAAGATGATGAACAGTAATTTTTAAAAAATAAATAAATAAATAAAATGGAACAATCGCTCCTAGTGGGAGTCAAACACACCTTTGACTTGACCTTAGCAGAAGTGAGGCGCCTTTACCACCTGACCATAAACGCGTTAAATGGGATAGAGTAGCAGCTAGCTAGCGGATTAATTAAATTTATTCAAAAATTATTATATCATAATGGGTTGATCAATTTTTTGCCTTTCAGATAAAGACTACAGGGGACACGTTCCCGCATCTTTCCCATATTTCACTATACATAAACTATTTTTTCATATCAAAAATTTTCTTTTTATGTATTTTAGACTTAGACGTAAAACCGTTTTAAAAAATGCATTAAAAAAAAAAATTATTTTTGTGAAGCTTCACTAGATCCAGTTCACCAGTTCCACCCAATCAAGAAGGAAAAAGTTTGATATTAGTTAGGTCCAAAATGTTATATAGTTAGACCCAAAAAATTCCAGACACTCATTACCCATATCAATAGTTAGGCCGGCCCAAAAGTCAATTATCCATCTCGATTGAAACTCAGCAACCTTTTTATTTCAAATTCCCTCTCTGACTTCTCATCGTTCTGTTCTGCGAAAAGGAGCAATTGCAAACCCTAATTATATTCTGATAAATCTTGTAGAATTCAAATTACACCATAAAATTATTGATTAATTTGTAATCTGGAGCTCGGCTCGGCAGTTACTTTTTTTGGCCAGCCAGGATCATTCTTTTCTTTTATAATAATTGAGAAAATAAACTATTTTACTATCCATTATCCACTAATTAATGACAATTAATGGAGTTTGCGAAAGAAATGAGAATGGTATCTAAAACTTTTGGCATTTGGTTTGGGAAATTGGCCTAAGTACTCATACTACTTGGATGGATGGTTTACTGATTTACTGAGTAGGTATTTTGTATTAATTGATATTTAAGTGGAAATATATATATATTTTGACTTATTGTTATCGTACGTAAAAGATTGACAGTTTTTCTTGTAGTTAATTTGTATCCTATATATCTTCACCCAAATTCAAGTATGGGATTGTTGGCCAATATATTTGGGATTCTAGGTACATCTTCACTTTGATTAATTTAATTATTGTACTTTATAGTATACTACATAGAGATTTTTTTTCGTTTTTTTTTAAGTCATAGCTAATATAGAAGCACAAATTTAACAACTTGCAGGAAATATCATTTCAGTCATGGTTTACCTGGCACCCATGTAAGTCCGTAATTAATTTTCTTTTTGTTCTTGTTAAAATAATAAATTAATGTAAAAGTTAAGTACTTATTTATGACTTTTTTTTGTGCAGGCCAACATTTAATAGAATTTACAAGAAAAAGTCGACTGAAGAATATCAGTCGACGCCATATGTGATTGCACTGTTAAGCGCAACCTTATGGGTATATTATGCGATTTTAAAGGGAAATATCCCTTTTCTCCTTGCTATAAATATGGTTGGATGTCTCTTCGAGACTTTCTACATATGTTTATACATATATTATGCGACAAGGCATATTAAGGTAATAATAATAAATATGAGTTAAGTTAATATTAACTTATCAGTGTTTAATCTTATATTTAATGAAGTATTTAATTTTAAAGTTGAATTATAACAGGTGCAAACTTTGAGTTTGCTAGTACTTCTAAATTTTGTCGGACTTGGCCTCGTCGTTGTGCTGTCTGAGTTTCTACTAGAAGGCCAGAAGCGTAAAACCATTGTCGAATGGATTTGCGTTCTATTTTCGATTATAGCATATGCTGCACCTATGTGCATTTTGGTAAATTACTTTCTATTAGTTTTCCTATATATATTATGATAGTAATTAATTATTGTTATATAAACTTTTCGGATTTTTGACCCACAGAAACAAGTTTTTCAGACCAAAAGTGTCGAGTACATGCCATTTACTCTGTCATTTGTACTCACACTAAGCGCAGCCATTTGGTTCTTGTACGGCATATTCATTAATGACAATCTCATTGCAGTAAGTGTTTAAATCCACCATCATTTGATATAGTAGTATTTGCAATTTCAAAGTGAGTTTTAATATGTTGTTTTATTTATATGATGATAAGGTTCCAAATATGCTCGGAATCAGCTTTGGCATAATCCAAATGGTAGTGTATGTCTTATACAAGGATGCCAAGAAAACAACTACTGGTGAAGAGAACATTCTTGACCAAAGTACAATACTGAATATCGAGGAAGGTGTTGAAGATGCCCCTGCTGCCCCTATGTCAGGTAGCGGGGAAATTATTGAAGACCAAAGTATTGTAGTTATAGAGGAAAGTAATAGTTAATAAAGATTAGCCATACGGTTTAATTTGATCTTCTTACCTAATTCTCTCTCAAGTTATGTAAATAATTGTTAACTCATGTTTGATATCAAATCAATAAATATAATTGAGTGGTAGAAATGATGAGATATAAACATTATTTGTTTTATTTTTTTATTTTTAAAGAAACACAATTGACCATTCATTTCATATTACAAACCATCCACTTCAAATAATTATGCATAATAATGTGGAATACTGGTATCATCGAGTCAATCTGTAAGACTTGCAACCCCTGTAGAACAACTCCTCCTAAGCATAAGCCTCAGATATAAAAATTTAAATAATAACTCCTGTAGAGATATAAACATTAAATATTATTAAAGTTGTATCAAACAATTCCTAACCATAAGCCTCAGATACTCTACAATCACAAAATCACTTCAAGTTCAATTATTCTTCTTCACTCACTTGTTATCTCGGCCAAGAATATTCACAAAGCATTCAATCCACAGCCTACAACGAATGCAAAGCAAGAAGAGCCAATGTAAAACACGGCTTCAACTTTTTGCCTATACACAATACATAACTCACGGCACCACCACCGCCTCCACCGCTCTTCCACCATCATCACCAACTAACACTACAGCAAGCGCATACACTAGTTCTACCAACCAAACTCGGCAAGGTCCCAGCTCAACGGGTAAACCCCTCACACCAAAAATAATACGCAGCCCAATCCGTTTCAGCAATGAGGAAATTACGCAATTTAATGTTTTTAGCTTCCATTTTTCAAAAGTCCGGTGATTTCAAAATAATTGGTAAATTCAGGTGTACGTGGTTCAGCCCCATCACTCGGCCCAGTTTATTTATTATGCTCACCGGATTCACTTGTTATTTCTCGGCTTACACTTCGATTTCTCAGCCCCATCAAGCATTCGATTTCTGCAAATGAAATTACACTATCAGATTGATCCAGCAGCAGGTGAAGAACAATCTTAGATCCTTCACTCAGGCAACGAAGCTATGTACACAATTAAATTGAAAGATGAGGAAATGAAGCAATCTAAGGAATCGCTTAGAAGAGTCATGAATTTGAGCTCTTGGTTCCAATTGATGAATTCATCCCCAATGTACCCACTGATTTATGAAATGGAGAAGGGATTAAATTATTCTGTAAGGAATGGTAAAAGAAGGAAATCTAAGACTGAAGGAGGAAAAGTCTAGCAAATATTGTTTTTGTTGGTTTTCAAAGAATTTATTATTGTTACTTTATCTAGCAATGATGACCGCGTCGCACTAATTAACTCACAGCAAGAAATAAAAGAGTAATTAATGTGTTTTGTCTTCCACCAGCTCTTGGACTTATTTGCAAATTTTCTTGTATTGCATAGCTAACTGAAATATATGAACTTTGATTTATTTTTTTAAATAAAAAAAAGTAGAAGAAAAAACATGTGGTTCTAGTTGAAGAGAAGTCAAAATTAATCCTATTGCCTTGCTCTTCTACTTTTTTTTTTTCATTTTTCGGTCTTCTATTGAATGATTTTGAAATGACAATATGTGATTATGGTGATAATTTACTGATAATATATATGTATAAGCGCTTCTCTCACACACTCGTTTTCTATCTTTTCAAACGGTTCCCTCATTTGCATTATTTTTATATTTTTTTAATCTGATTTATTCAGTAAATTAGATGTCTAAAAGAGATACAATAATTGTATAGAAGTAAATGTTAAGAAAATTAGATGTGAAAATTCCACATTATATTTGAGGAAAGAATGAATAACATAACGTGATATGAAGAATTACACATTTTGTGTAATGCATTTTTAATGTATAATAGAATACAGAACAATGAATTAAATATTTTGTGTAATTAATCTTTTTATTCATTAGTGCATTACACTCTATGTGTAACACATGTGTAATGCACTGCACATTTTGTGTGAACAAAGAGATAAAGATTTTAAAAAGTAAATGTTAAAGAAACTTAATATTAAAACTTCTGCTCTAAGTTTGAGACATAAAAGAATAAAGTAATATAAATAATTACATACTCTATGTAATTTGTTTGTAATGTCTAATAGACTATAGACTAATAAATTACATATTATGTGCATCTAATGTGTAATAAATTATATATTTTTTATAATTAATGCTTTTATTCATTACTACATTACACTTTATTTGTAATGTATATAATTTTCCTTTTAGGCTCAAACTAATTACAGAGAATGAATTACAAATAAATTGCAGAGAATGTGTAATGCATTATATATAATGTTTAATGTGCAATGATATTGTAATGTGTTACACACTCATTACACATAGTGTGTAATGTGCATAATTATTTTAAAATTTGGAAAATTATAAGAGAAAAATGAAAGAGAATTAAATTTTTTTAAAAAAGTATAAAAAATCATATAAAAAATTAAAAATTTAAATGAAAAATCTCAATGTTAGTTACACTGTTACACATAGGAAAAATAAAAAAATAACGAAGGAAATAAGAAGAAATGTTTAAAATTATATAAGAAGAAGTGGGAAAAAAGAAATGTTTAAAAAAATAACAAAATATAGAAAGAATTGTGGGAAAAATAAAAAATGAATTAAAAACATAGAAATCAAATTATACAAGGAGTGGAAAAAAAAAAGAAATGTTTACAATGAAAATAACAAATATAGAAGAATTATGAGAAAATGAAAAAGAAATGAATGAAAATAAAAAAGAATGAATTAGAATCATTGAATGGGGCAGGTGAAGAATTGAACCCGAGACTCAACTTTTACATTCAAGCATCCTGCCAGTTGAGCTGGTCTTCAATTCAATCATTTCTCTTTCTTAGAAAAATATATCCTTGCAACTGAAAAAGGGGTTTTCGTAATTTTCCCTAGATGTTTCTGTGCAGCGACTAATTAATTTACTTTTACCTGATTTTTGAATAATTAAACATAAACTTTGGTATTAATGCAAAAACCCCTTCAGCAATTTCGGCTGCAATCAAGTTGGGCCTTAATCAAAATGTGAAGCCCAACACTAGTTGCCTTTAAATCAGAAGTAATCCACTTTCAATGCTAGGTCCTAATGTGTATTAGAATTTAAATTTTTATGCACTCTTATTAATTTTGACAAGTACTTTAACCCGCATGCGTTGCATGGGAAGATATTAGCATATTAGCCAGTAATCAAGCAAGACTTGTCATGCCATTTAGTCTTAATAGTGATAGCAAGTTCTTTATCCTCTGTAACAATGCATTCAACACATTCATCCCAAAAGCACCACAATTTGCATTATACTTAGAGAAGCTCTTCATATTCCCAAGTTGTAAAGCATATTGACCTATATTTCTTTTCTCAACAATAGACTCGGCGATGATAATGATACCCAGCTTACGTGCGGCCTTTAACATTGTTAATCTGCTGAGGGAGTTGGCTATCCCTCTACTATTCCAGATAAGGATATTATGCATAGACATAATCAGATGATTTACTCGTTCCCTTTCCCTTTCTCCGTAGTTTCATAGGGCTCTTTATCATATTTAGTTTGCTATCTTTTGGATTTGACTTGCTTCCCTTCTTATTCATACTTCCTTTACAAGATTTGGGATAACTGTAGCTGATTTTGCTGCAGTTTAGAACTAGCTGTGGGAGAGGATGATTTGGTTCTCTCTTGGAATGCCACGATTTCCTCAACTGATTCACAATCATTATTAAGAACATTTATATCTCCCAGTGCAGTGTATAATTGCTCCATAGGAACATCGTTTTCATCAGATGCTCCGTCAACCTCAGCAATTTCGATATTAGTGTCTAGCCTACTAACAGGATGTAAATGCTCCTCCAGAGGTTGAGAGTGAGCAGGGTTTTCCTTCACAGGGATGACAGACTTATGAGATTGAGTGGGCCTATGTTCTTCTTGTGACTGACTGCATTCTCCCTCTTTAACTTCATGAGGACAACTACTAATTTCTGGTTTTTTTTTTTTTTTCGTTTTTTTCTCTCTCTCTTTGGGCTTCCAAATCTTAATCTCCTCCACATCTTGAAGATGTGGTTCCTTATTTTCTCATTGGATGGCTTCCAATAACTTCCTCTTTAAGTCCTACATGCTTACAAAACAAGCCGAGGCTTAGTGACATCAATTTCGAGGCTTAGTGACATCAATTTCAACGCTTACAAAATAATCCTATCAATTCGAGGCTTAGTGACATCAATTTCAACGCAAATATGGGCCATACTAGTGCGTCCTATGAGATGCAGTTAGATCATCAAGTTTTATTGGGGTTCCTAGCGCTGCTGCAATTGAGAATAAAATGGCACGATCATAAAATACAAGTGGAAGGCGCGGTAGCAAAATCCAAATAGGGATGAATGACGATTCAATCGCAGGGTTGAAATTATACGTACACTTCATGACAAGCATGGGGTATCCTTTGATATAACATATCCGCTTCTGAAAAATTATGTAGTGGTCTTCCTTATTCTCCAAGTTAATGAAGATATGCTTCGAATCAAGAACTCCAATTTCAAATTGCCCCAATAATCTGAAAGAATTAAAACCACTCAAGATGTCTTGAACTTAGGCTTTTGGTGCAAAAATTTACAAATTAGCGACCACTTGAACCAATTGGATAGCCTGTGCAATTCATCAGTACTCATTGGAATATGGTACACATTGATCAGAACCTCCATGAGAAGTAACATCTTCGGAATTCTTGGTTTTCACCGGTGCGATGTAGCGATTTTGTAGGATTTCTGCATAGCTTTTCATGGGCAAAGGGGGTGGGTCGTTCTCACCGGCCTCCATATATGAGGGTCAAAAACAGGCAGAGGTGTACTTTCCAAATCTGAGCGACGGAATTTAGGCGAGATAGAGAATTTTCCCAATATCCGTATTGTTACATTAATTTTTATGATTTAAATTACAAATCAAATAAATATCTAGTTACCAGTTAACATCATTAATATTTTATCCAAAATTGACTCCTTAAAATAAAATAAAATAAAATAAAAAGCCCCTTCATTATTACCATTCTTGGACTCAGGTTTGTTGCATTACCCGATTATAACGATCTCTAATTTGTATTCAAAGGCAACAAAAAAAAAAAAATTTTGAAAGAATTTCAAATATAAGATTGAATATTGAATATAGCAAATCAATTCATGCGGCCATTAATAACGCAATCTTTATCAATAACACTACAAAAGAAACCTTATCAATTACAAGATTAGAATGAAACTTTGGCAACAAAATTTTTAGTATTTTTTTCTTTTTCCCTTTCTATATAAGTACAATATGGAGAGGGAAACATTATCAAAACGAAATTTAGAAAGCTGAAGATTATTTTCATTTTCATTTTATTTGTAGTGTTATTTCAAGAAGCGAGCAGTTTTCACTCCACTATTGGATACTATATCCATGTTGTGAATGGGCTTCCAGCCAATCACAACTCATTATGAGTTCATTGTGCAGGGAAGCACGAAGAGTTGATTAACCGTACTTTAGCGAGAAATGAAGATTTTCATTGGCATTTCTTTGAAGGAATCATCGGCGAGACTTTTGTACTTCTGTCACTTCTGGTGGGGCCCAAAGAAAAAGGCTTTTGAAGTTTTTAATAATGGAGATGATTGTAAAATTTGTGTTATTGTCTTGTTAAAGAAGATGGGTTTTACTTTGCCAAGGTAAACCATCCTTCTCCATGATTTGCACAGAAAATGTGACTGGTCCTGAGAATTCAACCTCTTATCCGAGCATTTTATTTTATGTACCTGTCATTGATTGGACAAAATAAAATTTATTCTTCGGTTGTTGCTGAATTTTATGTCAAAAATACATGTCATCTTTGATGTTGTTTATTTTGAGTCGATCAACGGTTTAATCGATAGAAAATGAAAAAACAAATCATAACTCGAAAACGCTCTTGTTTGATGAAAAATTATACGATAATAGAATATGATTTGGTTGACAAAATTATGATGTATCAAAATTCTATAATTTATCATTGATTGATTTACTATCTTAAATTTTACATGTGAGTTAGCATTTATGGTGATAAATTACTCTCAATTTATCATCACATGATTAATGACTTGCAAGATTTCATAACGAATATCATTATTCATTTCAAACGATCCATATCACATTTATTATCTTGCAAAAATTTTTAAAAAAATAAAAAATGAAAAGTGTAAATGGGATGGAAAATTTTTCAAAACTCATTTTGTTTTATTGATATATAGATATAGATATAGATAAGAAACATTGTAAACATTATATTAATTTTTTTTTAGGTGGAAAAGAGTAATAAATATAGGATGTAATATACCAAATCAATTAACACTACCATCAACCGTCCAGTCTTTATCCATAACATTACACAAGAAACATGATTAATTACAAGTGCTTAAAGCACAACATCAATTAATTTACCTGAAAATTTGAATCCATTATTTTGGTTGAATTGAATTGCCTGAAATTCGTTTTCTTTCCAAGCAAATCCCAACTTTTCAATCAAATACACCTAAATTCCAGCCAACTACACCCAACGACCATTCTTGTCTAATCTAGTTTCTAGTTGGCATTTATTGTTTTAAAAAGCCCAACTTAGTGTTTTGCAACAACTCAATTATACCTGATTCTTTTTTTTTTTGTCACTTAACATTAATATTTGTGTTAAGCGCACAATTAATATAATTATTATACCTTATTTGTGAAATATCAAACCTCTAACTTTATGTTAGTGTAAAAAGCCTATAATATTATATACGCCTTTAATAATATTACCTACCCTGGTAATCATGACCAAAACGCTTAAAAATCACAATTTTAACCACAACCACACATGAGCACTTTTACCTTTAATTGAGAAAAAATAAACTAGAAAGCTAGACATCTTTCAAGTATTGCATGAGAATAAGCACTTTTACCATTAATTTTATTGTTTTGTGAAAATTAAACTTCATATCATTTGCATATTTTAGTTATCCAGACATCTTATAATACTCACTTTTATTTGACATAATTTTTTTTTTTTAAAGATAGTAAAATAAATACTAGTGATCTCTTATCCATGTATAAACATGTTAAAATGCTCACACGTTGATGTAACAATTTGAAAGTAGCTCGTGGTGTAACTCACACATTGATGTGGATCACTTCCCATTTCAATGTGCTAGCATTTTAACATGGCCACAACGTGAGTAAGGGATGAGTGATAAAATAAAGACACATGAAAGAAACATTCTCATTGGGGGAGAGTGAAATTCCCAGATGTTTCCATCAAATCAAGACACATGAAAGAAACGTTCTCATTGGGGGACAGTGAAATTCCCAAATGTTTCCATCAAACTCAAACATATAAAAAAAGAGGCAAAAAAAAGGCCAATTACGTACAAGCACGACACTTTCTCCATTTGTTTTTTCTCACCCAAACCAAAGAAGAAGCCCCTCAACGTAACATCACTATCTCTCCTCTCCTTTTTTTGTTTTTTGTTTTTTTCAAAGACAAGATATTCTATGAAGTCCTTTAACCCCCAAATCAAAATTTCTCAAACTAGCGAGAGACTGATCATATAGTTACATCTTTATCACCTCTTGCAATCTAATTAATTAGTTTGTGTATACATTTAAAATTTCTATTATTGAAACATATGGATATAAGCAACTATGCCTGTGGAACTCACTAACTCAAATTTTAGAAGTTATTGTAGAACGTACCACTGGAACTAAGTACAAAACACAGAGCCTTAAGTTGAATAGTTGAGTCAACAGTTACACGAAAGGGGGTTGTTGAATTAGATTATGTTGAGGCTACTGTAATTAAAGCCAAGACAAGATCAGTGGAGACACAAAAATAATATCTGTTGAGAAAAATAATGGGCTAAAATAAGCACAAATATAAAGCAGAGATTTAACGTGGAACGTTTAACCGCCTACGTCGCGGACCCACACTCAAAATATTTCACTATCACAAAATGAGAGACAAAAAAAATACCATGCTGATTTTTTCTCTGCTATGAAAGGCTTTATCACTCCACTCACTTTTTATCTCTCGTGTATAGCTTCTACCTTTATTCTCTCTCTACCAAGATCTCTCTCTTTTTCTCTCGATTGGTGTTGTAGTTGTGGTATGTAACAATGCAAATGGAGCTCAATTTATAGGCAAAATTGGGGGCAAATATGGAAGAAAAACTTGCACCTAATCCTTTTGACTTTGAAAATATTTTGGCTAATTTCAAAAGCCATAATTTTAGTGACCATTTTTTCTTGCCTCCCACTCAACAATCTCCACTTATTGATTTTAATCAATCTTCACAATCATCTTTCACCTTGGGATATCTCATTTTGCGAAGTGAAAAATATGATGTGGGTCACCACCTCGTCTTCATTCTGAGAAGACCAACTGGTGCATAGCTCCGGTTTCTCCTTAGTTCTTGTCTTTGTCATCATGTGGTGGATTCTTGCGCCTTGAATCTTTCAAGCGTCAATACTCCATCTTCCAAAAGTGATCGATGAAGTGATAACGAGTCAACATGTTTGGTTACGGAATGAAATGCCGAATTCTTTGCGGATGTATCGCACTATCAGCATGCAAGACATTCTTCTCTGTTAAACCCAATGCCGCTAACAAACCTTGTAACCATATCATCTCTTTGCTAGCCTGCAGTTCTTGCCTGCGTGCTACGTACGTAGTTGATAATGCAACAATCTTCACGTATCTGCGAAATCCAACTAGCTGCAAAGAGCATAGCGTGAAGATATAACCGGTAGTGCTTCTTCCGCGATCTACCTCACCAAGAAAATCACGCATCTAAAACCTCGTAGTTTCACTTCCGCCACGTCTAAAGCATAAGCATTTATCGGTGGTTCCCCGTAGATATCTCAATATCCACTTTATCGCATCCCAATCTTGCTTTCAGGATTTGCCATATATCTGCTCACAACTCCTTTGCATGAGCAATATGGTCTGCGGTACAAACCATGGCATACATCAAACTTCCAATGGTGAGGCATATGGAATTTTAGCCATGAAGTTTCTCTCCTCTTACGCCTTAGGAGGCGGTGGATTGGATAGACGGAAATGATTCGCTAATGGCGTCTTGATCGGCTTTGCATGCCTTGCATGTTGAACCTTTGCGAGGATTTGATCAACATACTTGGCTGTGACAACCGTGCAAAACACCCTTTGCTTGTCTCTACAAATTCTCATCCCTAGAATTTGCTTTGCTTCTCCCAAGTCCTTCATTTCCAAATTCCATAGATAGTTGCTTCTTCAACTTCTTGATCTCGTCCATGTCAGAAGCTGCTACTAACATGTCATCGACATAAAGTAGCAAAATGATATAAATTTGGACTCGAACACTTTGAGTAGCAACAATGGTGACATTACACTTCATGTAGCCATTTTTCTCGCATAAATCCATCAAATTTCTTGTACCACTTTCAGGCGCTTGCTTTAAGCCGTATAGGCTTTTCTTCAATTTGCATACCCGACTTCTCCTTTCCTTTCCTTTGAGAAGCCTTCCAGGTTCTTGCATATAGATTTCCTCCTCTAAGTTACCATGGAGGAAAGCGGTTTTCCCGCATCTCTTGCTCCAAGTGCAAGCCCTCCAGCAACAATGCTCCAACATCGATCGAATTGTTGTGACTTTCACAATGGCGAAAAAATCTACGTAGTCAATTCCTTCTTTCTGTTTGGAAAACCTTTGACTACCAATCTGTGTATACCTCTTTGAACCATCATGTTCTTCTTTGATTACGTACACCATTTGTTATTAGAGCTTTCTTCCTCTGAGCAACTCGGCTAGTTCCGCGTCGGTTGGAGATGAGACTTTATCTCATCTTTCATTGCAAGCTCCCACTTAGAATCTCCCACCGACATGCCTCGTCATAGCATTCAGAGTTCCACCGCATCGATGAGCAACATGTAGTTCATGTACTTTCGATTGGAACATGAGGTCGACTTGACCTCTCACAATGGGTGGAGGTGGAGGCGTGGTGAATCAACCTCGAGGCGGGCTCTACTGTGCGCAAACTCTCATCATGCCTTTGGCGTACTTCCTTGCAGGTGTCGTCCGAACATATGTTGGATCGTCATTTGTTGTGTCATTGGGCGCATTGCATTGCCTCCTTGTACATTGCCTTTCATTGAATATGACATCCCGGCCGATGAGTTTTTGTTACTGGGTCATCCCAGCGGTACCGAACTCGTCTCCACCATATCAACAAAGTACACTTTAGTGATTTGAGTCTAACTTACTCTGGCATTGTCACTAATGTGCACATCTGGCGACACAACCAAATACTTTCAAATGAGAAAAGTTTCACTTCTTTCCCGCTCAAACTTCTTCCCAGATCTCAGATCTCAATGGTACCGACGGTCCACGATTAACTAGGTATGTCGCCGTATTGTGACTTCCGCCTAAGCGTTTTGGCGGGCGGCATGTATCCTCATGCTCGGCTCTTTTACGTCAGCGTCAGATTCATGCGTTACGCAACTCCATTCCCTGCGGTGTTCCTGGCAATGTTCGCTCGAAATTGATGCCATTTTGGTAACAAAATTTCTTGAACGCCAAATCTTACGTACTCTCCACCATTGTCGGATCTCAACTTCTTTACTGCCAAACCGGTTCATTCTCCACTATGGCCTTCCACTTCTTGACGCCTCGAACACATGGTTTGTGTCTCAAGAAGTAAACCCACACCTTTCAGAGTGGTCATCAATGAAAGTCACTCAGTATGACTTTCCGCCAATGTCGATAAGCTGGTTGGACCTACACATACGTGTGGACAAGTTCAAGCTTCTCTTTCTTTGGGATTACGCCACTTGTATTGAAACTCACCGTTCGCTTCCCGAAAATACAACTTTACTAAAGTCTAAATCAATAGACTGAAGCCCGGTGGTAGTTTCCTTTTGCATGCATGTACTTGAGCCCTTCGGCTCATATGCCCAAGTCTTTGGTGCCACAAGTTCGCATCCTTGCTATCGACAGCTGCGATTGTCATACGATTCGCTGCAAGTAGGTGTATGGGGTGCCACTATCCTTGCCCACGTCTGCGATTATCATGGCCCCGGTGATTTTCCAATTATCACCAGAGAAGCTTGTGTCACATCCTTCTCTCGACAAGCGTTTGACTGGAGATCAAATTTTTCCTCAACTACGGAATATGTCTCACGTCCTTCAATTTCCATACGCATCCATTGACATTGATACGTACTTCTCCTATGCCCACCACTTGTTGCAAGGATGATAAGTCTCCAGAGATATACTTCTCAGAAGTTTCGACACATAATTTGCAAAAAAGTGTCGATTTGCGGTGGCATGGAGCGATGCTCGAGTCTATTACCCAATAGTCAGACTTCTTCTCCATGGAGCATATCAACGCATCACGCAGCGTTTCTTGATCCGCGACATTGACCTCGGTCTTGTTCTCCGTTTCCTTTGGAGTGCCCTACACGATTTTGTAGTGCCCAACTTGACAAATTCCAACATGCAACATGACTTTGACTTGTTGGAATTTACGTGATTTTTGGATCTCGATGCCATTCCTCGACTTACTCGCCCACGCCCATGTTCTCTATTTGAACCGCCCTTTGCTATCTACATTGAAAGCGGCCGGAAGTTGTTTGCATCATTGTCTCCGGATCTCTCGATCCAAGATCATGCTCTAGCGTCATCGAACTTCAATTCGACTTACCGGCCGAAGCGATGGCCGCCACTGCTTTGTCCGTGCCATTCGACTCGACGCAAGAATTAATAGAAGCTTCATCACTAAAAGTGATTTCCACCGTGGGTCAATTGGTCTACTACCTCATTGAATTCGTTGAGGTGTTCTCCAAATCTCCCGCTTTCCATCATCTTCATATTGAACAATTTCTTGATCAAATGAACTTTATTTCTTTGCAGACTACTGTTCATACATCTTTGGATAGAGCTGCCATGAGAGACGCCGTTGTCTTCTCATTTTTAATGTTGAAAGCGACCGACTTTGATAGGGTCAATCTAATTGCGCCAGTGCTTTTCGATCAAGCACCTCCCATTCGTCGTCTTTCGTCTTCGGCTTTTCTTTCAACGGCTTATATAGGTCCTTACGATACAAATAGTCCTCCATTTGCATTTTCCAATATCCAAATTTTTTCCATCAAACTTATCAATTTTGGAAATTCTCAAATGTCGCCATTACTCCCCACTCGAACAAAATGTGATTTTTAGGTAAATCGTTTCGATGTGGAAGATCGGTCTATCTTTATGCAACCTGAGCATACTAAAATTTCAAGAGATATCACAAACCAATCTCTCGATCTGAGTTGTTGAGGAACTAGCGTTCTTAATTCCGCCAAGATCAGTGGGACACAAAAATAATATCTGTGAGAAAATAATGGGCTAAAAATAAGCACAAATATAAAACACCGAGATTTAACGTGGTTAAATCGCTACGCCCACGACTCCACACTGCAAAAATATTTCACTATCACAAAAATGAGGAGCATAAAAAATACCACCCGTATTTTTTCTCTCGCCTACGCAGCGCTTTATCACTCCACTCACTTTTATCTCTCGCGTGTATAAACTTCTACTCAAGCTCTCTACACAAGATCTCTCTCTTTTTCTCTCGATTGGTGTTGTAGTTGTGGTATGTAACAATGCAAAATGGAGCTCAATTTATAGGCAAAATTGGGGGGCAAATATGGAAGAAAAACTTGCACCTAATCCTTTTGACTTTGAAAATATTTCCAATTTCCAAAAGCGATAATTCTTGACCATTTTTTCTTACCTCCCACCTAACAGATTACACTAGATTAACTCTATACGTTCCATAGCCACAGGCTAAATAATTTCAGTATGGGTTATTGAATAGATTAATTAAATTAGATTAACTACAGACATGCCATAGCCACAGGTTGAATAATCAGTATTTAGTACCATGCCTGCTCGTCAAATTTTTCATCTTTTTTGGAATCTGTAATTGTAACCACCCAACTTTAATTACTAATTCTTATTATTATTATTATTATTATTATTATTATTATTATTATTATTATTATTATTATCACGCTCGTGCGATGCACGTGAACAATTAAATTTATGGACTATAAATAATTGATATAAAATTATAAATATAAATGTTGAATTACATAATTGATGTAATTTATGCATGGGAGATTGTATAGTTATAAACAATTATTGAAATCTATAATATTGTACATTATAGTCAATGAAAAAATGCAGAGTAAATTCACGATTATAGAGTATAAAAATTCACGTGCCTCACATAATTAAGAAATTTATCAAAACGTTTACTTTAATTCTAATTGCCGTGCATAGTATTGTACAACAATGCTCGTGGAGAATAATTAATTGTAAACGAACAATTGGGAATGAATATATAAAAATTCTTTGATTATCAAAACGTATCTTTCTCGTTGCTACATATTAAATTTATATTGAAGACCTTTTTTTTTCTGAAATGAACATTACGCACTCTAAATTTTATGATTTTATGCATTCTTTTAGTAATTACTTGTACTTGCTACTTAATTTTAGCTCTGTCTTATAAAAAGTACTATGCGTAATTTTATGCAATTTAAATTTGTAGTGATACCAACAATTTTCCATATCTGCATATTTCATTTGATTTCTTTCCACATCTATATAATTCATTTGATTTCTTTTCATTTACGTAAACTGTATATTAATTGTAGAAATAAAAAATTTTTAATTTTAATTTTATACGCTTAGAAAAGGCAAAAAGCGTGCAATGCAAAATTCAGTTAGTGAGTATATCACATTAGTCGTATTAAAAATGAAAAATATCAATTAATTTTTTTAATTAGAAATCGTGTGTCATGTTGGTACTGTCAATAGGGCATCCGCCAAACGTGACACTTCAATTATAATAATTTAAGGATTAATAAATTACTATTTTACTTAAAAATAAATAAATTATTCGACATAAATCAAACTATAATTTTAACCACTCACTATTTGATTTTTAAAAAGAAAAAAACCTAAGATACCCACTATTTTTGAACATACCAATTCACAAAATCAAGCTAAACTATTAAAACCTACAATTTTATCACGATAAAATTAAATAAAAATAAAAAATATTTATTATTTAATTATTTTGAATTAGAACTTTGAAAAATGAAGTTATATTTAAAGTCTTTCGAAAATAAATTTTTTCTCATTAAATGTTTGTTTTAAATATTGGCTTATTTTCAATTATATTTTTAATTGCTGCTAATTAATGTTGGTTTATTTCCAAAGCTAATTTTATAATTTTCTTAAAATATTTAATGTGTGTCTTGTTAGCATCTTTGCCTACGTGAAACTTCACAAATTATAATATAAAGATTAATTGTATGATAATATAACAATTCAAAATATAAAGATAAAGATTGATAAATTATTCTTTATTTAAAAATAGATAAGTTATTCAGTGAAAATTCAATTATAATTATAGCACTCACTATTTGATTTAAGAATAATCCAATATTTGAATAATTCAATACACATTACAAATCAAAACTATCTAAAACTATAATATTTTTTAACACGGTAAAAATAAATAAATATTATTTAATGCTTTTAATTAGAAATTTGAAAAATGAAATTATATTTAAAGTTTTTCCAAAACTAATTTTTTTCTTATTAAATTTTATTTATCACATTTAACGATAAATTTATGTTTCATTAAAAAAATATTTATATTTAAAGAATTTTTCTTATTTAAAACTATCAATTAATGTTGGTTTATTTCCAAAAGTAGAATTTTCTTTTTTTTTTTACTACAAAACTGATTTTTATGATTTTTTAAATATTAATGAGTGAGTGCCACGTTGGCACTACTGCCAACATGGCACTCTTCTTTTTATAATATAAAGATGATTATTATTATTATTATTATTATTATTATTATTATTATTATTCCTCATAAAATAAGTGATTTTTTTAAAGAATTAAAAAAATTCAAAACATGAGCATTTTTTTAGGTTACGTCATACGAAATTTAGGTCATTCAGATTTATTTTCATTGCAGTTACTTAAAATATGAGTGCCCCAAATAATTATTTTATGTTGAAGTACATTCAAAGTTTTTCAAATGATATAATTTTCAAGAGGATTAAAAATTCAAAAAATGAGTGATTTTCTTAGGTTATAGCATATAAGTTTTAGGTTGTTCGAAAAAAATGCTTTAATGCAATATAATAACTTAAATGCATATAAGCCAAATAATTATTTCATGTGAAAGTACATTTAAACGGTTGACAAATAGTATAACTTTAAAAATGGTTTTAAAAATTCAAAAAATGAGTGATTTTATTAGGTTATAGAATACGAATTTTAGGTCGTTGGAAAACAATTCAGGAATGCAATATAAATAACTTAATACACAAATAAGAAATGCGAATAATTATATTGTGTAAAAATACATTGAAATGACTTTCAATGAGATATTTTTCAAGAGTACAAAAAAGGTCCAGAAATATATGAGTGATTTCCTAGCTTCTATAATATGAATATTAGGTCATCCGAAAAAAAACTCTTGAATGTAATATAAATAACTTAAAACACGAGTACGGAAGGCGAACAACTATTTTATATAAAAGTATATTAAAAAGGTTTGCAAATGGTACAACTAATTAATTTTCCAAATGACTGAAAAAAAATTAAAAATAAATTATTTTTATAGGCTATAGTGCCTACTGCCTACTCAACTTAATTTGCACTAATATTTCTTAGTACTACACCATTCTAGCATTGTATTTTATATCTTGTATTACAGTATTTCTAGTAGATGGGTTTGGTTTTTTTCGCCCTTCTCCCAAACGGCCAAATAATGATTGAGATGGAATTTTTTTTTTTTTTGGTTTTTTTTTTTTTTGGGGTTGGTGGGGGGTGTTTGGAAATGAAACAACTCTTTCTTCTTTTTTCCCTTTCGGCCTTTCCCCTATATTTTTGCCAACCGCTATATATGCTTTTAGTCTGTTACCACCATAAATATATATTGATAGATAATGTAATATTTCACATTCAAACGACCACACAGTTGAGCACGAATGCTCCAAAACACCTGGGTGTATCATAGTATTGGTATTCTCGGGTATTTTCTTATCACATACGACCTTTATTTGGATAATTGAGATTAGATCTGGAATTACCACGGCGAGACGAAACTCCATTAGTTTAGAAAATTTTCAAGCACTGTCATTTGCTCAAATTTAAAATTTTTGGTTAAAATCAAAGTTTTTGAAAGTTTTTTGCCAAAAACTTTAACTTTGCGCAAATAACGCCTGAAAATTTTCTGGGCCACCGTCTCACCATACTGGTTTTAGATCTGATCTCGATTTTTCTAACGAAGATCGTATGTGACAGAAAAAATATCCGAAAATATTCTCATAACTATAACACACCCGGATATACTGGATCATTAGGCTACATTTGAGATGCTGCAATATGCAAACATAAACCCGCACATTTGAGAGATATCAATTTTGGGCATCAATGATCCCTTCCCCATATGGGGAGTCTGTCCACGCCACATGTCCCCCTAATTGGAGGGGGACCTCAAGTGGGACCCTGATTTGAGGCCCCCCTCCAATCGGGAGGACACGTAGTGTGGGAAACATCTCCACATGAAAAGGAGATCAATTCTCTAATTTTGGGTGGCCAAACACTGTATCCCATGACAAAAGATAACAAAACATTCGTAAGACATTTCACAATCAACGCTCCGTTTAACACCATACCAATCAATATAATGATAAATACTCTTCGGTTATGATTGATGAAATTTCCGGCGCTGTCCATAATAAAATATTAGCTATCCATGAAAAGAATAACTAAATAAAATTGTGTGAATAAAATGTGTAGACAATGCTCTAATTACTTTATAGCATTTGATGTTTTCAGTGATTGCTTTGTAAAAAGGATTTTTTTTTTTTTTGTTTAAAGTAGATTTTTGTCATCCATGAATTTATCCCTACACTGATTTGTATAGTAATTAGTAGCAGAACCGAAAGTTAGGGGTACAAAAATTGAAGATTATAGCCTTATTCAAACTAATTTTTAAGAGTATGAGTATGACTCTTTATTTGAGAAAAATAATTTCATAATTAATAGTTGAATTAGTGAAACTTTGGCCTAATTAACATATTCCATCATTGTAATAAAAAATATAATAATATTTTCTTGTGGCCTTGCTTTGATATATAATATATTGACTTAATATCTGAATTGTTACATTAATTATTATGATTTAAATTACAAATCAATTAAATATCTAGTTACTAATAAACACTTTTAATTAACATCATTGATCTTTTTTCAAAAATTGACTTTAAAAAAATTCATTATCACCGTTCTTGGACCCAGGTTTGATGTATTACCCTATTCTAACGATCTTTAATTTGTACTCTTAATTTTTTTTTTTTTGAAAGAATATTAAATATAAGATTGAAGCATGAATGGATGTAATTTTTACCAACTTTTACCACTTTTTACCACTTTTTACCACTTTTTCCACTTTTTTCTCTCTCCTAAATCAATCACATCCACATATCTCATCACATCCATAAATCTCAACCACTCACATCCACCCATTATCTCTCATCTTTTACTTTAAAACACTTTAAAACACTTTTAATTTACTCCCATTCACCCTATGAATATAGCAAATCAATTCATGCAGCCATTAATAACGCAATCTTTATGAATAACACTACAAAAGAAACCTTGTCAATTACATGATTAGAATGAGATTCTCGCAACAAAATTTTTAGTTTTTTTTCTTTCCTTTCGATATAAGTACAACATAGAGAGGGGAACATTATCAAAACGAAACTCGGAAAGATGAAGATCATTTTCATTTTCATTTTATTTGTAATGTTATTTCAAGAAGCGAGCAGTTTTCACTTCACTGCTGGATACGATGTTCATGTTGTGAATGGGCTTCCAGCCAATCCCAACTCATTATGGGTTCATTGTGCAGCTAAGCACGAGGAATTGATTAATCGTACTTTAGCGAGAAATGAAGATTTTCATTGGCATTTCTTTGAAGGAACCTTCGGCGAGACTTTGTACTTCTGTCACTTCTGGTGGGGCTCAAAGCAAAAAGCTTTCAACGTTTTTGAGCAAGAAGATAAATGTAAAATTGGTCATGGCTCTCGTGATCATAATCAATGTTATTGGCTTGTAAAAGAAGATGGGTTTTACTTTGCCAAGGTAGACCATCCGACTCCTCGTGATTTGCGCAAAGAATATGATTGGTCCTGAGAATCCAAGCTCTTATCCGAGCATTTTATTTTAAGTACCCGTTATTGATTGGACAAAATAAAATTTATTCTTCGGTGGTTATTGAACTATATGTCAAAAATACATGTAGTCTTATATTAATTTATTGATGTGGTTTATTTTGATTCGATCGACAGTTTAATAGATAGAAAATGAAAAAACAAATCATAACTCGAAAACCGCTCTTGTTTAATTTGATGAAAAATTATATGAAAATAGAATATGATTTGGTTGACAAAATTATGATGTGTCAAAATTCTATAATTTATCATTGATTGATTTACTATCTTGAATTTTACATGTGAGCAGCATTTAAGGTGATAAATTACTCTCAATTTATGGTCACATGATCAATGACTTGCAAGCTGTGATAACAAATATCTTTATTCATTTCCAACCGATCTATATCACATTTATTATCTTGCGAAATTTTTTTTAAAAAAATGAAAAGTGTAAATGGGATGGAAAATTTTTCGAAACTCATTTTATTTTATTGATATAGATATAGATATAGAAGAAACATTGTTAGAACATCACCAATGCAACGAGCTATTAAGGTATGGACCTTGCTACATCACCATAATAGATGCCATAATGGTTGACATAATGGACATGTGGCATGATCCTACAAGTTCAACTACTCTATCACTTTTAGATGGATAGTTATTAAATATGCCAACTGTTATTATGTCAACCATTATGACATTCATTATGGCAGCCTAGCATTTCCCATTAAGGTATACCAGTGTGTCTGATGTATCAAAATTGTGTAATATATCATTGGTTGATTTACTATCTTAAATTTTACACCTAAGATAGTATTTAAGGTAATAAATTAATTACTCTCAATTTATTAATCATTTGTAAGCAGCGATAATGAATATCTTTATTCATTTCCAAGGATCAACATCACATTTATTACTTTGTAAAAAAAAAAGTCAAAAATGAAAAGTGTAAATGGGATGGAAATTTTTTTATAAAACTCATTTTGTTTTATTGATATAATATATGGATATAGATAAGAAACATTGTAAACATTATATTAAATATATTTTTTTTATTTTTAGGGGGAAAGGAAAATTAAATATAGGATCTAATATACCAAATCAATTAATACTACCATCAACCACCCGGTCCTTATCCATAACATTACACAAGAAACATTATCAATTACAAGTGCTTAAAGCATAACATCAATTAATTTGCCTGGAGAATTAAATCCATGGTTTTGGTGGAATTGAATTGCTTGAAATACGTTTTTCTTTCCAAACAAATCCCGACTTTTCAATCAAATGCAACTAAATTCCAACCAACTAAACCCAACAACCATACTTGTCTAATCTAGTTT
Source organism: Jasminum sambac (assembly GCA_018223645.1). Classification (NCBI taxonomy): domain Eukaryota; kingdom Viridiplantae; phylum Streptophyta; class Magnoliopsida; order Lamiales; family Oleaceae; genus Jasminum; species Jasminum sambac. The sequence continues at coordinate 41,290,236 of CP073647.1, read as the reverse complement.
CTGTTTAATTGGCATTTATTGTTTTAAAAAGCCGAACTTAGTGTTTTGAAACAACTCAATTATAGTACTTGATTTTTTTTTAATTTTTGTAATTTAACATTAATATTTGTGTTAAGCGATCAATTAACATAATTATCATCCCTTATTTGTGAAATATCAAACCTCTAACTTTATATTAGTGTAAAAAGCCTATAATATTACATATCTCTTTAATAATATTACCTACCCCGGTAGCTATGACCAAAGCACTTAAAAATCACAATTTTAACCACACCACACACATGAGCACTTTGACCTTTAATTGACAAAAAATAAAGTAGAAAGCTAGACATCTTTCAAGTATTGCATGAGAATAAGCACTTTTACCTTTAATTTTATTGTTTTGTGAAAATTAAACTTCATATCATTTGCACATTTTAGTTATCCATACATATCATACTCACTTTTATTTCACATAAGAAAAATTTTAATAGTAAAATAAATACTAGCTAGTGATCTCTTATCCATATATAAGCATGTTAAAATGCTCACACGTTGATGTAATAATAATCCACACATTGATGTGGATCACTTGCCATTTCAATGTGCATGCATTTTAACATGGCCATAAGCCCACAACGTGAGTAAGGGATGAGTGATAAAATAAAGGCACATGAAAGAAACATTCTCATTGGGCGAAAATGTTATGTTCCCAGCTTTATTCTCCCATCATTTTTCTCAGCGTCTCACAGCTCACTTGCAGCCCGTGGGGTGGGTGGGGCCCGCACCCACATCTCTCTCACATTTTTTCTCCCAACTTTTCTCAGCGCTCTTAACATAACATTACTGCTCATTGGGAGAGAGTGAAATTCCAAATGTTTTCATCAAACTCGAACATAAAAAAACCGATCACGCTACGGTGACATACTAAATGTCATAAAAAAAATACCATAATAGAATAAAATGACTTCAATATCTTTTAAAGCAATATCAATTCAGCCATTCATTAATGGCAAGATAGGAATTTTACTATTAATATGTCACTAATTATGTTAATGGTTATGGCATTCTAGCATTATCCATTTGTTAAAAAAAAAAGAGGCAAAAAAAAGGCCAATTGCATACAAACACGACACTTTCTCCATTTGTTTTTTCTCTGTTCAAAGTCCATCCAAACCAAACAAGAAGCCCCTCAACGTGACATCATTATCTCTCTCTCTCTCTCTCGAAAGACAAGATATTCTACGAAATCCTTTAACAAGACCAAATCAAAATTTCTCAAACTAGCCAGAGACTTGAAGATGCCAAATAATGAAGGGAAACAAGAGACACCGTGAAAACAAAAACAGTTAACCGAATCGTATGTAATAAGCTTCAAAGAGAGAAGTAGAACTAATAAATTTACAACCCAAGTAATTAAGCAGAAACTTAATTTAGAAATATTTTTCAAAATACAGGCATCGGCGTTGAATTTGAATAATAATTAGCGATCACAATCTTGTTTCATTCCCTTTTGACTTGTTTACATCAACCATTATAGTGAATGAGTATTATACCTATACTTTCTTGCATATATATCAGATTCATGATTAGGAGAATTAGAAACTTGAGAATCAACAGAGAAAGTATATACATACATCGGAAATCAAAGTTGTAATTGTGAAATAAATATAATGTGTAAACATCAATATTTATTTGCATACTAGTCACTTATCAGTAGAATCCACAAAAGTGCAGAAAGCAATACCTTTTATTATTGACTTGCCGAGCGTCACATTTCTAGCCTTCACCCATTGAGTTTCAGCATCACTGCATCACATTCAAATTCTTCAGCGCGCGGGTTCTTCTTCAATAGAGCCCGCTCAGCTCGTTCCCTTCTCCAATGCTCAATGTTCATAACTGGCAAGTAGTCAAGGTACCAGCCCTAAAGTCCCATTTCCCCAGCGAAGGTAGCAGAGGGGTAATTTGCTCACACCAGAAAGTTGACTCGCTAGCGTCAAGAGAATGATGCGTGTCTGAAAAGGTCTATTCAAAACATAAAAGTGGCCGTACTTGTAATTTTTTCTTTATTTGTTGGGAAATTGGCGCAAATGGTCCAATAAAAGTTAGTTTAGTGCGCAAATGGTCCAAAATAAAAATAAGTAGCGCAAATGATCCAGAAAAAGTTCATTTGGTGCGCAAATGGTCCTAATTGGAGATTTTCACCATCTTTTCACGAGATTGTACCTATTTTGTCTTTTTGTAAAAGGGTATTTTGGTCATTTGGTTTAAAGTAAGTTGCACAAAAGGTTCTAAGTTTTAAAAACTACTACAATCAAATTTTAAAGTTTGAAATATGTATATTTTAGTCCTAGATTTTTATTAAATTGTATAATTTGGTCCATAATTAATTTTATTGAATAAATTTGATACTAATTAAATAGTTTTTATACAAAATTTTCAACACAGTAGCATTTATTCGTATTTGTACCATAACTTGCGAAAAAAATTTAACAATTAGTTGCACATATTTGACTTGAACCAACGGTTAAAAATAAATATAATAATTAATGTATTCTAAAAAAATTTAATAAGAATATATCATTATAAAAAATATACCGAGTACCAAAAAATAAGAAAAAAAGTAATTAATTAATGCTCGAAAAATAATTTTATTGTATCTTCATAAAATTTTGAATTTTTTTGTTAAATATTGACTAACAACTAATAATTAATATTTTATTTTCTGAAAAAATTAATGTAATTATCAGATTGTTATAAATATATCCTATATAAATATTAATGAAAATACACTGAACACAACAAAAAAAAAGTAGAAACTAAAATATATATATATATATATATATATATTTCAAAAAAATAAAAAATAAAAAAATCCCACCCCTTCCCCACCCACGCCACCCCACCCCACCCCACCCAATTGGTGGTGGTTGTTCATCCTAAAGTAAAACGAAATTGGCTCTGGAACGCAACATGAATGGTAAATCACTTGGACAAGTCAAGAAACAACATAAAGAATTAGCAATAAACAATATACAGTAGAAAATTTACAATGAGATTCACGAAAAATAGTGACAGCTCTCGCCAAACCCTGGCCCTTTTTCTTAGATGAAGCAGCCAAGGAAGCCAAGTTGCATAGCTTCTTAGTGGACGCGGCTTGCTTAGGGAACCCGTACTTTCTTGGCCTTCCCCTCTTTCTCCTTACAGTCTCTGGAGGGGATGATTCGGCGGAAGGAACCGTGTGTGGGTGCACGAAACTGCTGTTGTTGGTTGTAGTACTATTGGGTGTACCTCCATTAGTGGGGAAGGAGGAAGTGATGACGGTGGTGGCTGATGTGGCTGATGGCGGTGGAGGAGCTTGATGGTGGAATTGGAATGGTGAGTTGGTGACCAGATCTGGTATGGTGGCTGGTGGGGCGTGGGAGGGTTGGTTGGCGTGGGGCAGCGCGGGTGGGGAAAGGGGCGGGATTTATTTATTATTATTATTAATTTTAAATTATAGTTTTTGGTTTCTATATTTTTTTGATGTAATCGGTGTATTTTCATTAATAAATAAATAAAATATTAATTATTAGTTGTTAGTCAATATTTAACAAAAAAAAATTCAAAATTTTATGAAGATACAATAAAATTATTTTTCGAGCATTAATTAATTACTTCTTTTCTTATTTTTTGGTACTCGGTATATTTTTTATAGTAATATATTCTTATTTAATTTTTTTAGAATACATTAATTATTATATTTATTTGTAACCGTTGGTTCAAATCAAATATGTGCAACTAATTGTTAAATTTTTTTCGAAAGTTATGGTACTAATACGAACAAATGTTACTGTGTTGAAATTTTTTTATAAAAACTATTTAATTAGTATCAAATTTATTCAATAAAATTAATTATGGACCAAATTGTACAATTTAATAAAAATTTGGGACTAAAATATACATGTTTCAAACTTTAAAATTTGATTGTAGTAGTTTTTAAAACTTAGGACCTTTTGTGCAACTTACTTTAAACCAAATGACCAAAATACCCTTTTACAAAAAGACAAAATAGGTAAAATCTCGTGAAAAGATGGTGAAAATCTCCAATTTGGACCATTTGCGCACCAAATAAACTTTTTCTGGACCATTTGCGCTACTTATTTTTATTTCGGACCATTTGCGCACTAAACCAACTTTTATTGGACCATTTGCGCCAATTTCCCTTATTTGTTTACTTATTATTATTTACAAGAGTTGAACATCCATCTTTATTAGTAAATTTCTTCTTTAATCGTTGATTTCTTTCAAAAATAATCAGTTTTGATCTGGTTCCCACATGGGTGGCCGGCCGGTGGAGCCCATAAATTTTATTCCATGGTGGGTACCAAATCTTAACTGCAAAATAATATTGAGAAAGACAAAATTTTTATTCTCCAATTAACCTCATAAGAGAAAAGTTAAAGAATACTTAATAATGAAGCACATCTTGAATTGTACAATCATTTCACTAAACAAGGAATCATTTGAATAACCATCTTTATTAAATTTCTTCTTTAATGGTTAATTTCTTGACAAAATAATAATGAACAAGCTAGACAAAATTTTATTCTTCAATTAACAATGTCTAAGCTCCCATAACGACTGTAGAATTTTTAATTGATTTTTCTTCGTTTAATATTCCTTTTGCTTAATTTAATCAAACAAATCTAAATTTCATAATTTCAACAAACATTTATTGATTTGGAAGTTGAAAAGTTACATTTTCTTATTAAATTAAGGGCTTGTTTAATTGGGTATAAAACTGATATGCGCAGTATTCTACTATTCCATGTAAAATGTGTGGTTAATTTTGCATTGAAAATGTGTGTATGGTTGAAAAGATGAGAAAGAAAAGTATTAGAGTAAATTTATACCCAATCAAACAAACTCTAAATGTGAAATGAATTCTTGCCCATCATTGCCCACTAAATTTAAACATTTTATTTTTTCAATAGAATACATTTTATTTTTTAACCATTAACTACAACCTTTTATAATTTATTGCTACTAATTGATCATTTAGATATATTATGGGCACTTTTACCACTTCCTTAGAGCAACTCCAACTCTCACTCTATTACTTCAAATTTTCGAGTTTTAGAAGGTGGGTCCTCCAACCCACCCTCTATTCCTTCAAAAAAAATGGAGGGGCTGCTATAGTAGCACTCCAAATTTGGAGTGCTACTGTAGCAAACTCTAAATTTTAGAGATTTAAAAATTTCCCAGTTTGCCCCTTTCCAATATACTTAAAAAAAAAAGAAAAAATCCCTTTTGATCCCAATCCTTGTATATTATTATTATTATTGCATTTAAATTAATTAGTGTATTATTATTTATTTCAATTATTTAATTATGTAAATTTTTTGGATTATACTACAAATCTTTTCTTTCCCTTTGTGTCTCATGTTTTGTATTTAGTTATTATTATACTTGTTAATGTATTTAAATTAATTAGTGTACTATTATTTATTTTAATTAATTAATTGAGTAATTTTTTAATTTTAATTTTTAAATTAATATAATAATATTTGTGAAGTGGCTTGTTTGGATGTGAAATATTTTGTTTAAACAAATCAATGTAATAAAAATACCTTTAATATTTTGTGACTTTAAAATAATTTACTTTGTTAAAAAAGATTAAAATAAATATGCAGTTAGATCCACTCAACACAATTAATTGTTCAATTTAATTGGCAAACTTTTTTTTAAAAAAAACAAGCAATACATAAATCTTTATTACCCGTAGAAGTACTAATAAAAAGATAACAAAAGAGAAACCCAAAATAACAACGTCTAACGAAATGAAAATTACAAACCAACATTAACGAAACCTCACAAACATGATACAAACACAACAACATAAACAATAAACTTTAACGAGATATCAAATTAGCAACCAACATCAACGCAATGAAGAACAATTAAACAAGGACTTAATAAGGAGGTTGGTCGCTCCCAAATCCTCCAAGATCGCCAAAGAAATTTCCATGCTGATATGAAGAGTTTTGTTGTTCTTTCTCCCGTTCTTGGCGTCGTTTATGAATTATTTAAAGTTGTTCCCTTTGTAATTCTTCACGTCGTTCTGGATTTGGAAAAAACGCATTTTGCAAGATATTTTGAGTGCATGCATCACCATGCACAACATGATCATAGAGGACGAACATGATGGTGAGGCTCCAATTAGAAAATGGGTAGAAGTGCCAAACCCATAAGTTGAGACAACTACAGGTGAGACTCATTTCAACGAGTTTATGAGTCGCCATCAAAAGATTAAGGACAAAGAGGCTCATTACGCACTTCGAAATGCCTTAATTGAACATTTGTGGGAAGGGTACTCTAATTCAAATAATTAAAGTACTATATTCAATCTAATATAAGTATTGCTAGCATTCTCGATGGTGTATGCTTATTTAGTTCTCGTTTCCATCGGCAAAATTTCTAATTATGGTTGTATTTTATGTTTGGTATGTTCGACCGTGTGTTGTATTTCAATTTAGTGAATAAATTTTTTTACGTATTTTAATGGTGAATTATACAAAATATTTAATGAAGTATTTAGGTAAATGCTAAAATTTATTATTTAAATCAATAAGGAATTAAAATAATGTAAAGTAAAAAATACTATTCATTTGATGTCATATATTTAGGGTGTTGGGTTGGAAAAAAAAACTTTAAAATAGAAAGAAAAAATTGTATTTTAAAATATTGAAAACTCTAAAATAAAATTTTCCATTGGAGTTGCTCTTACCTGTTGCATTGGGCACGATCACCAATCTCACCCTAAAAATGCATGACGACTCCATCTCTCAAATCTCAGCCGTGGATTACACGATTTGTAGTGGACTCCATTTGGTTTCTAGATTCTATTCTTAGTTAGTTATTAGACCTGTTGACCACTTGTATTAGGTAGGTAACTAACAATGATGTTAAAATGCTCCAAGGGTGTTCCATAACTACGAACTTTTCGGGGTATTTTATAGGTTTTTATAGTTTTCATTTTGAAATTCGTGACTAAATCTAAAATCAACATGGCGACGGAGAGCTCCAGTAATTTCAAAAAATTTACAGCGATACCGTGGCCACTGATCAAAGTTTTTTGCTATAATTTTGGCCAAATTATGGCAAAAAATTTGATCGGCAGCTATGGTATCGCCGAAAATTTTTTCAAATTGCTAGAGCTCCCCCTCGCCGTTCTAATTCTAGATTTGGTCTTGAATTTCAAAATGGAGGTCATATAAGCCCGTAAGACACCCCAGGAGTTCCATAACTACAGAATACCCGAGAGCAATATATCATTCCTGAGGTAACTAATTGTACTTAGTGAGTTAGCTTAAAATGTCATGAATTAGTAATATTTATAGACTAAATCTCACTTATACTTGCTTCTGCTGTGAGTCAATAATACCAAAAACACTTTCTACTTATTCTTTGCTCAGTACAATCGTTCCCTCTATTGTTAACCATAGGAATATTAATATGCTACCTCATTAAAATTTTATCTGAAAAATTCAGTGGGACAAAATCTGATCGAAGGAAAAAGAATACAACTATTCCCCCTGATATTGGTCACTTGATATCCTTGAGCACACGCATTCCAATCCGACGTACCAATTTCCTGAATATTCATATTGGCAATGTCTTCGTAAATAAGTAGGCCACATTATCGCTTGAGCGAATTTGCTAAATATCGATGTCGCCACTTTTCTGAAGGTTGTGTGTATAGAAGAATTTTGGTGAAATATGCTTTGTCATGTCCCTTTGATGTAGTCTACTTTGAGTTGTGCAATACAATTAGCATTTTCTTTCATACAATATGGTCGGACCATCTTTTGTTGAGGCTAATCCATAGGATGCTTGGATATGATGTGTCATATTCCTTAACCATACACATTCTCGACTTGCTTCATCAATTGCAATGAGTTCAGCATAATTTGAGGATGTTGTTGTCAAGGTTTGCTTCGTAGCAGTTCCCCCGTAGCCTGATTGATATATATGAGTAAACACGTTGGCCTTTTTGTTCCCATACATGAACTTTGTCAAGAGATTTTTGACATTTTCTTATTATTTTATTCATTTTAATAATGTGTGCAATATTCAATCACCATTACAAAATGTCTATTTTGAAAAGTCTTTCTAAAATATGGAACCTTATTCATTTTGCCTCATGAGTTGTAGTATTCATTTAACCATGCAAAGAAGATATGATTATATTTAGTACACGGGAATGGATTTGTTAGTCTCAAATTGATTGGAGCCTTTATAATATATAATAATAAAAATAGGTCTAGTTGGAGATTGGGATTGAATGCTCGTGTTTTATTTTATAACAATCGTGTTTCTAATACAGAGAGTCATCTATAAGATGCAATCATATAGTACAATCCCTTCATATTAGCATAAAAGACTCAAATGGATAGAGATTCATGAAGATACCGTGTTATAAAAGAAGATAAAATATAATACCTTAAGTTTGATGCAATAAAATTAAAGTAGGAGAATGTCGCTCAACATTATTTCTCTTCCTTTTCGTTTTTGGTGCATTTACAATGCGAATGATCGGCTCAATTTATAGGCGAAGGTTACAAAATTGAACAAAAGCACTAGGCCCCATTTACATTAATAATTTATACTCCATTCGTCCCATTTTGAGAGGCATATTTTTCATTTTGGTCTGTCCCAAATTATAAACAAGTTTCTATAGTGAGAATTTAATTTATGTTTTATTTGACTTAAATATCTTTATTTATTAGGTAATTTGATAGTATATTTATTTATGGAGAGGGCATTTAGGAAGATTATAGAAAAAATTTACATTCTAAACTATAATAATTGTTTCTTGGGGAGGTGTTCCAAACATAGAATTTAATGAATTTTAGAAATCCATATAATTCTAAATGTTCTCAATTTAGAATTCTATGGGTTCTATATAAATCAAGTGTTCTCAATTTAGAATTCTGTGGATTCCATAAAACTCCGGTATTCTCAATTGCTTATGTATTCTAATTCTAATAGATATTATTAAATTATTATGGAATTCTATGGATTTCTATGGATTTTAAACTTAAAAATACACCAACAATTTTCTTCCAAAAATCCTATCTCTCACCCTCGGATTCTTATGAATTTCATGAATTTTCATTTTTTTTCGAAAAATCATGTAATCTTTTAAACTTAAGTAATCAATTAAAATTTATAATTATGAACTCAGGAAGCCAGATTTTCATTATCATTATAATTTTGAAACAACAATATCATAATCAATATGTGCAAGATAAGTGGTAAATATACAAAATATATATTGTCACGATGATATATTTATTTATTAATTCTTCATTGCTCTAATTTTTGAAAAATCATACTATATCTAGTCTATGCAAAGTAATAATAATAATAATAATAATAATAATAATAATAATCTTTATATTAAAATAACTGGAGTGTCACGTTATCAAAGATGCTAACGTGGCACACATTAAATACTTTTAAAAAATTAAAAAATTAGTTTTGGAAATAATCCAACATTAATTACTAGCAATTAAAATATAATTAACAATAAACCAATATTTAAAGAAATCATTTGATGAGAAAAAATTAGTTTTGAAAAGACTTTAAATATAAATTCATTTTTTAAAGTTCTAATTCAAAATATTAAATAATAAAATTTTTTATTTATTTTCATCGTGTTAAAATTATAGGTTTTGATAGTTTTGCTTGGTTACGTGAATTTGACTATTCAAAAATAGTGGGTATTTTTTTTTTCTAAAATCAAATTGTGAGTAGTTAAAATTATAACTGGATTTATGTTTGATAATTTATCTATTTATAAGTAAATAGGAATTTATTAATCTTTCTTTATATTAAAAAAACTGGAGTGACTTGTTAGTAAAGATGTCAATGTGGCAAACATTAAATATTTTTTAAAAAATTATAAAATTAGTTTTGGAAATAATCCAATATTAATTAGGAGTAATTAAAAATAAACCAATATTTAAATGAAATATTTAATGAGAAAAAATTAGTTTTGGAAAGACTTTAAATATAACTTCATTTTTTTAAGTTTTAATTCAAAATATTAAATAATAAATATTTTTTATTTATTTTCATCGTGTTAAAATTATAGGTTTTGATAGTTTTGCCAAGTTATGTGAATTGGATTATTATTAAAAAATAGTGGGTATTTTTTACTATTTTATTTTTGAAATCAAATTGTGAGTAGTTAAAATTATAACTGGATTTTTTTGGGAAGTATCTTGACTTGAAAATCCAAACTCGAGATACATTATTATTAATAAAGCTAAAATTATAACTGAATTTATGTTGAATAATTTATCGATTTTTTAGTCAATAGTAATTTATTAATCTTTATATTATTACAATTGAAGTGCCACATTTGGCGGATACCCTATTGACAATTTTAACATGACACATGGTTTCTAATTAAAATTTAATTAGTTGATATTTTTTATTTTTAATATGGTTGATGTGATATGCCCACTAACTGGAATTTGCATTGCATACGTTTTTCCTTTTCTAAGTATATAAAATTAAAAATAAATTTTTTTTTCTAAAATTAAAATACAGTTTATGTAAATGGAAACAAATCAAATGAACTACGTCGATGTGTAAAATTATCGGTATTACTACAAATTTAAGTTACATAAAATCAGGCTGTAACGACCAGTCTTTTCTTACCCGAACGAAACACATTTCATTTATACTTTCAAAAGCGGAAGCATTTATATACACATATATATACATATCAAAACATATTTTGTTCGTTCACTTAAACTAGTACAATATAAACAACCAAAACGCGGCCGCAGGATGTTTAGGTTTCCCCCTTCTTCCTCACATCCCACATCACGCTCGGGAGGATCCTCCACCACCGCCTGCACATAAAACATCAATATACAACATAATGAGCCACGGGGACTCAGTAGGCAATAGATGCAAATGCTAATGCATGTCATGTTTATGCTTTGGGCCCGGTTATAGATCATGTGCTTACAAGGCGCCGTAACATCATTGGCCGTCCCGCAAAGGTTCTTTTACGCTTTGCAGCGCCGTCGTAATGGCCGTCCCCCAAAGGTTCTTTTACGCTAGCGCTGTGGGCCGTCGTCTAAAGGTTCTTTTACGCTTTAAACCGCCCGTAACATCATACATATTGTAAGCACACAATCTACAACCCATATATGCATGATCATACTTTCATGTTACACATACTTCATCCTCTTACCATTTAGCCCATATGCTCTTCATCATATCATAGCTCATCTTGCATCTACCATGGTCACATAGCATAATATACATATCATCAACTAACAACATAACATAGCATAGCAAACCCTACCATCACATAGCCTATCTCTTCACCTAACATAGCATACTATAACTTCTTCCACATAGTTTCACATCATAACATTAGCAAGCATATAGCATGTAGGATAACACATATATTTACTCATCTACTACCTACCTCAAAAGGCAAGAAAGCAAGCTAATGACTTGGTTGGATACTTCTTCTTCTCACTTTCTTTTCCTTCTCCCCTTCCTCTTGTAGAATCTAAGGTGGCAACTAGAAGTGATTAAATGATCCACAAGCCACAACTCCTATAAAATCCTTAAAATCACCTTGGAGAGTGTTCTCTAGAGTTTTGGGGAGGTTGGGGAGGGTAAATGGCCGAGCAAACGTGTATAAACCCTATCCAACAGTTTCTGCCGACTTACATTTACGGCCGTAAATTTCCATGTTACGGCCGTAACTCCCAAATTTACGGCCGTAACCCATAACCTTACGGCCGTAACCTGCTTCATACGGCCGTATCATCCCATAATACGGCTGTAATAAACTCTCTGTAAATCCAACTTCTTGCCCTGCTTTGACCTTACGGCCGTATATTTTCTTACTTACGGCCGCAACCTCGAACATACGGCCGTATCTCCAAACCATACGACCGTAATTTGCTCTCTGAAACTTTTGGACATTTTCCACTGTTCACAATTTACGGTCAGAACTATTATACCTACGGCCAGTAACCATACCTTTACGGCCGTAACACCTGACCCTTACGGCCGTAATTCCGGTTCTGCAGAATTTCCCATTTCCTCATTTCGAAGGCCGTTTCGCATTCCGGGGCATATTCTACACTTTAAATCAGATTGTGAACATAACATATACACGTATATCTTGCCGAAACATCAATACATCATTTCATATCATATATGGTACATATACGGAATCATATACGTATTCATATACGTTTCCGGGGCGAATTCGGGCGGGTCATTACATCCTTCCCCCCTTAAATAAATTTCGTCATCGAAATTGGATGTACTTACTTCTCAATTGTCCTACCCCACCAATATCATGTTATACATGCATCCGATTACATTCCAATGTCATATATAAAAGTAGGGAAGAGACGAAAACAATACCTGAAATGTCATCTACGGCCTCGGAGTGAGTAAGAGCAAACACTTGTCCAGTAAGTTGAGGTTTTGACGTTTGGTTCTCTCGTTCCGGACAATGATAACTCATATGTCCGTCTTTCCCGCAAGCATAACATCGGCCCGTGCCGTAATAACATCGGCCCTCATGCTTCTTCCCACAAGTCGGACATGTAGGAAAAGATAAAGGACCCGTCCCTCTCTTTGGTGAAGGTTGGGACGAAGATTCATTACCTAGCGGTCGTTTGTTACTCCCTCCTTGGTCTTTTTCATACACATTCCTTTCTCTATTGCTCAATGAAGAACTCTGTGATGAGAATGTCTGTCTTTGAGCCGGTTGTGCACGTTGAACCGATTTATCGACTACCCGACTAGCTTGGGCAATCCTTGCTTCGGCACGCTCGGCCAAATACGCCCGTTTCTATCACCTCAAGATAACTTGTAGTGGCCGCTCGTTAATCGAACATCCCTAGCTAGTATGGGCTTTAACCCTACAATAAACCGCGGCAACTTTTCTAGCGGGAGTATCAACCATGTGCACCGCAAACCGAGCAAGCTCATCAAATTTCTTCTTTGTACTCATGCAATCGATCTATCACCTTGTTGCAACCGAATAAACTCATCTAATTTCTCATTCAATCAAGGCCGGAAAAATACTTCGCTCAAAACCTTGTACGGAAATCACCCATGCTATTTCATTTGCTTCACACGCCCTTCAGATAGTATCCCACCAAAACCCGCAGAACCTCGAAGCATAAAGGTAGCGCAGCTTTACCTTTCGCACTCGTGAATGTGAGCATATTCAAACATCCGTTCTACTGTCTGCACCCAATTTTCAGCTTCAATCGGATCTTTAGCATCCTCAAATATAGGGGGTTTCAATCGGCGAAAACGTTCGGTGGCTTGCTCCTTATCCCTTTCTTCACTTGTTTTCTCAACTCCCGGAGCACCTACAGAATTACTTCCACCTCCGTTGTTGTTCACATTTCGTTCACTCATCACTTGTTGTATTACCTGTGCCTGTTGCTGTAGCTGTACGGATTGCTGTTCCACTAATCGTGTCAATCGTTCAATAACTGCGGCTTGGTCGTCAGCCATCTAATATCATACGAAACACAACCATAAACGCATGCGGTAATCCATGTTCCCACCATCACATATCTACCTCACATCCTCAGGCATACACCACACATACTCATGCACCACAAAACGTCTAACCGAATCATATCATGCATAACATAACTTAATACCATACCTACATATCATGTCATGAGAATATGAGAACATACACATTTCATAGTGGGGTGGCGGAGAGAATCCTTGGATGTAGAGGAATAGGGAGAAAACCTTGCTCTGATACCACCTGTAACGACCCGTCTTTTCTTACCCGAACGAAACACATTTCATTCATACTTTCAAAAGCGGAAGCATTTATATACACATATATATACATATCAAAACATATTTTGTTCGTTCACTTAAACTAGTACAATATAAACAACCAAAACGCGGCCGCAGGATGTTTAGGTTTCCCCCTTCTTCCTCACATCCCACATCACGCTCGGGAGGATCCTCCACCACCGCCTGCACATAAAACATCAATATACAACATAATGAGCCACGGGGACTCAGTAGGCAATAGATGCAAATGCTAATGCATGTCATGTTTATGCTTTAGTCAGTTATAGATCATGTGCTTACAAGGCGCCAGAACATCATTGGCCGTCCCAGCGTTCTTTTACGCTTTGCAGCGCCGTCGTAATGGCCGTCCCCCAAAGGTTCTTTTACGCTTTGGGGCGCCGTGGGCCGTCGTCTAAAGGTTCTTTTACGCTTTAAACCGCCCGTAACATCATACATATTGTAAGCACACAATCTACAACCCATATATGCATGATCATACTTTCATGTTACACATACTTCATCCTCTTACCATTTAGCCCATATGCTCTTCATCATATCATAGCTCATCTTGCATCTACCATGGTCACATAGCATAATATACATATCATCAACTAACAACATAACATAGCATAGCAAACCCTACCACCACATAGCCTATCTCTTCACCTAACATAGCATACTATAACTTCTTCCACATAGTTTCACATCATAACATTAGCAAGCATATAGCATGTAGGATAACACATATATTTACTCATCTACTACCTACCTCAAAAGGCAAGAAAGCAAGCTAATGACTTGGTTGGATACTTCTTCTTCTCCCTTTCTTTTCCTTCTCCCCTTCCTCTTGTAGAATCTAAGGTGGCAACTAGAAGTGATTAAATGATCCACAAGCCACAACTCCTATAAAATCCTTAAAATCACCTTGGAGAGTGTTCTCTAGAGTTTTGGGGAGGTTGGGGAGGGTAAATGGCCGAGCAAACGTGTATAAACCCTATCCAACAGTTTCTGCCGACTTACATTTACGGCCGTAAATTTCCATGTTACGGCCGTAACTCCCAAATTTACGGCCGTAACCCATAACCTTACTGGTCAGAATCGCTTCATATGGTCAGATCATCCCATAATACTAGTAATAAACTCTCTCAGTAAATCCCACTTCTTGCCCTCGCTTTGACCTTACGGCCGTATATTTTCTTACTTACGGCCGTAACCTCGAACATACGGCCGTATCTCCAAACCATACGACCGTAATTTGCTCTCTGAAACTTTTGGACATTTTCCACTGTTCACAATTTACGGCTGTAACTATTATACCTTACGGCCGTAACCATACCTTTACGGCCGTAACACCTGACCCTTACGGCCGTAATTCCGGTTCTGCAGAATTTCCCATTTCCTCATTTCGAAGGCCGTTTCGCATTCCGGGGCATATTCTACACTTTAAATCAGATTGTGAACATAACATATACACGTATATCTTGCCGAAACATCAATACATCATTTCATATCATATATGGTACATATATGGAATCATATACGTATTCATATACGTTTCCGGGGCGAATTCGGGCGGGTCATTACACAGGGATAATACTTCTTATACAATAGAACTAAAATTAAGTAGCAATTACAGCTAACCATTAAAAAAATCATAAAATCATAAAATTTAGAGTGCGTAATATCCATTTCAGAAAGAAAAAAGATGTTAATACAAATTTCATTTATACCAATGAGAAAGACAAGTTTTGATAATCAAAGAATTTGTATATATTTATTCCCAAAGGTTCGTTTACAATTAATTAATCTCCACGATCACTGTTGTGCAATGCGATGCACGACAATTGAAATTAAAGTTACATGTTTTGATAAACTTCTTAATTATGCGATGCACGTGAATTTTTTTATTTATAATTGCGAATTTACTCCGTGTTTTTTGCATTGACTATAATATTCAATATTATAGATTTTAATAATTGTTTACAATTATGCAATTTCCTATGTAATTCAACATTTATATTCAATGTATTTATAATGTTATGTCAATTATTTATTATACATAAATTTAATTTTTCCCGAGCATCGCACGGGTGTAGTACTAGTAATAATAATAATAGTAGTAGTGGTGGTGGTGCTGGTGGTAGTAGAGATAAGGTGCTATTATTCAAAATAATTTCATAATTATTAGGAAACTCTAAATTGATCGAAACTTGTGATTTTTTTCCTTCATCGTTCAATTTTCAAAAATCACATCATATTTAATTTGTGGAGAATAAATGATCAAATATTTAAAATGAGGTATTAACACAAAATTAGCAAGTTATAATATAATTTCATAACTTTATATTCATACAAAAATTGGAAGCATATTTTATTATCTTTGTTCATTAAATGAAAAACATTGGACCCACTTTCAAAAAAAGGACAAGGTTATAGATTCATTTTTAATCCATAGTTTGAATATTTTTACTTTTTGTTATTTTTGATAATCTAGTGAGAATTTATGTCATCTGATAGTATTAAATGGACTTTCTACACTCTTAATTATTCCTTTGAAATAGCCAAAAAAATATAAGAAGCAACGTTATTTTTTTATATTTATGTCAAGTTCATATTGAACTTGCAATAACAACAACGATAGTAATAAAGAAAAAAGTTGCTCAAGATTTGAATTCTAACATAAACACGATACTAATAAATCTGTAACTGGTTTCATAATAAATAAATGATCTACCTAAATAAATGGTAAAAGTAGATTATATATTCTTTTCCAATAATTCGTATTTGCGTTATTTTCTTGTATGTTAAAATTTATTATACGGATTGTATGATTATAATAACAAACTTATATATATGGAAATATAAATTCAGCAAAATTCACTAAAATCTATGGAAACCCACCAAATTCCGTGATATAGAATTATATTGGAATCCAAATGATTCTATGGAATTGTATTAAAATTGATGAAATCTATCACAATTTATAAAACATAAAAATTCTATAAAATTCTATATTAATAACACTAGCTTATTAAAGCAAATATATTTATCAGGGACGAAGTGAATAATAAAACAAGTGAGCGAGCCCCATATATTATCTTAATAATTCACAACACCTTGAAAGTTACAGCGTATTTTGCAAATTGTAAATTTTTAGGACCTATGTAATCTAATTTTGCCTTTAGTTTTTCAGGGAAAAAGTAGTTCAGCCCTCAGGAGTGAGTCCGGCCCGTAGTTTTACCCCCCAAAAACTCTCGACCAATTCTTTCGCTGCCATTTCTACACAACTATCGCCACGAACACTAGCAAGGCGATGGCGACGATAACGCTGGAGAGTTCCGATGGGGAAGAGTTCAAGGTCGAGAAGACAGTAGCTCTAGAGTTACAGGCCATCAAACAAATGATCGAAGATGAAGGCACCCATAATTCCGTCACTGTTCCTAACGTTAATGGCAAAATTCTGCGTAAGGTCATTAAATTTTGTGAGAAGCACCTAGATGCCGCCAACGGCAACATCACTCGTGACGAATTGAAGGCCTTCGAGACCGAATTCGTCAATGTTGGCAGGAACACCCTCGTGGCCATTTGTATTGTATGTGCATAAGTACCAATTGTTTTTGTCGTGAATTGTGTGTTTTACGGTTTTATTTGTCGAAAATGGTTTGAAATCTCTGAATTGCTCTTCTTCTTCTTTTTTTTTTTTTTTCACAATTGTTGCTGTTGATTGTAATTTTGAGAGATATGGTTATAGTAATGTTGAAATTGTGATTCTATGGGACGAAAACAGCATACTCTCCTATATGAGATTGACTATCCTTTCTATGATTTTTCAGGCTGCTCGCGATCTGGACATCAAAACTCTGTTTGAATTTACCATTCAAACTTTTGTAGACATCGTGAACAGGA
Source organism: Jasminum sambac (assembly GCA_018223645.1). Classification (NCBI taxonomy): domain Eukaryota; kingdom Viridiplantae; phylum Streptophyta; class Magnoliopsida; order Lamiales; family Oleaceae; genus Jasminum; species Jasminum sambac. The sequence goes on along the minus strand of CP073647.1, from coordinate 41,272,482 downwards.
TGGAAACAGCAGAGGAGATTAGGGAGTATCTCGGCATTGAGAATGACTTCACTCCTGAAGAGATTGAGGAAATTCTCAAGAATCCACCCATGGTTTTTTACTAGAGAAATGCTCGTTCATTTTGGGCCTTCTTTTTGCTGGCTAGGTTGGTTGCTTCAGGTGTCTCTTTTGTCTTTTGCCCTGTTTGCTCTTCCTGGTTAATATTGTACTTTGTTTTCAGTTTCAATGTTCCGATCCTATCCTGTGTTAGATTCCAATAAATAAAGGCTATGTTAGCCATCATATGAATATAATTGCTTTTTGAACATATATGTGTTTAAATAATTAGAAAAAAATACGTTAGTAGAAGAACAGAAAATCCAGCCAAAAAAAAACTCATGCTAATGAATCATATACACAGTAACACAGAACAATAGCACGGGCAACAGTGTAGTCTGAGCATAATTAAACACTAGTCTTTCAACCTTGCAATGCACAGAAGAAATAGTTAACAATTGACACATCTGTATTTGTACTAGCTGGGCACGATATGGTTTGCCACATCAGATTTCTTTTGATCAGCGCGGAATTTGTCGTCATTTATATGGTTTGCCACATCAAAATGGATGTGGAACACATCAAAACCTATTAAAAACCAACACAAAACCATTTACAAAACCATTGAGCTTGTGGAAGATTGTGACCCGAAAGGCAGTGTCGCGGAGAATGCCTCATTTATGATTACCATCTTTGAAGCATAGTAGTTTCCACTATTCATTCTTGTGTGCATAAATAAATATAATCTCTGTCAAACGGGAAAAAGAATGAGGTGGCCTAATTTAACAAAATCGATTGGTGAAGTCAGATGTGTTAGCTTATTTGATGCGCAATCATCGCCATTCAGATAAATCGTCTTTAGCAGGAAGGAATGCTATAAATTAAAATAAGCCCGTTGATTCATTATAGAGCAATTAACCAGATGTACAGGCCACATGATGAATGGTTTAAAAATTATTTGGGCCTCAAATTAGACCAACAATTATCCAAATACCTATTAATCCCAACCGCGGGGAAGCATTCTCCATTTCAAGGATTTTGTCCTTCCATCCCATACATTGACTTCATCTTCATCCCGAAAACCAAAACTCTTTTCGCAAATCTGCTTTAAAACCATCCAAAATTTCTCGCTCAATCGAGTACTATAATTGGATTTCACTACAGGAGCAGTCGAACTAGTAGTATTGTTCTAATACGAAATATCATTCTAAAAGGATATAAGAACTGTCCCAAAAAGAAATAAAAAAATAAACGAAAAGCACTGTCAAGTGTCAACACAAAACATCATACATATTATCGCAACAGCTTGAGCCCTATATCAAGAGATCGTTAGATTCTACTGACGCTCCAGCTGCCTGCAATTTTCATCATGGGCTTGTTTGAACATTCTCACAAAATTGAACATAATTGATGTCACTGTAACAAATAATAAAAAAGTGACATAAAAACTTCATTGTCATATCAAAAACCAAATCTACAACCACATGTTGCTAAAATGGAGTAGCACAAGCATGCAGGGAGTAGACAACGTATAAACTGAGGAAATTGATGTCAGATTATTTACAAACTAGATTAGGTGAATTCCAGATTGCTGATATAAGGACATGCAATTCCATATGATTTTGCAACTGATAGGTACCTTGTTCAAATGACCAGCGGGATGGATCTTGTCCAAAAAAACGAATCACACCATCCGCATTTCCAACCTGTTTATGGCAGAATTCAATATACATCCAACAACAAAATGTTAAAAGGGAAATCTACGCAAGAAAATAATATTCATAGAAGATGTTTAGATTGGTGGATTGGTACATACCACCCTTGAATAATGTGAATCCAACATCGTTATGTCATCTTTAGCAGAACAAAGAAACTCGTTCCAAGACTGAAACAGAAAAGTTCACTTAGTATACAGCTGTTCATTTGGAAAAACACATCGATGTCTATACGAAAGTAAAAATCCCGGAATCTCCTACTAATTTAGCTATCAAACTGGAGTCATATGACTATTATTATTGCAATAGGTACATTGTCTAACTGATATTCGGGGAGGAGGCAGCTCCTATTGAAACTAGAAGACAGTAATCTAAATCTGACAAAATACAGGCACTGACCTTCAAATCTTCTACTTCATTAATATCATAAATTACCTTGCCAAAATCTTTGGACGCACTATCATCATTTTCAGACATGGATAACTCCTGCTTAACTTTTTCCAGTCCTTCGCTAATTGCCTGCTTTTCCTCGGCCAAAAATCTCAGTTGTATCTGGGCAGAATTTGCACATCCATTTAAAGAGGAGAAATTGTTTTTTTTTTTTCTTTTATAAAAAAAAAAAAAAGGATGTGTACCCAACATAACCCAGTTATCTCCAGGAATTGATTATTCCTTTAAACTGAGGAAAAAATAATCCGAGATCGTCGAAGGAGATTCTGATGAGTACCTCTGATGCTGGTTCCATGTCAGGGAGCTCTTTCCAGAAATCTAGAAGTTCTGGTTTTTTATCAGCAAGCACCTGGCAATAGTTATATAAAAGAGATCAAGAAGAAACAGATGAACTTAAGCCTTACATGCAGCTTCACGTAATTTCATCAGGCATGTTAGAATGCGAAATCGACAGAGTTCTAATGCCAAGTCATATATTTGTGGAAAGAGGATAATTTTATGTGGAATGAATTTTTTTTTATAACCGTGGGTGTCGGGGACCCCGCTTTAACAGTCACCCCACTATTCCCACGAGGCCCTGGCGACTCGACCAGGAGACTGCCCCAGTGGCCCCAAGAAGTTTTCTGCTCTCGCGGGGAATCGAACCGGGGATTGGTGAGATCCCAAGCACCGCCCTTACCGCTTGAGCAACCCCTTGGAGTTATTTTATGTGGAATGAATTGAATAGTATATGACCAGTCTCCTGATTTGATTAATTTATTTGCTTATGACATCTACTTTAATGAGATCCTCATGTACTACACAAATTAATTTCCACCACTTATTTCAAAAAATCTCATATTATTTCAAAAAAGAATGACATTGCGAACATGGTATCCGCCTAGATAATCATTAGGGTTAACATAAATTGGTAGAAAGAGATTTCACTTGCAAGTTGCAATGCCCATGCCCATCCAAAATATAAAGACACGATTATCATCACATGATTGTTCGTGCGATGTACCACTATTATATTTAATTTAATTAATAAGCAATCACAAAGAGATGCCAGTTTTCACCTTACAAAAAAAAATGCATGAGCGACGTGTAGTTCCCACCACGTGTCTCCGTCAGTTCAAGGAGGCTCTCTAACCTGATCCGTATGGCTAAGCCTGCAACAAAAACATCAGAAAATTTTCAATATCAGGTTTCGAACACAAACACAAATGAGGTAACACAATCAAATGCAGAAACCAAAAAGCGCTGTCGAGGTTGGCAACTTAGTCTGGTTGAAGCTTTTTACCCAAAGCTGTATGATTAGTAGCTCTCCACTAATCTGGCACCAACTATTTTCACTTGCTATTTCCCATGCTTAGTCATTGTGTAAGGAGCCAAAGAAAAAACTCAACGACAAAGGCGGATCTTGGGGGGGGCCGGCACGGGTGCTAGCCCCCCCGACCCAAAAAAAAATCCAAAAGTTTATATAGAAAAAAAAAAATTTTATACATAATTTTAGTCAAATTAAATTTTTTTCTGTATTACAGCCCCCCCGGCTAAAAATCCTGGATCCGCCATTGCTCAACAAGATGTAGATAAAACTGGAAGATGGGAAAGAAAAACAAGAAAGAATGATTTCCTTTGAATACTCATGTAACTTACATCCTCCTTCCTTTACATGCTCATATAACTTCCATCCTCGAGGTTCCTGCTTCGAAACATTTCCCATCCATAAAATGAATGTCATTATTTCTTTCAATTTAGCAGAGCCCCTGAGCTGACAAGACCAAAATATTAAAATTATATATAAGAAAAGACTTGCGTTCTATCAACATAAATAGTGACACATTAATAAATAGATATAACTATATGCCTGATCTGCAGCCGAATTTATTACATTCTGCCTATTCCTTAGGCCTGAAACCTGAGAAGGGAAAAGGCAAACAAAATACAGGTCAAAACAAGAGTCGGAAAATGCAGCAAATAGGCTATTCATACTGTCTTCTAACCTCCGACCGAAATCGAATCTTAAATGAGAGAGCTCTTAGCATAGATTCTACTCGTGGTACTTGCATCAACTCCAACAAGGCCTGAAGTTAATAAAAGAGCCAGAAAGAGATTTGTGTCTTAGTCATGTAAGATGCACAATCGTATCACCTGAGAAACGGACAAACCAACATACTAGATGAACAAATCACGGACTACAAACCTATTCACGTTTTCCTAATTTCTCCTTATTACACTGAAAACAAGAATGACCGATTAAAAATATGACATGAATAAAGCAGAAGAGAAGATTTTTACGAAATTGTTTAAGTGCTCCCGGGTGCTCCATATTATGAAACACCCGGATGACATGGCAGCGTCACACCCAATCTCCCCCCTTCACGCAAATTTTTTTTTTTTTTTTTTTGTGGTGGTTGGGGGGGTGGGCCCGCCTGGATGTGGCAAACATCATCCAGGTGCTCCACATATCATGGAGCACAAGGGAGCATTAGAACATCATCCAGGTGAGGGGTGGGCCCGCCTGGATGTGGCAAACATCATCCAGGTGCTCCACATATCATGGAGCACAAGGAAGCATTAGAACATCATTCAGGGGGGTGGGCCCGCCTGGATGTGGCAAACATCATCCAGGTGCTCCACATATCATGGAGCACAAGGAAGCATTAGAACATCCCCGGCAGCGCCACGTATTATGGAGCACATGAGAGCACTAGAACATCACTGGGAGATTTTATATCCTGTAATGATGTGTTTATCAACTAAAGCCTACGTGATCATATAATCTGCTGGGAACACCAAATGTAAAAGCAAGCAAATCAGGTTGAGCATGTCCCACCTTAAGCACTTCCATTTTGTCGTTCGTTGTGCAAAGTTTGATAAGGTATTCAACCTGATCAACATCTAATGTTGTCTCTTCCAAGCCAAGGACCGAATTCTGAGACAGTGCATGAGATTATATTGTGTTGCATAAAGAACCATAGAGACCCGATTCAGTGCTGAGAAGATCGTATGCAGATGGAAAGGTAAAATTGCAACCAAATAAAGGATACACTGTAAAAATGGTACGGTCTCACGATTTATGACAAGAATAGTACCAGTAAGTTCCATATTATTTAGCAGAAGAAAGCAGACAAAATTAAAGATTGATGTTTAATAATGCCATCTCTTCTGTATAAATGGAATGCATGAAAATTTAGAAATGAAAACTGGGAAAGCTAAAATGCAGCGAAATTGATCAGAGTTCAGCGTATATTGAATTCCGTGTGGCAAAACGAATACATTATGGTTTGCATATCAAAAGATGCAGGAGAATGACTTCAGTAAGAAGATCTACAACTTGACAAAATGTTCGGGAAATTTCTGGCTAAAAACTGAGTGTAAATGGACACATAAATTTAGCTAACCAGCAGGCCATGCAATGGTATCTTCATTTCCGAAAGCATATTTTCAAAATTGTATGTGCGCGTCTGTTCTATCTGCAATAGGAAAAGAGAAATGATTGTTAAAAGTAAATCATAAATCACCATACAAGTCGACTGTCCCTCTTTTTTGCAAAGACAGAACTAGCCAAGGACACTGCTTGGCTGAAGCCCACCAGCCTCGAAAACCCTTTTTGTGAAGAAGATTTTTTGATGGCCCAATTTATATAATCCATCTCCCCATCAACCCACTAGGAATTAAAATGGTACCTATAAGCCCAAAATTGATACCAACAACTCCAAACGATTCCAATAACCCAGCACACACAACACCTTACACTTTCATGGAAGTAGAGAGAGAAAGATAAAAAGGGAAAGTGTTTTTCTCATTCTGATAATTAAGAGTACAAGACTTATATACACGTGTAGCCAACTGCCCCTTTGCTAATCTATCTGACTAAGTTAACTAACTAATGAACTACAATTAGTAAACAAACAAATTCTGACTTTGACTTTTATTTACATGCTCTAATGCTCTCCCTCAAGATGTGGAGTAAATATCCTTTACTCCCATCTTGGACAAAAATGGAAACAAGGCAGCAGCAGGCAAAGGCTTAGTGAATATGTCTGCTAACTGATGTAAAGTCCTTATTGGTAACAACTTTATAACCCCTTCCACAAGCTTTTCTCTCACAAAGTGGCAGTCTATTTCGATGTGCTTCGTTCTCTCATGGAAAGTAGGATTAGAAGCTATATGCACTGCAGCTTCGTTGTCGCAGAAAATAAGGCTTGGCTTTCTATAGTCAATCTGCAAGTCCTTCAGCAGTTGATGCAGCCAAATTATCTCACTTGTAGCTGTGCCCAAAGCTCTATATTCTGTCTCTGCTGTACTTCTTGAAACTGTTCCTTGTTTCTTGGCTTTCCAAGAAATCAGTGAGTCTCCCAAAAAGATGCAGAACCTAGTTACGGATTTCCTTGACTATGTACAACTTCCCCAATCAGAATCTGCGAAGCCTTTTAGCTGTAAAGACGAATTACAAGGGAAGAACAGACCTTGCCCTGGATTTTTCTTTATGTATCGTAGCAAGTGATGAGCAGCTTGTAGGTGTATAGTTCTAGGTTGTGACATATACTGACTCAATTTATGAACAGCAAAGGTAATGTCTGGTCTGGCTATAGTCAAGTACAACAATTTACCTACTAACCTTCTATATTGCATACGATCTTCAAGTTCTCCTTGTTCTGCTTGTAGATTCACTTTTGGGTCCATAGGCACTGATGTGGGTTTACTTCCAAGAAATCCAGTGTCTTCTAATAGGTGAAGAGTGTAGTGTCTTTGTGACACTACAATTCCTTGATGTGATTTGGCTATCTCAAGTCCAAGGAAATACTTCAAAGCTCCAAGGTCTTTTAGCTTAAACTAAGTATGTAAGAAATCTTTTACAGACTGAATAGCATCTTGATTAGGTCCAGCAACTATTATATCATCCACGTATACAAGTAAGGCAATAAAGGAGTCACCACTACCTTTTGTGAACAAGGAATAGTCCGCCTTGGATTGGACAAAGCCATAAAGAATCAAACTTTGAGAAAATTTTGAGTACCACTGTCTAGATGCTTGTTTCAAACCATAAATTGACTTATGTAACCGGCAAACAAGTTTCTCCCCCAGTTGTGGTGATTTCTTTCCCCCAAATATCTCCCATTTTTGGCCATATCCAAGGGGTAAGTCCATGTAAACCTCTTCATATAAGTCACCTTGTAGGAAAGCATTGTTTACATCCAATTGATGTAAATGCCAATGCTGAACAACTGCCAGGGCAAGAAGAAGTTTAACAGTAACAAGGTTGGCAACAGGAGAGAAAGTATCAAAATAGTCCAACCCCTCTTGCTGCCTGTAACCTTTAGCAACAAGTCGGGCTTTGTGCCTTTCAATGCGGCCATCAGATTTCAATTTAGTCTTAAAAACCCATTTGCATCCAATAGAATGCTTGTTAGGGAAGAGAAACAACACTCTGTATGGTTATCTTCCATGGCCTGTAGCTCAAGTTTCATAGCTTCCCTCCATTCAGGATAAAGAATAGCTTCTTGATAAGTTGTAGGTTCAAAAGAAGAGGAAAGGTTAAGGACAAATTGTTGATGAGAAGGAGATGTGTTGGAATAAGAAAGAACAGTGGCAAGTGTATGAGGAGTTGTAAGAGGATAGGAAGGTAGAGATGAGGATTGGAGGAGACTACAATGATAATCTCTAAGATAAGAAGGGGGATAATGGGCCCTCTGGGATCGGCGAGAAACGATAGAGGTTAGTGAAGGAAAAACAGATGGTGGGGGGGACTGAGAAGTAGGGGCTATATTAGAACCAACAGGAGAAGAGTGTGTAGGAGGTGAAGATGTTGGAAAGGAAGAAGAAGAAGAGCCATTGCTTGGCAGAATAGGAGAGGGAACGTCAGAGGGAATGTGCGGTAAAACAAAGTCAGGAAAGGGATCCAAGAAAGCTGTGGAGGCATTTGAGGATGAGGCAGTGGAAAAAAGGAAAATATCTTCATGGAAAAAGACATCCCTTGAGTTAAATACTTGGTAAGTATCAAGGTCATATAATTTGTAACCTTTGACTCCAGGAGGATATCCCAAAAAGGCACACTTTCTAGCCCGAGGAGTGAATTTTGTGCGATTTGCTGCGAAGGTGGAGGCAAAGCAAAGGCTGCCAAAGACTCGAAAGTTCGAGTAGTCAGGAATGGTGTTATACAATAGCTCATATGGACTTTTATGGTAGGTATTAACATTCTTGGTGTTGCCACTGGCTTTAACTGCAAAAGCCACCGAAGAATTTGTTTCCCCCAGAATATTAATACTTCCACCAATGTCACGTTGATGTTCTTCGTGAGCAATCAAAGAGAAAACCTTATTAAGTGGAGGCATTGGGTCCATGAGCAAAATCTGACCCCTAACCTGTGCAAAAGATTCATTAAGCCCCATTAAAAATGACATAATATGTTTAGCCTAGTAGTAAGCATTGAGTTCCTTTACTCCTCCACAATCACATTTTCCACAAGTGCATACTGGTCTGTAATTGCTCAACTCTTCCCAAATCGTCTTCAACTTGGTGAAATACACACTCTGCACTCGTCCTTGCATTAAATTCATCAGTTCTCTCCTAAGTGTGAAAACCCTAGGCCCATTCTTCTACATAAAACGATCTCTCAAGTCCATCCAAATTTCATATGCAGTTTCAGCGAAAATTATACTAGTTGAAATATCCTTAGAAATGGAGTTAAGAATCCAAGAGATCACAACATTATTGTTCCTCACCCAAGCATTCAACAGATCAACTTTAGTAGATGCAGGTCGCTTGATAGTCCCATCGATGAAACCAAGTTTGTTTTTCACTGACAAAGCGATCTTCATGGCTCGACTCCAAGATGCATAGTTCTCCCATGTTAACACCTGTAAGACTAACACTACCCCTGGACTGTCAGAGTGATGAAGGAAATAAGGACTCGAGGAATCATCCATCGCAAATTTGCTCGAAATCTGAAGACCTCTGATACCATTTCATGGAAGTAGAGAGAGAAAGATAAAAAGAGAAAGTGTTTTTCTCATTCTGATTCTTAGGATATTGGGTCTAACTCCTCCTAACAAAACCGGTTTGTTATGGGAAGTTTACCCTCATCTTATATATTGGATCTTATATATTTGATTACCCGATATGGGATTCTAACACGCCCCCTCATGCACAGCGTGGAATATGACACACAACTGTGGAAATACATATTGGCGGTACCCAACATCATAACTGGGCCTGGCTCTGATGCCATATTAGGATATTGGGTCTAACTCCTCCTAACAAAATCGACTTATTAGGGGAAGTTTACCCTCACCTTATATATTGGATCTTATATATTTGATTACCCGATGTGGGATTCTAACACTGATAATTAAGAGTACAAGACTTATATACACGTGTAGTCAACTGCCCATTTGCTAATCTATATGACTAAGCTAACTAACTGATGAACTACAATTAGTAAACTAACAAATTCTGACTTTGACTTTTATTTACATGCTATGATATACACTTTTACTTGTAAACCTTTACTCAAATTTTTACTTAGAAGTGGCAGGAAATAGTACTTATGACGATGTTTTCTATTATATGACTAATTAATGCGATTATTGTGAGGTTATTGATTAATATTTTCTGCTTTAAAGCTCTGATAATATAGTGTAACTTGGAACTTTGGTTCTATTACTATTTGTGTTTTAAATGAATGCAGTGCAATTTTTAGTGAAAGTACTTATTTTCCTCATATTTTTAAAGTTATTGCCATAAAATTTTTGCTAGGCCATTAAACTGAAAAATTGTACTTCCCACATGGTTTTTTACCGAGAGCAGAAAAGGGGAACGTGATCAATCCACACATGAGCCAGAGAAAAAGGGTCCAAATAAGTTAATTATCTAACAGTGATGTTGAGTGATGGAGGGGAAAAAAAAAAGACACAATGCCATCAGGTCCATGATGAAACAACATGAAAGATCAAACGTATAATAATTTAATACTCCCTCCGTCCCGCAAAGATAATTCCATTTTTATTTTCACAAGGATTAAGAAATTTTAAGAAAAAGTAATATTTTAAAATATATTGCCTAATATACCCTTTTTATTTATTCATCATTCCGCTTTAATAATTTTCATACGGTGATAATGATGCATATTAAATAGGGGCATATAAGAAAACTAAGAAATTAATTGTGGAAATAGGACTATATTTTAGAACATACTAAAATGGAAAATGGGACTATCTTTGCGGGACGGAGGAATTATAAAACTGAAGGGACAAACAATCTTCAAGTGAAAGATCCTAAAACATCATTATGTAAATATTGCACGTTGAAGTGGTGCAACACTCTCAACAACTGATGGATTTCGTATCAATAAGCCAAATGGAATCGAAAATCATCTGACGCAATTTTGAGCTCAATCTGATATTGAAGTTCAAATGGGGAAAACAATATCCATGGTTTAAAAAAAACACCTGAGTTGAGTCTCAAGGTGCACCTCAGGCTAAAGCGCAAGAGAAGATTACTGAGGCAGGGCTTTTGTTTTGGGGGCGGGCGGGCTGGGGGCTTATGCCTCAGCTGCATGCTCAGCAAGACTCAAGGCGCAGGCCTCAGTAATTAAGAGAGGCGCCTAGTGAATATGTAGGGCTACCAACGTATCATCAATATTTCAGCTCAACCAAGCAGTAACACTCAAAGTAGGCAACGATAACACTATATATATGGTAGGAGAAACAAGCATATTAATCAAAGAGAGAGAATCCCGTGTGTTCATCACTTACCTCTTTCTCTTTGTTTGTCTCCTCAGCACCAGGTTCCTTCTTTTCCTCAGCAGCAGAAGCTGCACCAAGTGCAGCTCCACCTCCTATAAGTGCACCACCAACAACAGCACTGCCAACAATCACCTGTGGCGGTACCCAAAAAAAAAAAAAAAAAAATTCAATTACATATTATCATCACAACACAAGCATCACACCATGAGAAGCCGATGACACACACATCGATGTTGAACGCATCGAAACAAAGTATTTCATTTTGCCACAATTGAAAAAACACAATTACAATAGAAAAATGTTGCATGTTAATTAGATCTGAAGTCATCAAACTATTGAGTGACGAATAAAAGTAAAAGAAATTTAGTTGGAAATTTTTTTTAAAATTTCGATTTAAAGAAACCTGGAAAACGGAGGAGGACGGGGTAACGTAAGAGAAGGAGGACTGAATGGCTCCGGATGAGTCGGCGGAAAGGGCAGCGTCTACGAGTTTGCGCTGAAGCTCGAAGGCGGAACCAGCGGACCACTCCAGCACGCCGTTCAACTGCTTCGCCGTCCACCTGCTTCGCCGTCCACTCGTCGTCTGCATGGCAGTGGCTGCACAGGAACGTGAATACTCCCATTTTTCTGATCGAATTTGATCGGGTGTGGATTCTGACATTCGTTGATCTGGCGTGAGTTTGTTCCAACTGCTGTTCCTAGTCTCTTCATTTTAGGGTTTGTTGGCCCCCACCACTACCTACCAAAAAAATCACTTTTAGTTAATTTTTAAACAAAAAAAATCTCACACTAACACACGCTTAATTACTCCTAGAAATATCCACTATTTAGGGGTGGCCAAAAAATCCATTGCCCATGCATGGTTTAAATCAGCACAAACCAATTCAAATTAATTTGGATTGGTTTAAAACTTTCATAAAGTTAAATTGGTTTAAAATCAATTTTTAAATTTTATAAAATGATTTGGATTAATCCAAAACTAATAAAACCCAATCCCAACCCAAGTGTTACTAAGTTTCCATATATTTGGCTCGATTGATTAGAAATTTTGAAGAAAAATCTTTAGTACCAACCCAAATATTACCCCAACTATAGAAATGAGAGAAAAATATAAATATATAATTACATTTTCAATAAGTTACAAATTATAAATATAATCTTAATTAAACCAAACCAATCCAAACCGACCCAATATAAACATGGGTTGGATTAGGTTGAAACCAATATCACAATAGTTTAATTGATTTTAAACCAATTGATTAAATTAATAATATTGGTTTGAATTGGGTTTGCACAAAAAAAAAAAAAAAAAAAAAAAAAAGGCAAACCAAACCAATGCCCACCCTTATAGATTATGGACTTTTTGCCCACCCCTAAATAGTTAAGATGATTATTGGTAAATAAAATTTCATAGCAAAGCACGTACACTATCCGTACTAATGTTTGTCTAACCCTTCGCCTAGGGGTGGGCGTTTCGGGTTCGGTTCCGGGTAGTTCATTACCCGGAACCGAACCGTAAATTCCGGTTCCTTGAAAATTGGAACCGTTCGGTTCTTTTCAAATGAAGTACCCGTCCGGTTCCGGTTCCTTCCGGTTCCGGTTCGGTTCCGGTTATTTTATGATACATTTTTTATTACTCGAAAAACACTAGAAAAAAATAAAAATTTTAATTCGAACATAAATGTAACCCAAAAAAAAAATATAACAAAAAAAATCTGCCGCTTAGTTGCAATTTCGCTAATAGCGGCGCAACTAAGCAGCAGCGGCTCTTGCTTAGGAGCAGCTGCGGCTACGCTTAGTTGTAGCAGCGGCTGCCGCTGCTACTAAGCGGCAGCTCTTTCTGCGCTTAGAAGCGGCGGCAGCTGCTGGCGGCGGCGATTTCGCAACTAAGCGGCATTTCTTGCTTAGGAGCGGCGACAGCGAGGAAAAAATAGTGCTATATTTTTTCAATTCCGGTTCCGGTTCCGGTTTTTAGAAAGGACCCGTTCGGTTTTCAATCTTTTCATTTCGGTTCCGGTTCGGTTCCGGTTCCTAATTTTTTTTTAAAGAACCGTTCGGTTCCGGTTCTTTTGGTTCGGTTCCGGTTCTACCCGTCCGGTTCCGGTTTTTATGCCCACTCTTACCTTCGCCCAAGGACATACGCCTTAATTTGTAGCTTCGTCTTAGCTTGAAGTTTGTCTTTTTTCACTTAGTCACTTCATAATCATTTATCCTTGAACTCCGCTTGTGCAATCAATTAACTTTTAAAAACTTGAGGTTGAAAAAAGGAAAAAAATAACGTTTAAAATGAAAATCACAAGTTGAAAAATAATGTTGAAAATGGTCAAGTTGAAAAATTATATAAAAAAAATATTTAAAATGAAAATAACAAAATATATAAGAAGAAACGGAAAAAAATATTTAAAATAAAAACAATAAAACATATAAAGTATTATGGGGAAAACGAAAGAAAATACATTAAAAATAATAAGGGAAAAAATGTGCCTGTGTAATCTTGAACTCGATAAGTAAAGTTATACTTAAATTCCAGCCAACCACACCCAACTCCCATGCCTGTCTAATCTTGTTTCTGTTTGGTATTTATTGTTTTTAAAAGCCGAACTTAGATGCAATTCAAATATTCAATTATTCCTCATTTTTGTAATTTAACATTAATATTTGTGTTAAGCGCGCAATTAATATAATTATTCCTTTAATTCTATTGTTTTGTGAAAATTAAACTTCATATCATTTGCACATTTTAGTTAACCACACATCTTATAATATATATGCACTTCTATTTGACATAAAAAAAAAATTCAAAAAAAGGGTTGTAAAATAAATACTCATGATATCTTACCCACATGTAGATATAGTAAAATATTTACACGCTAATGTAACAATTTGAAAGTAGTTGACGACATAGCCCACACATTGATGTGGATAACTTGCCACTTTAATGTGCGCGTATTTTAACATTCCCACGGCCACAACTTGAGCGATAAAATAAAGGCGAAATGAAAGAAACATTCTCACTGGGAGAGAATTATATTCCAAATGTTTCCATCAAACTCAAACATTTAAAAGAGGCAAAAAAACGCCAATTACATACAAGCACACGACACTTTAATTTCTCCATTTGTTTTTTCACTGTTCAAAGTCCACCCAAACCAAATAATGAAGCTAGGTTACCCGAATCGGATGTAAGCGTCAAAGAGAGAAGTAGAACTAATGAGTTTACAACCCAAGTAATTAAGCAGAAACTTAATTTAGAAATATTTTTCAAAATACAGGCATCAGAGTTGAATTTGAATAATACTGTAATTAACAATCACAATCTTGTAGTAGTAACTTGTCAGGTAGCAACCCTAACGTCCCCTTTTCCAAGCTAAGGTACCAGAGGGGTAATTTGGTCACACCAGAAAGTTGACTGGCATCAAAGAATGTAACACGTCTGAAAAGGGCTAGTTAAAACATAAAAGTGGCCGTACTTGTAATTTTTCGTTATTTATTTATTTATTTATTTATTTATTTATTTATTTACAACACGTCTGAAATGAATTCTTTTTATTTTTTCTATTTTCGATCCGAGTACATTCCAACAAACATAACTTTAATCAATGCAGAACTCAAGAATTGTTTTTGTGTTAACCATAAAAGATATTTTGATCAAAGGACATTACTACATAGTACATTCTACAAAAATATACGCTCATTTTGAATCTCACACCGTCTCAAGGAATCATAATTCATTCTTGTAGATCTATATTTGCAATTAAATTAATGGTTGTGCAAAAAAATTTATATTAATAGTGTTTTATTAATAATTTATTATTGATATAATTAATTCTAAATTGACAAAAAAAATTTGTAACTATATTCATTTATATATGAAATTGGAAAAAAAAAACCGTATTCTTATTTAATGCTCTGACCTATATATATTTTATGAGAATTTAAAATCAAGACGTACTGTTTAGAAATATTTCATAGTAACAATATAGTTAAATGGATCAGATGAATGCCTAAATAAAATTTTACTACCTGAACCATATTTTTAATTATAATTCTTAATTACAAATAAAGTCATAAATAAAATGACATGTATAGACACTATCATATTGAAAACACCACAAAAGGATAAAAAGTGGAAAAAATATGAAACACACATTTCATACACGACAAATATATACCCTAATTTATTGACATACACCATGAAAAGAGAGAACCATATTTAAGAACCCTAAAATGATGATAAAAATAAAGAGCTCTACACAATTTCTTTCAATAATGTAGTAATTAAAAAGAACAAAGATGATATTGAAATTGAACCTGAGGTCAATTTTTCTTGTAGATCGAATAGTGATATGTTTGTAATTGTTGGAAAATATTTTGTTTCTTGAAAGGGTAATTGTTGGAAAATAAAATATTGATCGGCATATATGTATTAATTAAAACTTGGTTTTTGGTTTCTAGGCACCGGTTCTTGATTTCTGGATTTGTGTTTCGAATTTCGAAAGTTGCTTCAATGCTTAGATGATTTTACAACTTTGTGGAGAGTTTTGTTGGGTGGGTGGGTGGGTGGGTGGGTGGGATTCCTTACTGGGAAGATAAATTGAGCGCTTACAAGAAAATGAAATAGGAGGTATTGTATTTTGAATTAATATTTAAGATATTCTGTGTGCTTAAAAAATGAGGTTATATTTAGAAGTGGGCATTTGGATAGCCAAATCGAGAAAACCGACCACCTAGAATCGGTATGGGTCGGTTTTGTGGGTGGTTCCAACCCAAAAAATCGATTGGTTAGGTGAAAATTAAACGAAAAAGAAAAACATACATTAATTTGTCGGTTAACCGACAAACCAACCTCAACCAAAGGGTTTGGGTCGGTTCTGGAAATCAAAAACAGATCGCCGGTTGGTTTTCGGTTTCAACTTTGCCAAATCGACCACCGGGCGGTCGATGTCCGGTTGGTACGAAAACCTACCCAACCAATGCCCATCTTTAGTTATATTTGTAAGTCAAACGTACTGTAGTTATGAAAATTATATTTTAATAATTGTGGTATAGTTATAATGTGGTGTGATTAGTAAAATTTGTGGTTTATATATAATTACCCTTCATTTTAACTTGCGGGCAAATTTGACAATAATTTGCTTTCTAAATTATTATGTGATTAAACTGCATAATTTGGAATTTTTTTTTAAGGAATAAATGTATTCAATCATCGAATTAGCAAGAAGTACATTAGAGATAAACAAAGGCGGAAAATAAGCACATTCAATAATATCAGGCATAACTAGTTGTCCTGGCTAGTGTATGTGCTACTCAGTTGCTTGAACTCTCCAGTCCAATTACCAACCCAGAAGAACTTATTAAATAAATAAATAAATAAAAGAACACTTTCGGCTTCAAATATTACCATCTCTTGTTTCGAGTTGTGGTAAACTACAAAGTCAAGCCACTTTTGCCACCGATAACACCAAAATGTCATTTCACTTTTTTAGAAAGCAAATGATTTTTAGATTTGTGACAGTAAGATAATGGCGAAACAATACAATTTTGGTCTCAAATTTATACCTGAGGGCTAACTGAGAAACTCAGAGAGATGCCCATGGTGGATATGGGCATTCATAAGTCCAGTCGGGCCCAGAATACCTAACACAATGTAGCCATAAACCCTCTTCATGTCCATCATAGCTGCACATAAAACACATAGCTCATCAACTTCTTGATTGTCCTAAACAACAGTTAACTTACACAACCAAGTCCAAACGGGCCCCACGCTTCACACGTCTTAAGCATGGGAGCCACAGAGGACCCACATTATTTTCCTTAATTGTGATCCCTTATGTGTAGGTACCATACTCAGTACAACTAGCTATTATTTAACTTTAAAAAATTAGTTTTCGGCAAAATGGAAGTTTTTCTTACCCTTGAGGAGCTAAATTTGGACAATTAGTGCACATTGGATCTATGCCAAAATCGTCACTCGAGCCATCTCGAGAGTCGTCCATACAAGTTTTGTGTGGATTCGGTTGGAGAGGAAGCACCGACTTAGCTGCAGCTCTGTCTGCACTCAATCCTTCAGTTGAGCGTTTAGTAATGCATTTAGATAGGTATAGCATGTCATTAGCTATAGGATGGCCCGTATGCTGTAGATGGACCCGTATCTGCACGAGTGAAGCAACTTATTCCATCTTTGCTAAAACAACACAGGAACTGAGGATATGTTTGATTGGTGATAAAGTTAATTTTCTTGATATACATGTTGAATGTGTGGTTGAAATTTGACGAAAATATATTAAATAATTGAATGTGTGGTTGTAAATGATGAGAGAAAAAAAATTAATAAAATTTATGTTGGTTTATGTTGAATAGAACAAGGCCTAAATATCATTATTACGTGCTCATTCTTTGAGGTGAGATGTTTGGAAGAACTTAAAGCAATCAATAAGCACTTATATTCCACAAAAGCCCTTCGAGAATGACTTTTTACCTGATGCGTCCTGCCGGTGATTGGTTCGCACAAGACAATACTATGATTCCCATCTGTGCTAATCCCAGTAAATTTTGTACAAGCAGTCTTCCCCTTCAAAGGCATTTTACCATTTTTACTGTCTTCAATCTGCAAATGTATCTAAAGTTACTCCAAGCATCACATGCAAAATTAAAACGAGAAAGATAAATTTCCTTTTTCTTCTATTTCTTTTCCTGGTAAAAGTTGTAATCTTTTGTACCTCCACAGTACTTATCCCTTCTCGAACATTGTAATCCACGTTTGCATTAACAACTTGCTGTAGCAGAAGATTTTAAAAATAAACTCAAACAAATACAGGATTATTCTTATTCATGATGTTTATAAAGAAACAATTTGTAATAAGCACCTCATTCCGGGGAAATACTCCAACAACCCTCGCAACATACTGTTTCTTAACTTTTCCCGATTCGATCTGAAACAAAGTGGTGCACTTCAGAAGAGCATTACAATATGTGGGACCTACGAAATGTGCAGTTAAAGATAAAGTTCAACCAATTCTAAATGTATCCAAGCAGAACATAAACTTGTGAATTTACCTCTTGCCTGAAAGTATCAGCCTTAGTAGCGCTTCTGGCAAGTATAAGAAGACCCGAGACCAAGCGATCTAATCTATGAATAGCTGATAAGTGTCAAGGAGATAGACAACCTTCAAAGTCACGAACTTGTCTTTAGTTTCAAAAGAATGGATAACACAAATTAGTAAGGACAACACAAATTAATAAGAAATGGCCAAAATATTGTAGGATACGAAATAATGGCGCCAAGTCATACTCTGCCTGAAGGATACCAAGAACTGTGTTCTTGCGATATTGTCCACAGGGATGCACCTAATTTCAAACAGCCAAAAGAATAAATAAAATAATAATAATAATAATAATAATAAATAAATAAATCAACGAATAACGGCAAATAAAAACCCAGTTATCTGGAATTGCTTACTGGAATTGATGCCGGCTTACAAACAGTTAAGACATCAGATTCTTGATGAAGAATCTCAACATCCCAAGCCATCACTGGTGGTTCATGCCTACAAGCTTTCGTATGTCAATAACTCAAGTTTCAATTTCATTTGTTGTTGATTACTTGAACAAGTATACAAAATTGACACTTCAGAATAAGACACATTTTAGATATGCACCTTCTAAGATAAAAAATAATGAGAAAGATTTGACCTGTGCAAAAAGTGGCTAATTTTTTGTGATGATTGAACTACATATGATACAGGTACTATCTGTCCATCGACTTGTATACGTCCAGCTTTCACCGCAGCCACCTATGATTTGTCAATCCGTAAATCTTATTTCACATTCAAGTAATTTTTCACTTAGTAA
This sequence comes from Jasminum sambac, assembly GCA_018223645.1. Taxonomy (NCBI): domain Eukaryota; kingdom Viridiplantae; phylum Streptophyta; class Magnoliopsida; order Lamiales; family Oleaceae; genus Jasminum; species Jasminum sambac. The sequence goes on along the minus strand of CP073647.1, from coordinate 41,253,698 downwards.
CAAGTAAAAGATAAACCAAAGTTTAAAAATTGTTGGGAGTAAAAAAATCCCAACTAGGCCTGCATTTGTTTTATCATTTTTTCTATCTAAAGATTCATTTTTACTACTCGATCAAACTCAAATTTTAATATTAACCACACGTCCACACATTCAAAAACAAGTGCTCATCATTGTTCACACATTTCATCGTCCCCACAACAAAGAACACACATTGACTGACAACAAGAAACTTTAAATACTTAGAGCATAATGTAAGGGGGAAAACAACAATAAAATTAGCAATGTGTAGAAACGAATGTAAATTTATAGACAAGAGAAAACACATACATAATAATCGCGCGATCGGCCTTTGAATTCGTGGGCGAATAAATCAACAATCGTCTTCCCGGCCCACCTATCCTTCGCCTGTGCAAAAAAACCCACATCCCATTTTCTATTTTACTTCAATTAGTCACTTAATTAACAATAAATCCACCGCCTAATTAAATTAAAATGTATACCCACGTGAGATTTAAATTCAAAGTAGTAGGGTTTAACGTATCTTATCCCTGTCAAAGATAGAAATTCAATTAGCAGAATTTAAGGAAAAAAACAACAATAATCATATCCAGGAAAAGCAGAAACTTTTGCTATTTTTTCTTATTAGGGCCTACATAAATTTGGGGGAAAAAAATTACCATCTCGAATGATATAATCGTGGCGTTGGGGAGGACTGGCGGGAGTTTGCCACACTATGTCCATTTTTTCTTGGTCTCTCTCTCTCCTTCGCTTCAGACTAATTGAGGTTTAAGGATTTTTCTGTCAAAACGGTTTGGGCAGTAAAAGGCTGTTGTAATGTTACCAAACAAAGCTTTAAATTCACTGTGTGAAGTTGGTCACTTAACTTTCATTTATTTCAAACGAATCTCTAACTTCTAAAATGTCAATCATGCCTATATATGTCAAATATATTTTTATGAAGTGATGTAACATCAAATATATATAAATAAAATACATAAGAATAGGGACAAAGTTTGTTGACAACGTCATTGAAGATAAATATTATTTATCACGAGTGAATTATTATTATTATTATTATTATTATGGAATATTATTTTATCAAAAATGCTGTTTGTCCACGACATCTACTTCTTGGAATAGAATTTCAAGCAATGCAATGTCATGAAATTGGAATTTTGGTTTTAAAATTTATATAATAAATAAATATTTTTTGATACTTGTCAAAGCATGTAGGCTTATGGATAATGGTAAATAAGTTTTATCATACATGTTGTAGAACAATTTAGAAACGTACTCCAATTTTGTGGAGACATGATCATTAGCCCACCATTTAGATTAAATTCCTCGTAATTTCTAAAGAACCCACTTTGGTACCAGGTAAAATTTTGTGGGCTTTAAATTTAGAAAAAAAAAATGTGATATATAATTTAATGTACCTCTATAGGCATGAAAATTATCATTTAATAAGTTTTAAAAAGCGGACAATCAGATGTTTGTTCTATTGATCAACAAGACAAGTTTTTCTTAATTCTACCAAATTGATCGCTGCTAAAGCGAGACAAATATTTTTGCTGTCACTAAATTTATTGTGTTCAATTTTAGCTAAACATGCCGTATCCTAATTTGCACCTTTTATATATATATATATATATATATATATATATATATAAGATGTAGGATAATCACAAATTTGCAACTTAATCTTTCCTTCCTCTTCTAGAATTCGAACTCTTATATATCTCCCATATAATATGAGGTCATTTTTCTGCGAAAAGTTTCATTTTCTGAATTAAAAAAATAAAATTTAATTGTAAAATCACGCTTCGGATAATCACAAATCTGCAACTCAATCTTCCATTCTTCTTCAGGAATTGGAACTCTTATATATCTCACTGTGCAACGGAGAAAATACTAGTATATATATTAATATTAGGCTTCAATAAATTCCATTTAAAGGGAGTAGAAAATACAACAAATTGAAATTTTATTAATGGTTCGCTGATTGAGCACTCCACCAAAGAGTTGAATTCACAGGATTTGACCCCAAAAAAAAAATTCCATGGTGGCCACTTATAAGTTATAAGTAAGCGAATCCATTATTTTGTTCATTTTGTAGTGTAGGCTTCTTCTGCGTTGAAAAATATTTACTAGTATTGGGAGTAGTATCTATATGGCATGGGACTATATAAGTGTTACCTGCCCATTTGTAATCTTATGTCCCAAGATTATCACTAGTGGACTTTTTATCTTCTCCTTCTATTCACTTGTAATTCTCTGATTCTTGAATTTCAATTCAATGGATTCAAGATTCTTGCTTTTCGACTTTACTCAATCACACGCTTAGTTTGTAGATCACATCAGTCGAGGGCTTGAGAAGTCGTGGTGATTTCGTTGTAAAACATGAACAATACAACAAAGCCAAGAATGAGATCTATGTCCGATTTGGCTTATGATAGAGGTTGAAACAAGCCATCAACAATCAAAATCTATTGACTTCATTTCATTTTTCAAGAGGGTTCCCCCTTTTTATCAATTTTTTTTTTTCCTTTTTTTTTTTTTTTAGCCTTTGTTATTCTTGTGTGTGGAAGAAAATATGGATGGTCCAAAAGGGAAGGAGAAGAAAAATTCAATACTCAAGAAATTGGAGAGTTACATATCAAGAAATAGAGCAAAATCTTCGACAAAAAGAAGCAAGTTTTCCAAGAGTAGATCATGGAATTGCAACTCGGCTAAGCCGTTATCTCCAAGTGGTTGTTTCTCGGTGTATGTTGGACCGGAGAAACAAAGGTTCGTGATCAAGACAAAATACGCTAATCATCCTCTGTTCAAAATATTGCTCGAAGACGCCGAGTTGGAATATGGATTCAATAGCAAGGGCCCTTTGATGCTTCCATGTGATGTTGATCTTTTTTGGAAAATTTTGGCTCAAATGGACAGAGACGAAGAAGAGAATGATGATCACTCTTGTGGTGGCGCCTTTGCATATGGTTCGTGTAGCCCTTTTAACCCTTCTTGGGGATCAAGAAGTGGTTCTTATAGCCTTCTTACTCCCTCACGAACGCTCAAGATGAATCACTTCTAAGCGTGCTTGAAACAAATGTTTTTGTTGTACTGGTATCGTGCTTGTAATGTCAAAAAAAATTTAAAATGTCGCTTTTGTGTAATAATATGTGTAATGTGCACGGTTAAGAAATGAGAAATAATAAAATCCCTTATGGAAGTGAAGGCCTTTCGACTCGAGTGACGTGAGCTTTTGTCGTATACAGTGTCCAATACAGCGTACTAAACTCAACCTTATCATTTTAGTCATCTTAATGTTTTAAATATTGAATTAAAGAGTTTTTTGATATTATAAGATATTTCGCGCGGTGAGAATGTTCGTCGCGCCTCTTCGACTATTGGTTGTTGTATAATCCCACAGGCTGAAAAAATTAGATTACTTAGACAATGTTGGATACGTGTGCGTATATATGGGGAGTCGCTTTTAATGGAAGCTGTTATAGAAAGGAAAAATATTATATGATGAAAGCACAATTGAAATAAAAAAAATTTTAGAGTTGAACTGGACCAGTTCAAATTTTACAACCGATGATTTTTTAATACTTCTTTTTCTGATATCAATAACAAAATGAGGAAGCCAAATCCAAGCGACACACTCAATATTTCAACTAGTGTAATGTCATTATTTATTTATTTATTATTTATCTGTTTATTTATTTATTTTTGGGGTGGGGTTTGGGGGGGAGGGGCGCCTTTGAGAGGAAAAAAATGAGTTTTTGAGGGGATGAAAGCAAAAAGCGAGTTTGTGAAGATTAATAAAAGTATTCTTCTTCTTTAAATGTGAAAAATTTCTTAATGAACTCATATTTGATATAAAACATGAGGTAATGCTCTGGTACCCACTTGTGGGTACGTTACAGTACCCACAAGTGGGGAAAAAAATTTGTAACTGATCGGGTGAGCCCCCCACCATCAGGGAACAGTTATGTATTATTCGTTTAATTTAACGTAGATACCAAAAAAAAATTAAAAAAAAAAAAAAAAAATTGGAGGGGTGACGTGTCTCCACTACGGTGAGCCACGTGGCGTGGGTACATACCCACTGTGGGTATCGGAGCAAAACCGATAAAACATGTTATCAATACTTCGATGAAGAAATGAGATAGTGATTTAACGTTTTACTGAATAAACATCAATTCAACAAATATAATCACAAAAGAAAACCAAATCAACACAACTCAAGGAATGAACATGATCTGTTTTAGCTCTACTATGACGAGGTGGAACAATAAATAACACGCAATGAATCACGATAATTTCGACAAGTAAAACAATTTAGTCCTCGTTTTCCTCGATCCTCATAAGCCGTTCGAATTTCTCCATAGCAGAAGTAGGCAACCCAAGAAGCACATTAATGCTTTTCCTTTCTTTCCCATGAGAAAGAAAAAGAATCACTTCCTTTTCGGGCAAAGCCACAGGGCCTGCTAGAACCGGCTCTCCCCACCCAAAATCCGTAGTGTGGAACGAAAGCCTCGACCAGGTGGTGATCAATAGGGTTGAAGCCAACGACGGCCTAGCACGAGTGGCCTCAAAATAGTCAATAGCTGATTTCATATAACTATTTGTCACCATATTTACTGCCTCGTGGACTAGTTTTACCGTCGACGAAAGGGGATTTTCGATCAAATCACCTGCATTGCATGTTGAATTTGTCAACACGATGGCATTTCCGAAAAACTTGTCTGGGATTGGTGGATCAAATCTAGACCTTCCATCGACTGCGAAAAGAAGCTTCGTTTCTTGATCAGGCTTGAGACCCAATGCCTTACTACGGGCCTTCCAAACGAAAGCCGATAGGGCTTCAAAAGTAGAACACTTTTCGAGGGTTTCATCTTGTAATGCTTTCTTTTTCAGATTTTCGAGCTTCTTTTCATCGAAACAAAAGGATTCGTAAAGCATTTTTTCACTGTAAAGGTCACTAACATTCGATATGTCGTCTATTTCATCAAATTCGCGGTGAGGGAACTGGGGCTTAGGTGGGCTTCGGGCTTGAAGAATTCTCCTGTCCATAAACGGAGGGACTTTAACCGAAAGGCCACGGGCCATTTCGCCCCAAGAGTTGACAAATTCCATAGCACCAATGCCATCAAACATACAATGGTTCATACACAATCCAAGAGCAAAACCTCCACATTTGAACTTTGTAACCTGAAAATGTCAGTCCAAACTCTCAGTCTCACATGAAATGGTCCAACAAAAACAGTAATGTGAAACTATATACTACTCAATATTAAGAAGTTTGCTTTAGTGCTTACTTGAGCGGTAACAGGAGGAATTTCAAGTACATTTTTCGCCCCCGGGATGTCATAAACGAGCTTTCCAAGGGCAATAGGATCAGGCTTTGTAATGTCGCCTAAATCTTCTAGATTACAATCAGCCTCGCCCTCAACAAACACGACACCTTCACCAGTGCAATCCACTATAAGCTTCATATCTGGGCTAATCGTGAGACGCCCTGCAAGTGGATAATAATACACAAGCACTTTGGACAAGCCATCTTTAAGCAGTTCCACAGCGCTTTCATTCCCTTTCTCTTCAGATTTAAAACAGTAAATTGTACGAACAATGACCGCGATGTTTTGATCAAGATTGGATAAGAAGTACAGCCCTTTCGTCATCTCTTCGGCAGGGGGAACTAGAGTGGGTTCTCCTTGTTTGATGTTGAGCTCAAACAAATTGCCATTTCCATTCTCCATTTCCTTTTATCTCAAAGTTTCAAGTTCTTGATGAAAATGGAAATGCTAAAGGGATTTGTGTCATTTGGCTCCAGAATATGAGAAATATATACAGGACAGATTGTGTAAACGAATTGGAGATTTGTTAAGTATTGGTTAACAAAAAATTGTACTATTGAAAGGGACTGTTTATGGTTCACGGAAGCAATCACTGAGGAGGAAATTGTAGAGAATTGAAATCCTATTTGACCTTCCTGTAATGAAAGAATCTAAAAATGTTGTCATATAGTTGTGGTAGGCTACCCAAGATATTACCAATATGGAAACTTGGCGGTGGGTTGATTTGGTAGGGTAGGCATCCTAATAATGATTTTCTTGATCTACTAATCATTGTCTGATTATTTAATATATATAATCATTTGTAACGTCAACTTTAGGGGAAGAACGATAATGAAATCGAAATTTTAACTATTCGAATCATGGTACTTCGAGATCTAGACGAACAAGTAGGTAGTTGGGTCAATTCAAATGTCGCCAAAAAATATACTTTCGTGACACCTCCTTCACAATGACAAAAACATCTCCAGCGACCTAGGTGGCTCATTGGTGGAGCATGCTCTCCAAAGTAGCAAAACCAAAGTGAAAATTACAGTAGTCCATATAGTACAGTTGTCTCACTGAAATTTATCAGACAGTAAAACAACAGGGGGCGTTGTAAATGAAGGAAAAAATGAATGTAGAAACTACAGTAACAGCTGAACTTCAAACTTAAAAAAGCCAATTAACAGATGAATCCACAAATTCTCAGACAAGATATACAAGAAAAGCTACAACTAAATAAAACAAACCAGAAAAGTAACTGTAGTTGTAAAGTACTGTAAAACACTAATCATACAGACAAATTCCTTTCTGGTGTCTATCTGCAAAAGGTCTAAGGAAAACTAAAAAAGTTCATTTTTGTTAACAAACAGCTTACCAATCCAAGTTACATTTCAGAACAAGTGATGCCCCTACTCTTTGGTTTCATCGTTCTCCTCCTTGTCGTCCCCAGGCTCGTCTGCTGCCTCCTCGTCTTCATCATCAGACATGTTATTTATTACTTCAGTAATTATGGCCTTCACATCTGCTTTCCTGTGCATCAGCTCCATACCAAAGTGCTTTCCTGAAATTGACTTGAAAGGATTAGCAAATTGAACCCAAGTGTAACTACATGCTTGGCAATGCTAATCATTACTTATCAACAGTAAACTAGTCAACCCCACAACGAATTGTGACCCACTGCCTATAAGCACTTCAAGATTGGCCAAACAAGCACTACGACAGTTCAAATTGAGTAATATGTACTCCAGAAGGTAAAGTCTTACCGAGCAGCTTGAGAATATCAGATAATGTCGCCTGCATTTTTTATAGAAGTGTAAAGATAATCACTTATCAGCAGCAAATAAATGCTTGAGAACTCATTAGAATGTGCAATGGACATCAACAGTTCGACTTACAGTATTAAAATCGACTTCCTTCAGTATTTTTGCTACCACTTCGTGCAGTTCTTCATTAGTGGGCTCAGTCTTGGCCTTCTTACTTTTCCCTTTGCCTATGCCAAATCAAGAAACATGAGCAAATCAGGACATACAAAGAAATAAATTCCAGAAAATATTTCACAAATATGAATAACAAAATCTTTCTCATCTATCTATCATGTCAGACATGTATAAAAGAAAAAACTTCAAACTTAAGAATATAATAATAAGAAGAGTTCCATAAAGGAATATCGATGAGTAATACCTTGATCTGCAGAAGACTTGCTTGATTTTTTCTTGCTCGAAGCCTTTTCCTTTTCAGGTGCACTTGTCTCCTCTTCAATCTCCTTATCAGCCTTCCGTTTTCTTGCCGAGGATGTCTTAGTTTCAGCTTTAGATTTACCTTCAGCAGTTTCTTTCTTTGATGCTGAACTGGAAGATTTTTTTGTTGATTTACCAGAGCTTTTGGAAGATTTTGAAGGGTTGACTTTACTAACAGGCTTAGGCTTTTCACTCGACTTGCCACTACTGTCTTTTTTAGCACTCTTTGTAGAAGATTTCTCAACTGATTTCTGCTTTTTAGGTTTTTCTTCTTCCTCTACAGCCATTTCTTCGTCCGACTTATTGTCTTCATGCTCACTTTCTGCTTTAGAGATCTCATTGTCATCTTCTTTGTCATCTTGGCTCTCTGCAGATTCACTTTTATCATCTTCCTCAGTTTTGGATGTGTCCTTGGGCTTCTTCTCTGGTTTTGAGCTTGACTTATTTTTCTGCATAGTAAGGACAATTTAGTGGAAAAATCCCAAAAAGTGCATTAAGGACAACAGTAAAATACACAGAAATCGAAAACTAGGAACACGCACATTAAAAAAAAAAAAAGAAAATAAAAAGAAAATAAATAAATAAATAAATGAAGGAAAAGGGCAGATAAACTGGTCAACAAAGAAAAGAAATGAAAAGTTACTAACCTTTCTGGCTTTTCCTTCAGCGGCATCAGAAGAGCTCGGGGTTTTGCTTGCTGACTCCTTACTCTTTTGCTTCTTACTCTTTGACGACTGTCATTAACAAGGGAACCTATTATCCATAGGCATAATGTCCACTTGGCATAATACACATTTGAGAAAATGTAAAACATACGAAGACTAAAAAAATAAAATCTACCTTCTCCTTGTCAGCAAGCAGTGCTTCAGTTGTAGCATGAGGAGATTCCAAGAACTCAAGCAATTTAGCAGAGAGTTCTTCCTGAAAAATAAGGCTATTGTCATTCAGATGATTCAGCCTTTTATGAGTATCAGAATCAGAATAATGTTGATGCTGAGACATTATTACCTTCACAGTAGCTTTAGTGACTGGAATGTTAAGCACGTCACAAAAGTCGAACAACTTTTCTTTAACACATTTATCAAGTTTCTCCTTGACTTTAGCTCTTTGCTTCTCCTGCTAAGGACATCAAGTAAAAAGAAATTCATTCACTAAATTGTGATTCTTGCAAGAATCAAGGTAAGCTTCGTTTTGATTTTTTCAGATGTTTCAATGGGTAAAACAAGAAGAATTATCTCCCTCGAAAACCACTGTTTGTGAGTGTATTAATACCTTATGACAGAAATGCAGCTAGCAGTTTTCAGGCAGCAAGAGAAATGGAAGGGTCTGTACAGGAGGAAAGGAAGTCAAATCTGTTTTTGGCCACCTAATGCTGGCCTAGACGACAAAAGGCAGCCAAACACGAGTGCATTTTTATTTATTCATTGTCTTTTACTTTTCTAAATGTTAACCGAAGTAAGCTTGAATTGTTTTCACCTTTTTATGCTACAATTTATTTCTTAATGCCCAGCTAAGCTCAAAATTTAATCATAGTCATAAGTCGAAAACTACTACTACTGCTGATTATTATACACGCATAAAATTGCTTCATATAACACTAAAAATATGCTTTATTAACCATAGAAACTATGCCCACCATAGCTTCATATGCAGTAATTCTTATGGTCGTGCATCACATCACATAGAAGCCTTTTCAGTTCCCTTTAATTAGTTTAATCTGTGATATTGTCCTCTGTTATAAGACCTTTTCTAGACATAAGAAGATGGGGTTTCTTTTTAAACCACCTAATCAGCATCAATTGCTGCAGCTTCACGAAAATTAACAAATGCAGACGGAGTGCCTTTCCATAGAAGATATTGTTTCTTTTCCCAAAAAATGGTTATGCATACATTTAACCCCCAACAAGCTACCATATGATCTAGAACAATTGGACTTAAAAGGATTTAGAACTCCAAAACCTTGCAAAAAGAACATGTGTCTGTGTGTGCACACGTGTGGGGGAGGAGAGAGAGAGCCATACCTCATTCTCAACCCATACAAAACCAGAAAAGAGGCCTATATTTTTCTTCAAAGTATGTACCTGAATAAGAAACATAACTGCAATTTTACAAGATTATCCAACCTCATGGGGCTTCTAAACACATTGAAAGGAACTTTTAATCATAAGAGGCTTATTCAACAAAAAATGAAACTGGGTTGAATCAAATTGAAGACCTAACCTTTGGTTTTTTGCCAAAAAGAATGGTGTGAAGAATCTGCAGGTTTTCATCCGCCTTTCTCTTGGACAACTTGAAAGCCACTGAAACATTTGCATATAAGTGTCAAGAAGGGGTACATTTGAGTAGACATGTCCACTAAACAGTACAAACTAACCAGCAAACTTGAAGTGCATGCAGTAGTAGGTGCAAAAAAATCTGATGGAATAACTTTTCGATAACAATGAATATAATGACAGTTGCTTGATTTAAGAACCAGAATGGGATGACATCATCAAGCTATTAAAAAAAAATAAAAAATAAAAATAAAAAAAGAAGGCATGTTCTTGCATTTCATGTTTTGCCAAAATTAACTGAATGAAATAACAGATAGATCAACTGTTCCATGTATTTTCGGTTAGTATGCCCCGTTAGTGTATGTGTATTTATGAGTATTTATGAGTTTTGATGTGAAATAGGAGAGAGAATGAGTGGGATTGAGTGGTGAAGATTTATGTAGTACAATGGGTCCCAGAAAATATGTGGATGTAATTGGTTTGACTTTTGATGTGAATGTGTTAAAATGTGTAAAAATTTGTTAAAAGTTGTAAAAGAACGGACTGTATGTTTTAAATATAAATTTCACATGTTGAACAGCGTGAATGAATCAAATAGTATTACGCATGAAAAGGCATCATTAAAATACTAATTGTACTCAGTGCGTCTAACACCAAGACAAAACTGAGATCTTGTTTGGTCTAGCAAGTGGTTGGAAAATATAAAAATTTATGGGCCACAAAAAATGTGTGGTTGAAAATGAGTTGGGGAAAGTTGAGGGGTAAAATACAAACAAGCTCAGAGTATCCACGTGAGCTATGCAATTTGTAAATAACTAGTTACCATTATGAACTGATACCTGCATGTTTCATGATATTACATTATTCGACAAGCAAGATATTGATATGCAACAAAAGAAATTAATGATATCAAATAAAATTCTCCATTGTTTCTTCAGTCAAACACCACATGATATCACACTAAAGATATATTTCCATCAAACAGCTACATGTGTACACACACAAAATCATATACAAGGAAGAGATTTCTATACGACAAAAGAAAGAAATGATGTCAAATAATATCCTTGTTATTTCCTCCAGTCAAACACCACGTGATCACACTAATGCAATATTTCCATCAAACACACATAAAAAAATGCTGTTATCGTGATTTAATGGAATAAGTTCCAAACATAATGCCAAGTTATCAAAACAAAATCAGACGTATATAGAAACAAAATTCTAAACCAAATGACATGTAATAACAAGTATTTGATTAAATGATGTGAGCATACCATTTGGAATGTCCTTAAGCTGTGTCCCTGGACCCTGTAGTTATGGAATCCATGTCAACAGAATAGTTTAGTAAGTACTAGTCATAAGTTTCCATGAAGAAATACAGCACATAAAAACAAAAGCATGCATGATATCATTCAAGAATCAAGATCATGCCCCACTTGGAATCTTGACTATACATAAAACAATGAAGAAATGAAAGCAATGCAAAATCATATCTTTACTCAATGTGAGCCCTACTGTCTCCTATCAGCAAAGACTTTGTACAAACACAGAATCAAATTCATGTAGATATTTACATCAAGCAACAAGGAGTGCGTTGGGGAGAGAGCAGTCAACCATATGGGATTTGGGCAACTAGAAAGATCCACAATTTTACACCAACCAGACCTCTTATGAGAATTTCCCAAGCTCAGAGACTCATATTCAATCTCTCTGAATTAAAATCTAAAACTGGCCTATTAATGTTCCCTCCCCAGCCAAGATAAAGATCCAAAGTTACCTCATTACACTATTTTCCCATTGTAAATTCATTTAAACATAATTAAATTCATACCTAATTCAGAATATCAGCCCAGCAAATATCTCTTCTAATATACTGGAATTATATCTCTACAATGAAATTGAATCAAAACCAGAAATGATAAGAAATTTGTTTCCTTCAGTGCAATTTTCTTTGCCATCATAGGTACCTATTCCACACAAAAACAATTCTTTATCGGCAATTAAAACCCTAAATTCTTAGTAACAAATATGATACCTTTTCAATCGCCACCGATTTGGGGGTGGAGCTGCTGGGTGTTGCGCTCACAGTAAACCGTTCCACCGTCTTCCTCTCCCTGGTCGGCCTGTCACCTCTGGGAGTTCTTGGTGATGACAACTCTTCCTTCTCAGTTTGTGAGCTAGCCCCCGTTTTCTCCTTTTTCGGTTCTTTCTTCACAATTTTCTTCTCGCTCTTTCCCTTCTTCTTTCCCTTGCTTTCGTCTTCCTTTACTTTCTCGCCTTCTTTTTCTTCCCCATCTTTGCCCTCCTCTTCTTCCCCTTCATTTTCATCTTCTTTTTCCTTACCCGCTTCACTTCCTTCATCCCCATCATTATCCTCTTCCTTTTCTTCTCTCACTTCCTCCTCCAATTTCTCTTCTTTCGCTTCATCGGGGTCTCCCTTGACTTCACCTTTCTCTTCAACTTCAGTTGGATCCTTCTCCTCTCCCTCTAACTTCTTGCTCTCCTCCGAAGACTCCTTCTCCGAAGCCATGAACCACAAATCTAAAAACCCTCGAATACCAGTTTACAAGGATTCTCAGGCAAGTATATGTATCAAATATAGTCGGTGCAGATGTTTAATTGGCAGACGTCAAAGTGAAAATGAGTTGAATTTGGGAATTTAGGGCAAAATATCTAGGTCGAGGGCGCGTAGATTTGGGATTTTGAAAATTTTCGGTGAAATACTGAGGATTCATTTAGCGCCGAGCTAAAACGTTTGCCCTTATATATTTCACATGTGATGGCGGACAATTGAAACGTCTTTGCGCTCACAAATCACAATATAGGCCTTGTTTGATTGGGGGTTTAGTTGTTCCGCACGGTATTCCGTGTAAAAATGTGTGGTTAATATTATTTTGGAAAATGTGTGTGTGGTTGAAAATGAGTATGAGGTATACGAAATTGCGTGCGGATTTGGTTAACACCAAATGGAACAAGGCCATAGTGTGTACCGTTTTGTTCCAAGGTAGAGTATTTCATGGTGTGATTTTCCACCAATGCCAATTTGTGAGTAATGGTAAAATATTTATAAGTTGGTATTTTTGGCACGTAGAGCGGAGCTATGTAATAGCGTTAAGCCCTATTACTATTTTTCATGATGATTTTGGATATGCTTTTGTGTCTTAATAATATATATCGATATACGTTAGATATTCTAACGCCATTTCCAATGGCAATGTTAATTGTCATTGTGTATCAATAGAGAGAGATAAAAATGAGATAATTATTTTATTTAAAAATGAATAAAAAGAAATGTAAGAAAAAAGATAGGGAAAAGTGAAGGAAAAAAAAAAGAGAACAATATAAATAAATTCAAAAATAATAATAATATATGGTGTGGAAAAAGTTTGGATTGGCGTCTATTTTTAAATATGGCATGCGAATCTATAAAGAAAAATTAGAAAAAAAAATAGGATAATTAAAATAAAAGTGGGCCCGTCTATCTTTTTTTCTTCTTATCTCTCTCTATTGCCAAGGGTGCAATTGAATGTGGCAATTGGAGATGGCCTAATAAGCTGAATTAAAATTTTGTAATCTTCTATCATATCATTTGACATTTTATTATAATCAATCGGAGAATTAAAAAGATAAAATTTACCGAAACGGCTCTACCTCTTGACGTGATGCAAAATGTCTAGCCCGTACTTGTTTGGCAACTCAACGTCAATGGTATCAAAAGACGGGGGGAACAATAGAATGGAAGGCATCAAGTCAACTTTCCATTTCTCCTTCACAATTTCATCTTTCATTGCACATTTTTTTCCCAATGGCAGAGTCTAAAATTTTGGTGTGGCGGCGAACAAAATATACAATACAAAGCACAAAAAAAACTTCCGGACAAAAATTTTGTGAGAACATTAAATGGAGCGGCTTATGATGTTAGGGGACGACCACCACACCTAGGCCAATAGCCCCGCTTCATAGCTCCGCCTATGTTTTCCTTGTGTATATTGTCTATCCATTGTGGCCAATTTCTATCCAAAAAAAAAAAAAGGATAGTTGCCCAATAAATAATCCATTTACCCAGTGTTTGAAATATCATTTCTTGTGATCTGATGTGAAAATATTAAGAGAGAGACTCTTGCGATATTGTTTGTGTGTATTTTGCATTGAAAGTAACAAATTTTTTTTTAATAACTATCGAAAAGACAATGTGATCCAATAAATGTTTGTTCCGAGTTCTTCTATAGCGCGTTAGAGTTAATTTCATGACATTTAATACATTGTACATATCCAATTTGAATTTGTTAGAAATAAAAAATGAACAAATCATAAATACAGAGTAACCTAATATCTCAACTCCATATAATTTTTACATATTGTATCAAAGAAGTGTTTTTGGCTGACATTGTTTTGCTTATGTGACACACTATTTTATTTAATTTTATATATTATATTTCCCAATACATAGAGTGCATCAGAGGTGTGCCTGTCTAGAGTAGAATACAAGACTCACACAAAGCGGTTTGGCGAAAAAAATTGAAGGCACACGCTTTTTAACATAACGGTGTACAAATAATAAAAACGTTAGTTCCATTGCAAAAACCAACAAGAGTACAAACAGGCAATATAATAGTGTATTTACTAATTAGTCACCGCTGAATACAAGATCCGCAGGAAAGGCCTCAATTTTAAACTCAAACTATAGGAAAAAGAAAGTTCGATTCTTGCCCGTGCCTTAACATGGAGAAAAGTTTTCAGGAACTCGAGCCCTATTCCGTTCCTAGCTCCTCCAGTAAGTGTGTGTGTGTGTGTGTATTGTGTGCTTGTATGTGTGCATTTTATGTAAATTATTTGAACCTAATCTTGATTTTGTTGGCTCTGATGTTAATTATCCGATGAAGATTGGTTTTCTTGGAGTAATATACACGAAGTGGAGAGATTCTCATTGAGAGAGTTTTTCGATGGGAGTTCAATCACGCGCTCACCCAGAATCTATAAAGAGTACAGAGATTTCATAATTTCGAAGTACAGAGAGGACCCTTCAAGGAAACTGACGTTTACAGAGGTTCGAAAATCATTGGTCGGAGATGTTAGCATTCTCCATAAGGTGTTTACCTTCTTAGAAAAATGGGGTCTCATTAATTTTGATGCTAAAAGCAATAAGAAAGGGGATGATTCTAATGGGGATAAGAAACCAATTTCAGTTGGGGAGGAAGAGGAGGAGAAGGAGAGTTGGAAGGGTAGGGTGAAGGAGGAAGAAGGGGCCCCATATGGGGTGAGAGTGGTGGCAGCTCCCAATTCCATGAAACCAGTCGGGCAGCTGCCGCCACCCCCATCCATGACCTCTGATGGAGGTAGAGTTGTCGGGCAGGTTGGGCAGAACGGGTTCAAGTGGCCACCATTGGCGTCTTACACCGATGTTTTTGGGGACACAGTGCAGCAGGAGAAGAAGAGCAGGGTAGTGTGTGGGAGTTGTAGAGAGGACTGTGATTCATTGCATTACGAATACACAAAGGTAAAAAGTACACCCTTATTTTCATTCTTGCAGTCGATATATTATTGGAAATATTGAAACTTGAATCTATTTAGCTAGGCTTAATTTGAATTAGCAGTTCTTATTTATATCGCATGAAGTATCTAAATCTGCTTTAAAAGGAAATACTGTTTTTAAAGGCTAAATACACGTTTGTTAAGACTTGCAATTGTATATAATTAGTTGTTAATCCCCAAATTTATAGAAATATGTGAACCCTCAATAAATTTGGCCTAAAACAAACATGAATTTCAACCACCCCCTTATAAGTCATAACTTGTACTCATGATTATTATTTATTAACACATTTTGTGAGTCCCATAATTGTCTTACTATCCTATTTATAAAGGTACTAAATGGAGGCTTATTCTAGAAGTTTCGGCTTTCCATCCCAGCCACAAATGCCAAAACCCGTTTAGAGTTTGACAAGAAACAAAAAAAAGTTAAATATGATGCGAAACTTTAAAAACGAAAAATTGCTTATGTAATCAAACAACCACTATGAAGAATCCAAGTAATTAAACATTCATGGTCACTATTAGACATTAGAAAGATGATGATTTAGAAATACTTACTGAGAGATCAATTTATAGCCTGGGGTGCATGTGTAATTTGGTTTCAAACTTAAGGCTTCATTACAAATGGTTGTTGTTAAATATTGGCATCTGCCCAACCTGATCAAATGCAATATAAAGGTTGTTAACATTGAAGACTTTTGAGAATGGTGTCACAAACGGTGGTTAAGTCGCCTCAATAAAAAGGCCGCCAGGCATAAGTGCGGCCACCGGTGAAAAAGTAGAAGGCACAAATTTGATTCTCATTGTGCAAGTGGGAAACTGAATCTACCATGGATTTTATACTTAGCAGATCATGTATGAGGAACAGTCGGGGAAAGTAAAATGTATTAATGCGTTGACTATCGGTCCCTTAAGACAATTTAAGGAGTAGGACCTTGGTTTTTGGGCCACATATGGTCAGAAGATGGGATCATGTAACACAGAGTTCAGTAGCCAGCTGTAAGACATGAGAAATCTTATAACAAGGTTCTGTATTGTTGTAACATCAGTCCTTGGCATTTAGAGTATGTTTGGCTATTTCTTTTTGAGCTGCTCGTATACTGTTTATGTACAATTTTCCAAATCACATTTTTGTTCAGAGGTATTTCTTGAAACTACTCTTTTTCTTTCACCACTCATTTTTTATTTTTTAGAACTGTTACCTAAAAGAACTTAAAGAAATACCTTGCCAGAAACACTCTTACTTGATATCTTAATTGACATCTGTAGGACAAGCATCTGTTCATTGGAGATTGAGGTCTGGTATTATAAGAATGCTCAATATGACATCCATGGTTAAACCTTAGTGCCTATAGTAACTAGGAGTAATCTATCATCCAGCACTTTCACCTCTATTCTCTGCTAACAACCTCACATTAGTAAGAGACATCAACATCATTTCTACTCAGCTGTTTGACATTTTCTATAGATGCACTATGCTACCACTCTTCCTTTATTCACTCTGTTATTTTCTTTGATCTTCCTCAATCTTTGACATTTCTTAATTCTTATGCTAACCTCATTTGATAGAAGCATGGGGATTAGGACCTTATCACACAACAATCTGAAATGAGAATTGCCTAGGGTCAGGAAACCTTTATTGGACTATTCAATTACAAGGGCCCTTCATAGTATCTTAGACTTTGTGCTCTTACAATAGAAAGGGGAACAGCACGAGAAGGAAAATCTGGCAATTGTACATAGTGTTTTGTTGGTACACAAAGAGTGTGTACATTAAGAACAATCGGCTAAGCAAAAATAATTTGATGTACCGTTCATGTGTAAGAGTCACCCTCGTCAAGGGGGTAAAATGGAAAGGAAAAAAAATATATATTAAAAAGATGGTGCAGACTCTCCGACTCTGGCTAGTGTTTGTCTTCTTTCCTACAATATATCTGGCAATTCCATTCTATAATGGACGGTTGTTGTGTAAATCTGGATTAGTCAGTGCTTGTTTGATAAAACCATTTTGAGGAAGAGTGGTTCTTTTGAGAGAATGCATAGCTAAAAGGAGAAGAAGGTTACGAATAAATATGAAAAGATATATATATATATATATATATATATATATATATGTGATATTGAAAATAGTTTGTGAAACATGCTGTCAATATGCCATTTGGCACTAGACGACTATGTTTCTCAGTTTTCACTTTAAAGATATCCATGAGTTTAAAAGAATAAACTGCAATTTCATGCGCCAATACATTTCTGCTTACTAGTTTGCTGTTATTAACTTAAGCGTCTTTATTGTCAAATATCAGGATGGGAGCTTTATTCTTTGTGAGAAGTGTTTCAAAGGCGGCAATTATGAGAACAAATCAGCAGATGATTTCAAGTTAATAAACAGCGGGAATCAAAGCAACGTCTGGACAGAGGCAGAAACTTTACTCCTTTTAGAATCTGTTTTGAAGCATGGAGATGACTGGGAACTTGTTGCTCAGGACGTTCAGACAAAAAGTAAACTGGATTGTATATCAAAGCTAATGGAGCTTCCTTTTGGAGATCTCATGTTTGGTTCATCCGACAGAAAGAGGAAATTTTTGGATGTAACTCAGTCAAAGCAG
The DNA here is from genome assembly GCA_018223645.1 of Jasminum sambac. NCBI lineage: Eukaryota > Viridiplantae > Streptophyta > Magnoliopsida > Lamiales > Oleaceae > Jasminum > Jasminum sambac. The sequence continues at coordinate 41,235,711 of CP073647.1, read as the reverse complement.
GAACAGGTTGCTTCTAATGAATCTCAAGAATCTGCAAAAGTAGAGGACCTGAGTCAGGAGCTTAAGGATGAGGGCCAGCAAAATGGACATGCTGATAGCCAAGGTCCACCTCAAAAAAGAATACACAAGGAACCAAGTTCTAGTACCAGTTATTTGATGAACCAGGTGCTAATTTATGCGTCATGCTCTTTGTGCTTCAATTCATCATTTTTAGTATTCTGTTTGGTGATGGATAGAAAAGGCAATGGTGCATTTTCCTTGTTTTTAATATTTTGTCACATTATCACTTAAAAAAAAAGAAGTCGGTTTGGGATTTCCTGACAAAAGTTCTCATTTTCAAAAAGGCAGTTTCAAAATGTGAAAGTAAACGAGTTTTTGGCAATTCGAGATTGAAAAGTAAATAAAATTTTGTATGAAAAAGTTGTTTGTTGATTGAAAATGACACTGGAAAAAAATGATTTTTAGAAATTGCTACCAAACAAGCTCTTAGTCTGTTGCAAGGTTTTGATGGAGAATAACTTGGAGCCTTATATCGGAATAAATATTAACTTCTTTGGATATATGTGAATTGTATTCTCTTTTTCGTGCTTTGCGGCTGTTGGGAATCCACTCCACTGAATGTTGTTAAAAGTTTCCATGAACGAATATGTATATTACCTGACTCATTCTCTAGGTGTTTTTAGGAAATAGTTTTTAAAGAGTGAAAAATGAATGGTGAGAAAATATCAAAGAAAACTGGGTGGTACTTCAGGAGATTATGCAGAAATAGAACAGTTTAACAGATTGCCAAACATGCTCAGATGAACAATTTTTTTTGTGAGAAAAGTAGGGGGTGAAAATTTGTTTGTTGGTCTATTGACTATAAAATGTTATTCTCATTATATTCTCTAGAAGTGATGTCCGCTGTATTTTCTTGGTTTTCATGGTTGGGAACTTACATTTACTCATATCAGGTAACTCGCATATCTACTGAAGTTGGACCTCATGTCTCAGCTTCTGCGGCTGAGGCAGCTGTTACAGCTCTTTGTTATGAAAACCAATGTTCAAGGGAAATATTTGATGAAGACGATATTTTTGCTGATAGGTATTTGTCTAACCATATGTGAAATCTTGCTTTCTAACACAACTTTGGAAGGAAATGCTAAAGCAGAAACTAACTGTTTCTCTGACAGAGTTGCTCAGGGTAATGGTTTAGACGGAGACGAAGGGCTCAAACAATCTGGTACTTATATTTCCTTTGTAAATCATTAATTTGACTTGGTCCATGTTTTGGCTAAACTTAAAACGTTCATTATAAGCAATTTTAGTGCCTATTTGACAAAACTTTATTCACAAAACCCTTTTTTACACTCATTTTTTGGAATATGTGGTTGATATTGATGTTTGACTTCGACTAAGTGAACATGTAGTCAGAAAAAAGTTGAAACAAACACAGGATAAGTTTTAGAGCAATTATTCTGATGATGAAAATTTGATATAAGTTCATTTTTTTGAACTCTTTCACATCTTACATTTAGCCAAACTCGTTTCCTCAGTGTTGAGATGTCTTTGTATACCTTTTATCATTTTATCACTGTATATGTCCACAGATACTCAAGGCCCATCATCATCTCATAAGGATACGATACAAACAAACTTAAGAATGAGGGCGGCAACTGCAACAGCCCTTGGCGCTGCAGCTGCTCATGCCAAGTGTTTGGCTGATCAAGAAGAGCGAAGGATGGAACATTTGATGGCTATCATGATTGAAACTCAGGTAAGGTTTTACATCCTTGAGTTGTGATAGGTCTAGCATTTAGCCTGTGTTTGGTTAAACTTTTGTTTTGTAAAAAAACTGATGTTTTTAGATTGAATAATGATTGAGACCACGGGATGTACAATAATGATCAGTGATTTGAGATAAGTGGTTAATAACTTTATATTGAAGTTTGAATTTGGTTGAGCGGTTGAAGTTAATATCGGGGATGCGCTGTTCATGTTTCTGTATTTATGCATATACAGATGAAGAAATTGAAACGCAAGATGAAGTATTTTGAAGAACTGGAGTTGATTATGGAAGAAGAAAATGTTCGCATGGAGGAACTGGAAGAATCCGTGATAGCAGATCGAATAAACATCTTGCAAAGGATATTTGACGCTGGAATATCCAGATGGAAGGATCAAACGTCAGCGAAATCTCAGACGGGATCTGTACAATGATCTTATTACTAGATTTATCGAACCTTTTATTTGTACTATTGCCCTAGACTAGAAGATGAGGGACCTATTTATGAATTGGTAGTGACAAAATGGATGGTGGTCCTAACATCTGCCCTAACTTTTATGGGTGTGTTTGATTGCACCCATTTGCCTGGAAAACACTAACATTTCCTTCCTTTTTCAATCTTTTGGTCACGTGACCAAGTTTTCCTTGTTTTGAGGGAAAAGGCTTTTCTTGGAAGGAGGAGGCTTTTGGTTTTTCCGGGAAAGTTTGCTTTTTCTTTCTTTCTTTCTTTCTTTTTTTTTTTATTTTTTTTAAGAATGGATAATTTGCTTTAACTATAAAAACAAGGAAAATGATCAAATTTATAGGGAAAAAACACAAAAACAATAAAAACAATATTATTTATCAACTTGCAGATTAATGCAATTAAACATTTACAACTACTATTTTCCTTTGAAAATCTTTTCCTTAGAATCCATTTACCTAGAAATTATTTTCTTTCGAACTAAATTTAAGCTTTGCAATCAAACATACCCTTAGTGAAATAGACCACCTCATAGCTCATTTGTGTTCTCTCTCTGGGGGAAATTGGGATATCTTTGCTTTCATTTTGTATGTATGTGGGTGAATATACAAGAATATTGAGTTTACACACGGAGTTACATTTATGTGTTAAAATACAATATCACTTCATAGAATTTTGATATCTTTCTTGCAAGTGAAATTGAACTAAGGGCTTTTTCCACAAAACGTTCAAAATAAATTTTTGCACTCATTTTTTACACTGGAGGTTGAAAATGAGGCTCTTTTCACATTCCTTCACACTCTTTTTTTTTTTTTTGGTCTTTGGAAAGATTAAAACAAAAAAGGAAAAGATAAATCTAAAATGTTCCGTTCAAACACTTGTATTTTATTATCACGCGTTAATGTACATATATTAATGTCACCTTGCATAAGATACATGGAAGAAAACTAACCACAATCTTCAAATATGCATGCATTTTTTATACATGGAGTTGATCTAATATCCACGTAAGCATGACTTATATGTATTGGACATTTGTCACTTTTGCTGAAGTAGCTTGTGTTCCGTTAGTACAATAAGTCTATTTTACGCGGACATTATATCACTTCTCTATTTATGCATACATATTAACCTAAGCAAACACAATACTTTCCTTTAGTTCCACTCGCACAGGTTGCACCAAGGTACTTCTCGTGCAAGGCCTTTTTGCATGCAGCTACACAGTCAGGAAGTGTACATGGATTGATATCAATACCAAATGCACACTCCACATTTGTAGGAGCCAAAATTATAAACAAAGCCACCATTGCTATCACCAAAAGAACACAATTCTTCACTAGAATGCCGTCCATCGAGAGAGTTTTTCTCACTCTTGAAGTGAAACTGTTTCTAAACTTGTCTATTTATAGACAAAGGAGCCCAATTTGATTATTTATTCGGGAGATTTTTTTATGTGCAGTTAAAAAGTAAAGGGAGTTCTAAGAAATATGAAAATGGTTTCATTAATAAAATGAGGTATTCAAAGTGATATAAGAGAAATTTATCTGTACCAAACAAGCTCAACCTAGTAATCAGATATTACTTGTTTTCGTACGTTGAATTGATCGTGATTGAAGCACCACGAGTTTAGTTTTATAGGAGTTAAAGTGGAAGTTGGTTACTAGGGACCATATACAATATGTGTTGGGCACAAATTTTAACATTAAACTCCACAAACATAAAATAATTAGCTTCTTTTTAGGAATGTTCTTTTCAATTAATGGCCAACATGTGGTGGTTTCATGCGTGCCTTTCCAGGTGTTGGAGTTCAATTTCTAAGTCTTCATTTTTCACAAGTAAAGCAAAATCCTAGCAATGGATTGCATACATTTGTGCATTTGGTATAGCTTTTTTTAAATTGTTGTGTTCCTTAAACAATGCAAATTGACCAATGGGAGAAGAGATATGGAAAATATATGGAAAATACACAACGCTGCAATATGATTGGCCTATGATTTATTAAGAGACGGAAAATTGGCATTGGACACATGTTATGTGTCTTTTGGTTTGGAAGCCGAAGTGTCAAGGATTTGATTCAACGGAAAAGTAGAAGTAAAAAGATTCGGCGAGAAAATAATGCAGCATTATGAATTACAATTTTTTATTGGTGTAATTGTTTTCACCAATAAAATGATAATCATGACTGATGGAGTGATTAAAACCCACTATTGTGAGGATTTATTATTCCTAAATATTGTTGATGTGTATTCACAAATCAGCAATTGAGACGATTTAAGTGGACGAATTTGATTCAGTCCCAAATTCCCAATGTCAAAATTTTGTAATAGTTTTAACGCTTGATGTAGCCATATTTTCTATTGTCACGTGGCTGTCCAGCTCTTCTTATCAGCACCTCTGTTAATGTATGACAACATAGGAACGGACCACGACAGCGCTGAAATTATAAAAAAGTTCCAACACTGACATTAGAAATGGACTGTTTAAGTGGATACCTTTCGAAATTAGTATCATCATTATTTTAAACGTGGATGGTTGGATGTTAAACAACTGGTGTACATAATTTCTCAGCAACTAGAAGAATTCAAATATCAATAACACTATTAGTGCTTATTCAGGTGGTTTGATCTAGCATCAACGTTCGTGTTTTATTATCGCACCAACATGTCAAAATAGGCAAGATTCTAACCAATGTCAGAGTCTTGCCTATTTTGGCATGCTAGTGCTATAATAAGACACCAGTACTGAAATAATTAAATTATGAATGAAATTCATTAATTTGTGATCAAATAATTAAATATATTATTAGCGTGTCTGTTTGTGATGGTTGATAAAAACTTTCGACCGTCGGTAGTGGTTGTGTCACCATCAGCTATGGTGTTGGTTGTGTTACAACAGTGGTAATGTTTTATAACAAGTTTGGCTTGTGACTGAACTGATGATACGAGGATGGTGCGACTGGTGGTGGAAAACAATGCGACAGATATGGCAAACTATGACCAACGATATGGCGGGTGGTGGTGTGATATTTAAGTGAATTATTTGTGTAATTTACTTAATAATTGAAATTATTTTTTTACAAACAAATATATTCATTCATTCAGATTGGCAAAATATATCGATAACAGCACAAATTCAATACCGCTAAAATCACAAAGGGTGAATGTGCGAACAATCGCACAGCACAAATTCATTGCCGCAAAATAATTGAAATTATGATTTAATAATATAATTAATTATGAATTATTTCTATTTTATCATTAAAAACCTTATTTTTAGTTAAAGTCAAAATGTTTTGCCAATTGTCAAAGGAGAAACTCCCACTTATGGCTGCCAAAATTTCGCCAAAATTATAGTGCTGGGCCATATCCTAATTGGGCCAACCGGCCCAATCAGTTGCTATCATCTGAAATCCGGGCGGGAAATGTAGCTATCCAGATCAAGCTCAATCCAATACAATAAACGGCTCAATGTTATGTTCCACGTCTCGCAGACCTCCAACATAATATTAATAGAAATTTTGGGGAAAATAAAACTGGAGGGAAAAGTTAGAGCACTCTGTAAGAGAGACACAGTAAAATGTCGAGGAGACGTTTCCGCATCATTTGCTCTTCTGACGAAGAAGAAGAACCGCCGCGGCGTATGGAGCAGACAATGGAGTTCCCTGGTGACGGATTTATTGATGACATAGAAGAGGAGCTTCAAACTGTAACCCTCAATTCCTCAACTATTACCCCCATAAGTAATATGTCCACCACTAGTACTCATTATCCCTCTTCTGTACCCATACCTCTCGATATCTCCGATGAAGAACCAAATACGACTAATTCTAGTAATACTGCTAACAATGGTTCGAATATTAGTAATAGCAGTAGTAACAATTATTTTGTGGTTTCGGATTCTTTGGTAAATGAGGTTTTAGAAGGGCTAGGTCTGAGATTGAGACGAGAGTGGTTGGATTCTTGCTTGGGAGCTCTTGGAACGTCGGTTCAGGGTTTTGCGGGCCTTGATGATTCAGTAAAGGCGAAGCTCTGTTTTGAACAGTTCTTGCATTCGGATATGAACTATTGTGGAGCTGGGGTACTTCCACCGGATGTACATACCTTGCATTTGGTTGATCTCAAGGGACCTTTTGTCTTGCAGGTAGATCAGCAGCTATTTATGATTTGAACATGTTGTCGTGCAAATGGTACATTGGTTATTTTAAGTGTTACCTGAAACACAATTGGGTGTATATAATGTGCAAGGAAAGACAATCTTCAAGTAAGAAACTTCTTGCTGGAAAATAAATGCAATGTTAAAGATCTCTGTTCTCTATGCGCCAAGTTGGGAGTTTTGTGCTACATCTTTGATCAGGATTTTATGTAGTATACACTAGAGTAGTTAGTTGTTGTAGTTAACAGCTTAGGATTTTTCATAGGGAATATTATATTATGTCTTTGGAGTGTGAATGGAGTTCATAGACTATAATTGACTTTAATTGCATGTGTTTAGCAAACTGAAAAACCGTGAAAGGGAGTAACTCACAGAGACTTCTTCGTGCATCATTATCATTTTCTTAGATTAACAGACTCATTTCACGTGAGATGGTGTTGACAGGTGGATGAGATAGTGAATATCAGCACCCCTCTCCGTGGAAGGTACCAAAGTGCTGCCTCTGGAGTGAAGAGGTGTCTCAAACTGTCCATGACTGATGGTGTACAGCGTGTGTTTGGCATGGAATATAGGCCCATTAAAGAACTTGAAGTTCTGGCCCCAGCTGGGCTGAAGGTGTTGATCATATTTTGCTCGTTACATCTGACTAATTCCTGGTCCCTAAATTTCTCATGAGAGCGTTCTAGATGTTGAAACATAGATCTATCTATCTGACTCAAATTTGGCTAATTCATTCAGGTAGCTATTTGTAATGTTAATGTAAGGCATGGGCTTTTATTGTTAGTCCCTGAAGTTATCAGCGTTCTGGGAGGCATGGTTGAGGAGCTGGAGGCAGCGCGACAGAGGCTTGTTAATGAAGTGAACAAGCCACCGAGAGGAAAAAGGTAACGAAGAAGGCATTCAGTGTAACTTCTCACAGTATTTGACAGTGCACACCATTTCCCCTAGAAGAAAGAATAAAAAATGAAAAGTCCAGTTAAATATTCTATAATTACTGGTTTATTAGAGCATGTTTAGGAGACATTTTCGTAGAATTATATTTCTCAATAACCATTTAGGACAAATCAGCAGAGAAGGTCCTTCACTTCAAACTCTTCTGTTAATTTTTCATTTATGTATTTTTTAGATTTCCCTGTTTTTTAACCACACAAAAAAATCATGTCACTTGGGAAAATTTTTATCTGAAACATACTCTTAGTGAATTCTTTGTGTAGCTAAAGAATTTTCATCTCTTCTGCTACCAAGTCTTCCCTGTTGTTTGCTTTTAAAAAGAATTGAAACGAACTCCAAACTAATGAACAGTAATTAAGAAAATAAATTTATGGTTGTTTACTACTGAACTTAAGGTTATTTCATGGTTCTTTGGGGAAAATGGAAATGTGAAAGACGTGTCCTCACAAAAGTTTTTCTTGTCTCCATCCTCCCAAATTCTTTTGTTTGTCTTCTAAAATTTTTCACATTTTTCATCTAATTTTTCATCCCAGACAGCACCGGAAGGATGTTATGGTATGCTTTATGACTCTGCCACTACAAAGTTTAATTGTTATAGTACTATTTAGATATCTGTGATTGGGATACTAACCATGAATGACCTATGTTAGAACCCGGGCGGGGGTGGTTCCTCCTTTAGCTACTAGAGCAACATCTGCGGCATGGCCACCACCAAGTGCTAATGGTCCAGGACCCACAACGGATAGCACGACGCATTCACAGGCGACCCCACAAGGTATGTAATTCAAAACAGACTTGTATGTATTATTGCATATTTACCTTCTTATTTGTGACAGTTCTCAGAAGCTTCTTGTATCTATTTCCCCTCAGGATTTACATCTGGCATTTCTGCCAATCACAATCAAAGACAACACTTTACATTTTCAGCAAGCCAAAATAATGCTGAGACTAGCTCAGGAACTGCATCTCGCACTCCTGCAAGTAGCAGGCCAACACAAAGCTTTGCGGTTCCAGCAAGTAGGAACGGTTTCGAGCCTGGCATATCTGCCACTGGCAATCAAAGACCAGACTTTGCTGTTTCAACAAGTAGGAATAATGCTGAGACTAGCTCATCATTTGCAGGTACTGCATTTAGAACTCCTGCAAGTGGCAGGCCAACACAAAGCTCTGCAGTTCCCATGAGTAGAAACATTGCCGAGCCTGGCATTTCGGCGACTGACAGTCAAATAAAAGACATTCCAGTTTCAGAAAGTAGGAATAAATCTGGGACTAGTTCATCGTCTGCTGAAACTGCATTTCGCAAGTCAACTCAAAGATTTGCAGTTCCAGAGAGTAGGAACATTGTTGAGCCACGTATACTGTCATCAGCACAGCCATCAGATCATGCCGTTCCTATGGAGTCGCTGAATCATGGTATGTGAGTTCAGTGTAGACTTGTGGAACTGATATGGGTATGCATTTCCTAGATTATGTGTTCAAAATTACTTAGTTTGCTTGCATTCGTTCTCCACAGAAACTGTACCAGGCATCCCTGCCAATGACATTAACTGGGAAGGATTTACCAGTCCAATCACCACGGGGGATCTCAACCGTAACGTATCATCTTCTGTAGCTATGGATGTTGAAGAGATTTCCTCGGCGGAGGAGCTCGATCACCCTTGGATACTTTCTGGAGATAAAGAAATCCCTTTCACTTACATGGCTAGTCTAACAGCTAAGTGGGCAGCATTAGAGGACAAAACTTCTCCTGTTCGAGGAAAAATAAAGGTATAACCATTAATCCCATGTTAGGTTTGAAATTTTTAAACATTTTTATCCATTGTTTCTAAATTTGAATTTGGTCAAACCAGTCACATCCATATATTTCGTGGGATCTACATATACCACACAAATCTCTACCATTCAACTCCGCTCATTCTCTCTCCTATTTCACATAAATATTTATAAGAATCCATAAAAATTCAATCCTAACATGGCAATAATGTATTCTACTGCCAATGTTTTGTTGCATAAGTTTATATGATATACATAGATGTTGAGATCTTTAACATTGACTTAATCATTAGACTTGCTTGGTTTGGAAAGTGTTTTTATATAAAAACTGATGGTAAAATCATTATTGGTCATACATTTCACAAGACCCAAAAGTACACTCTCTTCAATATGTCTATAGAAAATAAAGCTATTTGTAAACATTTTCCGAACAAGCTCAAAATCTGTAGGTGCTACTTTTATCTGTATTTATGTTAGCAATGTTTATGAGACCTATTCACTTACTGACTTCCATTAAGCATGTGCATATTTTGCATGCATTGCGTGATTGGTGCTCAGTCTCCAGTTTGCTCTCAACTCTTAGTCACATAATTTTTCATTTTTATTCCCGATATATAATCACAATGTAGTAATGCTACCCAACTATTGTTTAGAGTACCATTTCTCAGTTGTAATGTTTTCAATTGCCTGAATATTTTTCCTACTCTAAGCCTTCATGCATATTTTGTATGCATTGTGTAACTCTGTATGTTTAGATTGCCATGTACGCTTCAGTTATAAAGTTTTGAATTGCCTCAAGAGTTCTCATAATGGTTAGATTACCATGTACGCTTCAGTTATAAAGTTTTGAATTGCCTCAAGAGTTCTCATACTTTAACCCTTCATATTTAATGCACAAGCTGACTTCTTGTTGCTACTTTTGAAGTGCATTGTGTCTGGTGTGAAGGCATTTCAGTACAAAGAAGGTCCTACATATGAGCTCCGAGTTTACATTGATGATGGCAGTCTAATCTATGAAATCCTCATTGATCACAATGTGAGTGGACATTACGTTCATTGGGCTCTTAACTTTTGTAAGAAGCTATGCATCAACAAGTTGTTTCCTCTACACAGGTTGTACAGAGTGTGATAGGTCATTCTCCTGAAAATGTGAGAAGAGCCCTTAGTTCGGAAGACAGTGAGCGAGTCACTGATATGAGAAATAAATTTAGACTCTTCGAGAAATTCCTAATGAACTTTGAGGTAAACTGTTGCTCATAACTCATCTTTATCAGCTTTAAACTAGTACATTGTCTTCAACTTATGAGAAATTAGGAATCTGTCATGAAAATGTTTCACCGTGCTCAGTTGAATCTTTAATCACAAGATCCCATTGCACATTTTTCTTGCAGGGCATGATGCTTGTAGAGATTAATGAAACATCTCCTGTTCCAGTTGCCATAGAAATGAACGAGGGCTTTCCGGAGTTGGATCCCTGGTTGTTGCTCAAAAGACTGAAGCCCTCCAATTCAGCTCAGCCACTAGATAATTCCTCTGTGGATCTTATCGTCTTATCCCCCGAGTGAATCTGACATTATGCAGTGCCCCATGTAAACCGAATGCATCCATGAAACCGGTAACATTGGAATACCTCTTAAAGATTGCTTCTTTCTATATAAAACCAAACATTCTTTATTATGTCATACAAAATCTACTCATAATTTCCCTCATATCCATATCCATTGTGCTCAAGTGTTGCTTTATGATACATAAAAACCAATATACTCAAATGCCCAAAACCATACAAATCCATAACACAGGAACTAACATATTTGATCTTAATTACTCTTTTTTCCAGATACTTGAAGAGTTTCTGGATGGAGAAATTTCTTGGCTCCACAGAAATCTGCTAGCTTCTTGGCAAATGTGTTCGTTGGCAATTCCCCTGGAGAGGAGATGTACAGCAGGCGTTGTGCCCACTCGATCACCTCCGGGCTGAAAACCTTCCATAAGAAAGTGACTCTGAACCATGCAGGTTCGGTCACATATCTTTCTCCCTTGCATGCTCTGCTTACGATTCCTCTTGCACAACTCTCCACTCTCTGCACTGGGACTAAGCTCACTTGAGCCTACCCCAAATTCATTCAGCAGAGTCAATTTTCAGAAAATATCAAACATTCAAATATATATATCTATCCTAGTATACTATGTTACAATGGATTTCGTTTATCTTGTCTTCCTGAATAGTTTTACCAAGGTTCTAAAAAGTGTAAAGCACGACGTGGCATCGAAGGCATGCTTCGTGCTGTTTTGGCTATTAGGCGCTCTTTTTCACGCTTTATGGCACTTTTGTGCGCTTTTGTTCAAAGCTCTTCACCCACGCTTCACACTTAAACGCGCTTTTTTATATTTTTTAGAACACTGAGTTTTACAAGTATACGTGTCATTAATGGGTGCTTATATTCTTGGTTGGATTATGTTCTTTATGATTGGGGATTATGTTTTAGAATAGACTTACATCTCTGACATCTTGGTCAACTTCAAGTTTGCCTGACTTGCCCAAAAATTTGCCTTGCGTAAGTTCTGACCCTACGAATCCACGAGTCACAAGTGTCATTCCTATATCAGACCCAAATTCAACCCTCAGTGTCTCAAAAAATTGTGCAATTGCTGTTTTGCTAGCCTGAAACCACAAAAGACCTTAAAAAACAAGAATTTAAATTCTCACTAATCATAATACAAGGTGTATTAGTCTATTGGACACTTGCATTGGAGAAACTCATCCTTGGTGCTGGTAACCACGCCACACCAGAAGAAAGTGCAACAATTCGACCCCCACTGTTTCTTAGATACGGCGCGGCGAATCGCGTCATACTTACAGCCCCAGAAATTGGTGTCCTGTTAGGTTTGCAGAGAATAAGGAATAAGAACATAATCTGGGTGAAGCTACTTTTGTCCAAATTAACTTTTTGCTGTAAATTTTAGCCATGTGAGGCTTCAAGCTTTCAAATTTGCATCTGTAACCTCAGAACTTACCATAACTGCTTTGAAATGCGTGATGTCTTCAGCTTCTTCCAGCATAGAAACTGACATCATTCCCGCGTTATTGACAAGATGATCCACTGAATAAAATATAAACAAGAATGACATATTCATGTTTCAGTGTTGTTAGGAATTTAAGACATGGTGTTGAATTACTTCATCTATAGCTTAATGTACATAAAACATGCCTACATCTGCCAAAGTGATTCATAGTCCGATCAACAACATTTCTACAATCCTCGACCTTTGAAACATCAGCTCTAACCACCTGAACATCAGTGGCACCAAGATGGCGTGCCCTTTCACCCACTTCTAGAGTTCTCTCCCTCATTGCCGCAAGAACTAAACAAGCTCCTTCTTTAGCGTACTCATATGCAACATGCTGCATTATACATAACGATACGAAATACATAGCTTTGTACTTATTTATTCATGGTAGAACCTTAGCCTGAAATGCAAGAAGTTAAAGAAAGCTTGAATGGATTACCTCGCCAATGCCGGAGGAGGCGCCGGTGATGATGACAACTTTTCCGGCGACATCTTCGCTGAAAAAGGAGCCCACAAGTGAAAGGAAGAACTTGAAAATTTGGTAAGGTGGCAAGAAAGACCGGAGTGTGAAGAAGGTGAACGGAGGTGCAACGAAGTTGAGAAATCGATGAAGTCGTCCCATGTTTACGCAGCTATTATTACCTTGGAAAGAAGAAAATGAAATGAATTGTTTATAATAATAACAGCATATAAATTTTATATGCATGGATATATTGGATAGAGTTGAGGGAGTATTGGTGGCACTTTTGCGAGGAAGCATTGCAATGCCACGTTTTGGAATCGAAGGAATTGTGACGTTTGTTTTTTGTTTTCTTTGCACCTCTTCATAATTTGTCTGTAGAGGTTGGGCATGTTTGATTCACAACAAATTTTTTAAAAAATTTCTCTCCCCTCCTTTTTAAGCACACACAATTACTTTATATTTTTTGATACATTATCTCTTATTTTCAATCACACAATCTACATGCAATTCAAGTAAATAAAAATTACTAAAATTTTGTTTAAGTTGCAACTCTTCATAATTTGTTAAAGTGTCGAGTATTTACATTACTAGTGGTCAAGTGGGTATAGTTTTGAAATATTATATCTCAAGAGTTTCGTATGTGAAAATTTGTATTGATATCAATATTTCTCTTGTTCTATCATTTCATCCAATTTATTATTCGATGAGTCAGAAAGAAATTAGCCTCGATTTTGGTTACTCGAAGTTTCATATTATGAAACTATTCACATACAAATTGATGCAGATGCAGTTAGGAATTCTTATATGTCATCCTCCATGACTTTATAATCACGCATCAAATTATTTTTCCAAGAATCTCCACCAAAATTACATAAGCTATAATCACAAAATGATTAATATTATTATCCATTGAAATGGACTAATATCATCCATCCATAAGCTCACAAAATATGGGTCGACAGCTCATCAACATGGGTACATAAAAAAAAAAACACCTCATCAACGTAAGACCGACCCCCCCCCCGCGTGTAATAAGTCTAACGACAAACAAGCATCCATTCTCATTCTGGACAAAAAAAAATGCATCCACTTTATGTCACACTAATCATCTGCTTATTGAAGAGAAGAAAGAAAAGGAATTCGACACAGAAGTTGCTGCCAAGTTCACAAATGCTTAAGCACTTGGGTTTTAGGCCATGAAAGTATGAAAAATATTGAGTAGGAAGTTAATCCTTAAACCTTTAATAATTGTTATGTAACCAATCTCCAATGATCCATACAAACTTCATTAGATTGTTACGCGGCCTACCACATATTGGCTTTGAATGGAGAGCATGTAAATCTCAACTGAACTGGTAGTTGCTCCAATTCAATTCCAACAATGCATTTCTCAGAAGCTTTTGACAATCTTAGGTTTTTTATCATGTTTGTGCATCATCCATATCATAAAACTTGCATCCATCAAATATGCATAACAAAATACAGTGTTTCTTACCTAATCGAATGCTGTATTCTGATGCAACCTGTCCCTTGTAGCTGTGATAAGATAGCACTCAAAGCACCAGAATTAGAAAAATGATAGACATTCTCTCATTCTGGTTCGTCAAGAAAGAGGTGAATAACTTACAGAGTAACTAGACGAAGATATCCTACGTGCCACATTTTACAGCCTACAGGGCAATCTTCTTCTAGGACAATAAGAATAGAAAAGCATCAGCTAAGCCAAAAGGGAGCATTGAAATTCATATGCAGACAAGGCTGAAGAAGAACTTCAACTCAGCTGCATCCTAAGAACTTCCCACGCACACATATATTAATCTTTCAACCCACAATTCTCTAGTTGAGCAATAGATTTGATTTACTGGTTACAACATAAAATGTGCCAACAAACAAACCACAATCAGCATTTACACATGTTGGAGTTTAAAGCAAGTAAACAACCACAAACCTTATAATTTGCTAACAAAATTGAATGATAAGAGCATAGTTCAAAATTATCTACAAATACCACAAACATTCAGAATAGAGATGTGTCCAAGAGAAATCAATCCACAGAAACATTAGTCATAATGAACCTGAGAAAACATATAGACAGGGTAAGAACATAGTAATGTAATTTCCATTGATTGAACATTGGGATTTGATAATAAGCAATCATTTAGATAAAATACAATTCAAAGCAGCAATCCAAGAACTACCCAATTCATAGTTTCCAATATAAAGTAAAAGAAAAAAAGCCTACAAAACCCCCAATTTCAAACACTAGCATAATCTCCTCTAGGATCATCCACAACATTCAGCAAAGACCCGTAAGGTGAATCCTCAACCTCCTCCGGCGCCCTCAGAACAGCGTGGAGAAAAACAATCACAACCCCAACAATCAAACTAATAAAAATATTCCACCAAACATTGGTCCACAAAACAGCAACAAGAGCGAGTATCGAAACAAAACCCAGTATGATTTTCTGGTCAATGGTGTGATCCAATACAGTCAAGGGCTCGGTGCGTGAGAGGAATAAGTATATGAGTGCGGAAACAATGCCGACGAAGAGGATCAACGTGAGGGGACGGGGGAGAAGCGTGACGAGAAATACGAGGAGACAGATGAGAGCGTAGTTGGGAAAGAAGTAGCCGAGGTTTTGTCTGACGCGAAAGCTGGCTTCGGAGAGAGAGATGGGGAGGCTAATGCTTGCGAAGTCGAGGAACTGCTGCCATGGGCGGGCGCCGGCGATGGCCGTGGGCGGTGGCGATGACATTGGTGGGCGGTGGCGATTCCTTTGAGCTTCTTTTTCAGAGAGCGATTCGCTTAATTAAAAATTAATTTGGAATCCGACCAATTGACCTTGTTTTTTCGCCCGTCTCCTTTTGTTTTTTTTTTTTGGGGGGGGGGGGGGGGGGGGGAATAACCCCTGTCTCTATGTTGAAACTTGAACAATTGTTTCGAGTCGATAAAATAAAATAAAATAAAATTCTTCCTATCTAATACTTACAATAACTCCGATTGTCCCACAAACATAATCAATTATTCCTTCTTATCCAATCCTAAAATTATTAACCACTTTCTTTAATTAATTTTGAATTCCCTATATAAACCCCAGTTTGATGTACAATAATCATAAAATAAGAAGTGCTAATAAAATTAAATAATAATTAAGTATACTGGTAAATTAGAAAAAAATATTCTTATGTGAAAATGAGAAGTGGATTATATTGTGGGACGGAAGGAGTATGTACTACTCTCACTCTCACCCCCACTCGACGCTCTCCATGTAGGAATACTTTATTCTTCTCACTGTTGATATGGACCAATAAAATCTTTCTATATGAATAAACTTTATTCTTTCAAAATCAATAAAATCTTTCCAGACTCCAAGTCAAGAATGATATGACTCCTTCGCAGTCGGATTCAAGAGTTTTTGTACAATATCGATAACAACGTTGTAAGAACAGATTTGGAAATCATGCAGTCGTTGTAGTGATAGCAAGAACTCAGAGGGAATAGAAATGAAAAGTAGGAGTTCAAAGTCAAATTAGATTGCAAAATCAAAATTCTACAAAACTACCCAGGAGATGGGTGAGTTTTTTGGGTAAAAATGGAGGGCATTTTTTTTTTGTTTATTTAATTATTATTATTATTATTATTTTGAATGTTGAACCAAACTCATTCATCCCTTTTGTCCCAATAGAAAATTCCCTACAGTTGTGACACTACTAGTACACAGAACTCCTTACGGTCATAACAAAATTAAGATGTATTTCGATGGAATTTTTAGGGCAATATTAATTTTTTGTCTGACAAGATAAAAAGTGGATTAAAAGAAAAAGGTGATTAATACTAACAAACACTCAAACAGAACTTCTTACGGTGATAAGAAAATTAAGATGTATTTCGATGGAATTTCTAGAGCAACGTTAATTTTTTTTTTGGTATCTACGTTAAGTTAGATTAATAACACATAATTGCTTTCTGATTGTGGGGGGCATCACCCAACCCCTATGATTTTTTTTCCCTGACCGTGGCTACCGTAAGGTATCCACTGTGGGTACCCGATCTTTATTGCTAAATTTCATTGTGGTCGGTTTTTGAAAAGCATAAAACCTCGGATATACAAAAGCTAAGCTAAGCCAGCGGAAAGCTAAGCTAAACCCGCGGAACAAATGAATAAACAGCCTTATAAAAATTCAAAGTTTATCACAGGCTGACAGACAACGTATGCAACATCTAAGTAAAAACAACGTAAGGAATGACTAAACAGCCTTGTTAGAATTCGAACTCAAACAAGGGCTAACAGATGTAACACCCCGATTGCAATTGATAAGGCATTTCGATATGCATGTTAAAAAGAAAATATCGGCCATACGCCATCTAACAAGTGCACAACCCAAAAACAGAGTACTTAGTAAGTCAAACAAATAACACCCTACAAAATGAAAATAATTCTCCTCTAGAGTATAAACATAAAATTCATGTACTAACAACATTGACAAAACCAGCAACAAGCAGATTCAGAACAGGAGCTAGAAAACAGTCTTAAACCCAATATTTCCAACCTACTACAGCAGAAAGGCTCTTGAAGTCAGTCTACAGGACATACATAACACAAGTTGCCTAATCTAAACGATAACAACAGGGACAACATACTAAGAAATGGGTCCAAGGTAGTCACCCTCGAGGCTCACAACTGCCTGAAAGTCCTTCTCCGCCTCCACATACTTCTCCCCAATCACCACAAAGCGCACAACAACACCCTTCTCAATCTTGGACGATTTGTCATTCCTGAAGAAGGGATTCTCCCCAGGAACGTACTGATAGTCAGCCATTTTCTGGTGAGAAAGATAGATTTTATCAGTGGGCCCACATCTCAAGAAAACTCCATGCTTCAAGATTTTGTGGACAACCCCTTCCAAGATTTCTCCGGTCAAGATCTTGAATGTAATGCAGGTGAAGTCTATGGGAAAGAGTACATCTCCAGTGTGTTGTCTAACTTTTCCTTCCCCAATGCGCTCGACTGTGTTTACAGCAAGGAAATAACCGAGATCTTTCGTGGCCTTCCTGGCAGCAAAATCATTCATAAGCTGAATTATTATAGCCTTCTTCAGCATCAACCCTTTAGCATCAAGGTTTTCAGCAGGGATTACCACATTCCAGGACAACTGTGTTTTAAGATACATTTCCTCCAAATCCTATATGCATATGGATGATTAACAGTTAGAAGATACAATGATAGAACCATTTAGAGAGTTTTGGAATAACATATTGAATTCCAAAGCAGAACACAAGTGCTTTTAGCTAAATTCCTGCATGTTTGTCAATAACCTTTTTCAGTGAAGAAACATCTTTATAAAGTTGTTTTGAAGAACCCAAAATTTTGAGATTTTACAGCTGCATTTAACATTTAATGATACTTAAATATTGAGAAACTTACCAATTAATGCATAAAAAGACGAAAAACATCTTATGAGATATATACTAAATAATTTTGTTTCATAATATCAACATAAAGTTGATACAAAAGAATTTCGAAAGTTACACTACTAATGAACAAAACACTGAGCCTCTGTTTGCTTAAACTTCTCTCTACCTAAAAATTACCTTCTATTAATTGATCAAAATCAAGCATCAATATCAACTACACAACTTAAATCATCACTCATTATTATCCACACTTTTCAAATCATCACTCATTATTATCCACACATCTCACATCATCACTCATTATTATCCACACATCTTAGACCCCCACCATTATCCAACTTAAAAATTTATAGTTTTTAGCAAAAAAAAAAAGTTTACTCAAACACGCAATCATTTTATATTCATATCACTGTTTTCATTTACATCCACTCAGTTAACAGGTTTTGATAAAAGCTCCACTAACAAAGTTGTACCAAACGTATTTCAAGTAAGGCAAAAGCCAAAATTAACAGATGTCTTCTTACATGCGCTAGTTATGGAATCCCAACATCACCCATTATTAAGAAATAATAGCGTAGTCAATGCAAAAGCCTGATTGCATTAACGTGTTAAGTGGAAGTTTCTAAATCTGAAGCAAATTAAGCAACAATTTATCCTTATCCAGATCACACTATATCTGCAACTGCTATTCTACAGTGTTCACAGTTCCCATCTATTGCATTACTATGGGAAAGTGTCAACATCGAGTGAAACCCAATCATAACATCGAGTGAAACCCAATCATAATCTACCCAAAATCAAATAAACAAAATCTATACTTTCTGGAATTCATCCTCAAATCAATGCCCAACGATACACACGAGGTTCCAGAACCTACACCCAAACTTTAGAGACCCTGCACCCAAATGCCCTCAACATCTACAGCTTCACGCCCAATTAAACCCTAACCAAACCCGGATATCACAACGATTACAAATCAGACGAGGTACAAATCCATTACCACCATCGACAAATATTTTTGTGAAAATGCCGTCGCAATAGGGTGATTCATTACCATAAACAAACAACAACTACGGAAAATAAATAAATTGAATAGTAGATTTGATACAACCTACCTTAAAAATTTGTGATGAAGGAACAACTCAGTACAAATAACTGCAACTCTTGAGAGGTAACTGCAGGTGCCGAGGCCCGAGGGGTACAGATGGAGCTGGAAATCAGAATCGTTCTATGGAAGACCCTCTCTTCACATGAGAACAGATTGCAGTTTATGGGCCTCTAGGGCATTTAAAAATGGGATGCCTATTGGTGTTCTCCGTGGTGTTTACTGATTTGGGGCTATTTTCTATTTTAAGTTTTATAAAACCGAAAAAATACTATTATATGGTCCCTGTTATGAATATATTAATGAGACATGAGGCACCCGAGGAAGATATAAAATAATATTTTAATGATGTGAATGACTATTATGTCCCTGATGAAATTATGTAATTACGATTATGCCATTCGAAGTTTTCCTATAAATAGGCTTCAGTTATTAATGAAATTCATTCCTGTGAATTCCTTAGAATTCATTCTCTTTAAACTCTCTCTATTATTTCTATACTTTTATAACACGTTATCAAAGACCAGCCTCTAACCCTTTGAGTAATATGAAAGAAGTATGCTTCACAACAGATCTTATAGATGATCTTCAGATCGTAAACCTGGATTATTCTGATTTGAAATACTCAATTTTCTATAAAATCTCTCTACGTCCCATTCTCTCTAAAGCAGACAAAGACACTACAAATCCAGTTATAAAATACTTACTCCTACAGAGCACACAATACCAATATCAATTAGTGGAATTTTCCAAGCCAAACACGACGAATACTAGTATCAAAATTAAGTGACAAATGGAAGAAAATGACGGAGAGGTATATATTATATTATTATTTTATAATATAATAATATATTAAACTATAACATTCGCTTTATCGAGATATAAGGAGATACATTATCAAAATCAAATTTTCTCGACTCCATTATACTCGATTTAACGAGATCTTCGATTGACACCAATATTGATAAGGTAAACTTTCAAAAATTTACAATCAAGACTTCAACTTTTGAAAAAGTTACAAAATGGTCCTTGACTTGTGAATATTTACGTATTAACGCTTATAATGTCAAAACTTTATAAAGAGATATGTGCAATACCACGCACTTGCCAAAGCGATCGCAACGCCAGAATCGGTAGCAAGCATGAGTATGTATTAATGTTTTATAAAGAAATATGTGTAATGGCCACGCTGCCGCAAGATCGCCACGAACCGGTAGCTGATGACAGCAGATATTTCGATTTACAACCGTTACTTTGACGATAATTATATTTTGAAGAAATAGTTAGAACAAATTTTCTTCATAGATATTTAATGCTTGCGACTTTATTTATTGCAATTTAAATATCGCAATACTTCCTACTCACGATGATGGGTTCAACCATCACTAAGCGGAAGATTTTATATATTTATGCACTTTATATGCTAAGTGAAGAGTAATACCTTCTACTAAGGTAAGAAGTAGTTAAATGTTATGCAATTTAATTCTCACATTTAAATTCGTAAATTTATATTTATTGCAATAATTCCCATAAGGTAGGTTCGACCACCTATTGGAGGAAATTTAATTTCTGCAATTTAAATTTACGACTTTAAATTTCGCATATATTTCAATGTGGTGAGTTATATCACACGATTGGTATGAATATTTTCAATGTGGTGGGATATACCACACGTTTAGAATACTTATTACAAATGTGGTTGGATTAAACCCCACAATTGGATAACTGATTTATATATGTTCGATATGAATATTCTATTGATATTAAAGAAGGGATTTGAGCAAGTGATGCCAGAATTTACCGTTGTATGTATTGATGAAATGAAATTGCTCAAAGAATCCCATTGTGATAAAAGAGAAAGAAAATATACCGTGGTGAAAAATTTCATTATGAGATTAGTATATTGTGATATGATGAGAAATGCTCTTAAAGAAGCATTTAATAAAGAAATGTTCATTTCCACGTCTATTGGATATTGATGGAGAAAATTGAGTAAGTGGTACCTGAAGTTACCATTGGATAAATAAAATGCTCAATAGATCCCATGTTGATAAATCAAAGAAAATATATCGCATGGAGAGATTATATGAAGTAATCTCATCGATGATATGAGATTGTATTAATATGAGAATAAAATGCTCTTGAAGAAGTATAATCACTAGATTTCTGTATTTGAATAAAGCCAATATGATATTATTATTATTACTCCAGAAGAAGTACAAAACAGTCGAAGTGGAACATATTGAGAATATCAAAGATGGCAATAAACACTCGAAAATATAAAAATGCGAAAAGAAAATACATATTGAACCCATAAATGAAGGGTGCGTTTCGAGAGTATAAATACTCCGTAATTCTGCCACCCTCAACATCAAGGTTCATAATGAGATATTTAAAGGATCCGAATTTCTTTTTCGCTGATACCAGTGGTCTGTGATCGACTGACCGGCTTCCAGCATTCTTGAACATATGCATGAAATTTGATAAGTAGTTCATCAATGACTACAGCGTAAATAAGTATTTTTCTCGCTAAATGAGAGATAAACTTATTATCTACACTCGATCTAGGAACGCTAGTAAGCCATCAAAGAAATTGTTAATATTCAACAAACCTATTGGTTTGACATGAAAGTTCCAATCGCCAACGGCGCTATATTGAATATTTCCTCCAAAGGTGTTGTAGCCGCCTGGAAGGACAATGAAAGCATCACTATTATTCATCATATACATCATGCGGTTGTGGATGGATTGCGGCGTGTAGCACCAACCTGCTTTGGACCCATGGTAGAACTGCTCCACCCGAGTATTAGATCCAACTAAATGGAAAGGTATTACACTTTCGAAACTCTTATTCCCCATGATGATGCGGCCATTATAAGTCTAGCTAAAAGTTTGTTGTTGGTTCCTCCATATAGTATATTGATTTCTTGTCTCCCTAACTCTTTATTTAGTCGGTTTGCCATATCCACATATTGGATATGACCTACCAATTTAGATCCACCAAGAATACATACGGTTTTAATCAAGGAGGTAAAGGTCGACTTGTATGAGATGATTCTAAAATCTCCATATCCATCTCTACTCCTATCTCTCTTTTTGCACTATACTTTTAATGTATGAACATGAGAGATATATGAATCTCTCTATTTAAAGAAAAATTTTCAAACCAATAATTGATTGTACTATTTACTTTTTGACAAATATGAAGGAGAAAAAGGTAGAAAAATTTTAGTGAAATGACATATACCGCTTATGATTGAAAAATAATATATATATACATATATATATCTTAAAAATTGAAAAACAATATTTACAATTACAAGAAAAACATTGATCTTCGTTATTACACCGAGCTTCCTTACATTAATATGAGAAAATTATTATACTAAATTTTTCTACTAAATTTACAAATTGGATCTTTTAAAGTAAGTATTTCAAGACTATAAAGTGTTTGTTGATCTTTAAATTTGGCCCATAAGGCCATCAACTCACATTGTACGTGTCCAATAGGATGTGTCTCAAGAGCCTGTTGAATATCATCCAAAGGCTCCTTACTCAATCCATCCTTAATGAATGCTATCTTATCTTCTCTACTTAGACACGCATTCACAGATTTACATCGAGTGTCACATGTCTACCGAGCACATTTGTAGCACCCTCCTAATCTTTTTGCTCTCCGTTTCTTTGAAAAATTACTTTTACCCATACCAGGCATGCATTTAGAAGGAATCGAAACCTCACCAGATAATCGAACCTTTGCTTCAATTAAACATCGAACATCTCCTGGGATGCCCTTATTCATTAGCATCCTCAACCTTTCGAGTCTACCTCGATAAATTCTTTTTAGAATTTTGATCGGTAATGATGGATAGTATTTTCAAAGATTTGAGAGCATATGATCCATTATAAGATATGGACTCTTATTAGGATGAATTTTGCAATAATTTTGATGATCTATTTATAGAATAATACGACGGGTATGAGATACGACTCCGCGTTAAAATAGTAACATGAAACGTATGAGGTACGACTTTGTAAAGCGTAAGGGCTAAGACTCCGCAGTTGAACAGTAGCCAGATGTGATGCGTATGAACTGTAAATCCGTGTTTGTACAGTAGTAGACAATAATTCCACCGAAACATGATGGAATATGTCGGTGAGCTATACATATGATGAAAGTAATAAATCATGTTGAGCACTATACAGATACTAGTGAAATCGATATAAGAAGTTACTGAACTAAAAGTTCAATAATACTCGTTTGCAGAACCGGACTGACCATCCCGGTTTAAATAATTATTGAAATCAACATTTCAAGTAAAGAATTAAAAGAATTCTTCAATGATTGTTCTCGATAAATTATGAAATCATTACTAGCCAATATTGGGAATAAATCCCAAATATATCTGGAATAAAGGATGAGAAATATGGGCCCACTCATCCTCCATGTGGACTACTAGATATTATGATATGGATCCACTAGATAGTCACATGTGTATATAATTCGTAATTTGAAATTTATTTAAATATTTGCTCACGGTATGAGCATGATTTCCAGATTTAATGATAAAGCTAGTAAATGTATATCCCAATACTTAAATAAATCCCTGAAGGATTGAGTATGCGCATACAAGTGGGATATTATGTGGCAAAATATTTAAAGTCCTCCAATAAATTACCAATATCGAGAATAGAATGCAAACTATATAAATTCTCATATTAAGGCTGAATGATGAGAATATATATGAGTTTTAGTGTTCTAAATTTTCTTAGCATGAGGGGAGTATTAAAGGCTAAAAATGATATGTGAAAAGCATCATACTATATCCTCACAATTGAAATATGAACTTGAAGTTCAAGGATGCATGAAAGATTATGAACAATCGCATATATAAGCTAGGATACTTTGATAAGTTAATATTGATAGAAATATTGATATTATAAGAGTTCCCCAATCATATATATCAAAGCAAATTATAAAATGGTCTTAATAACGGAGGCATATACTCTTGAAGAGTATATAGACATAACTATATTGTGTAATCCTACAAGAGGATTGATAATGAGATATCTCGATAAGTTATGTCGATATGGGGAAAGAAATAAGATTGAAAGTGTCGACACAATATGAAAAGATAGCGCTACATACTATCAATAATAGTGAGGATATTAAAATCCATCGAAAATGCCGATGCTGAAATATATGCCCTTATGATTAAAGTGTTCATGCACGGGTTTAATGAGAAATGAGAATGAAACTCTTGAAGAGGTTTCAAATGTATTATTGTGCATGCGACGGCTCAAAATATCTACATTGATATTGTTGAGAAATTCATATGCTGTACTCTTTTCCTTGATTGATGTTTTTGTCCCAAAAAGGGTTTTTCTCAAACAATGTTTTTAATGAGGCAGCCCAATCTCAAGTAATATGAAATCTCCAGAAGAGATTTAGGTATATATCTCGATATATTGAGAAAATGAGATCGAAGCTGTTGATTGCATATATGCACTGAATATAACATGATATTGTATAACATCTAAAATTTCATTCACGTGGAGATGAATGAAGAGTGTCAACCAATGTATATGATACTCATACAAATCTATGAAAGATTTTGAAATGTTTGCAGCATACTTGTATAAAATACGAGTTGCACTCTTTTTCCCTTGATTGAGGTTTTATCCCATTGGGTTTTCCTAGCAAGGTTTTTAATGAGGCAACATTAAATGCGTATTCACATGAATAATGTACTATTTTTCCTTCATTAGGATTTTTCCCATGAAGTTTTTCCTAATAAGGTTTTAACGAGGCATATTCATGGTATATTGAGGACGACAAGAGAAATCGACACAGTGTATCTATTGAATCAAGTTATAATAGAGACAATGATTTAGATCCAAATAATGATGATATTGAAATCCTTTACCGTAAGTAAGGATATCCGCCTCAAGATATGAAATCGGATAGAGTAGTGTACTTTTTCCTTCGATCAAGTTTTTTCCCACCGGGTTTTCTTGACAAGGTTTTAACGAGGCAAAGACGCGTGAATACTCTTATACCGCTGATAGACATCAGGGGGAGCAATGTTTTGATGAAGCAGTATATAACCACTCCAAACTATCCTGCAATCGGTTTGGAAGTTTTTTCCCACCGGATTTTTCTCCAAACAAGGCTAGAAGACATTTGTATTAATAGTCATTCAAGGGGGAGTGTTATGAATATATTAATGAGACATGAGGCATCCGAGGAAGATATAAAATTATATTTTAATTTATGTGAATGACTATTATGTCCCTGATGAAATTATGTAATTACGATTATGCCATTCGAAGTTTTCCTATAAATAGGGTTTCAGTTATTAATGAAATTCATTCCTGTGAATTCCTTAGAATTCATTCTCTTTAAACTCTCTCTATTATTTCTATACTTTTATAATAGTCCCCAATTTGTATTTAAAAAAATGAAAAAATACGTTCTGTTTCACGTCTTTTAAAAGAAAAAAAAAAGGAAAGCATGCTAAAAAAAGGTAAAATGAAAAACGCAATTTCGAATTTAAAACTTTAGTCTCAAACATACAAGTCTCAATTTTTATTATAATCTACATTTGATTCCCAAAACACCATTCGTCACCATCATCATGTTGGTGCTGCCCTCTCCCCGACCACCATCCATGGTAGTGTTACTGTCGCTCCCACCTTAGTCTTCGTGCAATGCCAGTGAGAATAAACTTAAGACACATGTATTTTATGATTTTTTAAAAAGATATATCATTTTGAACTTCATTACAATTATTTAAGCATAATAATATGAGTTTCACCCAAATCAACAAGTATCATTATAGGGCTCATTTTATGAATTTCGCCGAAGGCTCTGTAAATTACAGAAATTTGCGGTAACATTTAACTATTTGCTGGCAAAAGAGCCCATTTTCGTGAAGCTCTCCTCAGGTCTTACGGACCACAGAACCGGCACTGCACTCAAAATACAAAATACAAAGCAAAATGGAATCCCAAAACAAAAATTGAAACACAAAAACGACACAACTTCAACCTTGGAAAGCTTTTATAGTGCATTTTTTTTATAAAATACAGGTACATATCCAGAGTCTTCGCCATTCCAGAGTTGGTTGAGGGTATCTTTGTTTCTATTACTTTTGAAGATTTTTTTTATATTTTATTTCTTCTATAATGCTTCATGGATTATATATATATATATATATATATATATATATATTAATTATGACATACGTATGTTTGGATTCAATGGAAATATAATTTGAGATTTTAAATAAATTGTTGTTGTTATAGTTTGGATTCCGTAGTAATTAATTATAAAATGCCTATGTTTAGTCATGTGGATTAGACAATAAAGCAGTTCAGAGATTAGGAATGTTACATTCTTAGCACTAGAATTTTGTTAATATTCCAGCACTGACGTAGCGCGTCCTGACACTATCACGCAGCAGTAGGGGTTGATATGTGGACTCTGTTGCCACATGACAGTAAGAGATATCCGCCACGTTTAAGTGTTAGAATTTTGTTAAAGTTCCAATATTAGGAATGTAGTCAGTGCTCTCCTACAGGAAAGCCATGCACACTGATGACATAACGCCCTCACAAAATTTTTTTTAATCTACATTAAGTGAGATGAATAATACATAACTACCCCTTGATGGTGGGGGCCGATGGAATCCCCACGAATTTTTGAACTCGAAGTATGCACACTCTCCTACACACTGTATCATAATATGTTTAGAGATTCAATAATATTATTTTTTCTATAATTCTCAAATACATATAATACTTAATTGGTACTCTAACAAAAAAAAATTAATAATCCCATCTCTAATTTTAATATACTAAATTTTGTGATTTCAACGTAGCTCAATGGTTATTTCCAAATCTTATGTGTGGGATCATGATTCGCACAACAACTCCCACCCCCAGTATTCCTCCCCCCTTCCCTAGATGAATCACCGTTTGTACCAACAAAAACAAGAAGATACCAAATCCCATGCATCTTTTTCAAAAAAAAACTAACATAACAATTTACTTATTTTCATTACATTACTTGTGCGTGACTCGGTGATGGACTAAATTTGTATTAGCATTTTAATTCGAGTTCAATTCAAATTTAGAACAGAGAGGATTTGTAAAATAAATAATGGAAATTTGTATAATTTATGTGAGTTTTAAGAAATATATTAGAACTTATTTATTCGATTAAATTCAAATTTAAATGTGGATGTGAGTGGCGGATAAATTTCGAATGGACGATCTGCGCAGAGGCCCAAAAAGGAATGGCGCTCACGTGGGTTCACTTCAGCCAGTTTGTGCTCTGGACCTCTCTTGAAGCCTTTATCAGTGAGCCCATAATCCGCTTTTTGAATTGCACAATGGAATGGTATAAGTCCCCGCAATCGAAGGAGCGTGAATGCACGCAATGGTGAACTTAAAACCCTTCCAGTCCCTGCACTCCAGTAGATTGAACAAACAGGCCCAAAGTCAAGAAAGGTATTTGAATGGGTAATGGTTTAACGCAAAAGCTTATTTTGTAATTTTGTTGTATTGAGCCATTCATAAAGGCATTTCTAAAATAAATTTTTCTTAAAAAATAAAGAAATAAAAACTATTTAAAAAATTAAAAAAAAAAAGAAAACTTAATCAAACATTTTCTAGATTGTGAATAAAATTTTCTTTTGTCTACTTTGGGTAAATACTTGGATTTGGATGAAATGTATAAATGAATCAGAATACATATAGTTTTGGTAAACTGTTTTTAGAGAAAAAGTTTTGGGAAGTAATATTCAAATTGAGTGATTAGAGTTTAATAAATTGAAATATAAGGATCTAACTGCAAATTAGCAGACAGATATAATAGCATAGCCACCAAGCGCGAGTGGAGAAGTAGAGTCTAGGAATTGTAAATGGGCTAGCGCTCGGCGGCGTCTGAAAGAATTGTGGCGACACTTGAGACTTGAGAGTCGTGCTACATGATTAATATCAACAGTTAGATCCAAAGGGCAAAAGCTATGCAGATATGACGCGAATACGGCTCCAGCTGACAAAGCTGAGCCGTCAAAAACGACCACTCTAATCAAATTACGTAACATTCGTCCCACTAGTTGGTGTTACCATGTCTTCTTCGTATTACTTTTTTTATTAATTATGTGGCATGAATTGACTGTTGTCTTAAAATAAATTTTACGTTTTAAATATGGACTAATTCAATCAAGTGACTCACATAAACACACTCAAAAACTAGGACGTGGACGCACATTGGATAAACATGCATGCTTCTACCATATACTATCTCCGTCCCAAAATTATAATAATTTTTTTATCTTCACACAGATTAAGAAAAATATAATTAATGGTATTGAAAAAGTACAATTCAAATTTATTTTCTTAATATGCTCTCTCATTTATTAAATGTTTTATTTCAACTACTCTATTTTGATGATAATAATGTATATTAAATGAGGGTATAAAAGATAAGCAATATTTTAACTATATTTTTAAAAGAAATATAACCTCTATTTTGGGACGAATGAAAAATAAATAGTGGATTATATTTTTGGGACGGAGGTAGTATGTTTTTAATTGATTTCTAGATTCATCCCATAGATTCAGTGTAACAAAGTGCTTGAAAGGTAAAACTAGGACGTGGACGCACATTGGATAAACATGCATGCTTCTACAAAGTGCTTGCAAAGTAAAACAACATAGATTTCTTAAATTTCAAGTGGTAATCATAATTTAATTAAGAAGTTTTACTTTAGTTTCAAGGAAAGATTATGGTGCTTTGAAAAGAGTGGTTAGTTTAATTTCCACATTCCAACATCTAAACTCAAGATTCTCTAGGTCAAATTACCTCTTCTTGACCAGCTTAGGGAATGTACAATTTAATTTATCCTTTTATTTTATATAATCAAGGATTAATAAAACTGTTATCATGTTGATGCATTGCTTGTCACTCAACTTTGAGTGAAGTTGCATTTGAGTAGCTTAGTTTTAATTCGATACGATTAGATAGATATTTAGATTGTCATCCAACTCCAATTGAATGGAAAATATAATTAATGTCTCGTTAGATAAATCAATAGGCCCATCCGTAGGATAAACAAAATATAATTATTACAAATGTTAATGTCATACGGTAATACAAGTCATCCGTTGATGAAGAAACACTCCCAATGGTTGTATTTGAAAGGCTATGGAAGTGATCGGCCTCGTTTACTCTGGAATGGAAAAGCGCGTGTTCTTTTACATATTTTTACACATTCTTTTCAATCACACTAATTCTCTCTCATATTTCACATTCACATATCTCGTGGAACCTACCTGCACTATACAAATCTCCACCATTTAACTCCACTCATTCTCTCTTATATATCACATAAAAACACATAAAAATCTATTTCCACACACATCCTAACACCCTTTTTTAATTTTTAATTTTTAATTTTTATTTTTTATCACCTCAGATTTGGGGAATAAGATAAGTTCATCTACCTAGATCAAAAAGTGAACAAAATGATTCCCTACTAGTGGAGGTAGACAAGTGGCAATCTACATATGTGGTAGCTAGGTGAATTGGGTGCAAATGTCTGGGGCCAAATTTGTTGAGTCTAATATGTAATCATTACTAGTGAGAAATATAATGAGTAAAAGGGCGATCTTAAAAAATTTAGGCCTTGTTTGATTGGGGGTTTAGTTGTTCCGCGCGGTATTCCGTGTAAAAATGTGTGGCTAATATTATTTTGGAAAATATGTGTGTGGTTGAAAATGAGTATGAGGTATACGGAATTGCGTACGGATTTGATTAACACCAAATAGAACAAGGCCTTAATGTTGTTTTTTATGATCCTCGTTACCGCCCCTACCCTACTTGTTCTCTTGTGTAATTAGTTTGCGTTGGAATATATAATTAAAAAAAAAAAAAAGAGCCTGGAAGGTAAATAATTGTACCAACCAACTAAAACCAACCTCTCGATGTGACAGTCAAACAGAAATATAGCTTCCAACCGAAGTCCTCACATAGTTTTTACTACTCCCACCAAGAAAAATATGATATAATTGTTAAAAAAAAAAAAGAGTTGACAGAAATTGTGTCAATAATAATTTTCATTTTTTTAAAAAGATGATAAACAAAGATAGGTTTCTTGATAATACTATAATAATTCTTAATAAAATAAATGTATTGATTAGTTACCCCACTTTATCTCGAGACAGCCGACGACTACGAGGGTAGTGTGGTTCCAATTCAAACAAAACATAGTACCGAATTATTGTACATACATAGTACTACTACTGGATAAAAGTATTATTCATTATTCATGACAAGATATAATATAATTGAAAAACTAAAAAGGTGCATACATCATTATAACCCCACAAAATTCTAATCAAACCACTTCCCTATAGAATCCCCAAGATTGGGGCACAAAGGTGTTCCCAATTGTACCCCTCGAATTATTCAACATTTACATAACAGAACATGCATTTGGATTCTCATCACTAAACATCTGTGGAGGATCATTAAACATGTGTGGAGGATATGCATACATGTCTTGTTGTTGCACAACCCTTTGAGGGTAAACTTGGAAATTCAGATGAGGGGGGTAGTAATAGAAATCATTCCTTTTCACTTCCATTTTAGGATCCTCTGCCGCTTCTCCATCCGGTTTGGCCGACTCTGGTGGTGGTCCGGTGGCGGCTGCCCCACCGTCCTCCGGAGAATCCTTGTTTTCTTTTCCACCTTCTCCGCCCTTTTTTGCTTCCTTTTCTCCCTCCTCCGGTTTCTTCTCGTCTTTAGCGGCTTCCTCGGCTTTTTTCTCGACTTCGACCTTCACGATTGTTGCGTGCTTGCCGGTCCTCTTGTACACGTGACTTACGAGGTTGTCCGGTTCAAATGCTCCCTTTACTGTCACGTGTGAGCTCTTTAGGTCAGGCTCCGCACTCTCCACTCCTATACCCATCAATACATTTCTTTTAACAATGAATGCTATTCATGTGCATCAGCCGTGCTGATACATCAGTAGTTACGTATCAATTCATGCCACTTGGTGTTTCAATGCTTATCCAATCAGCACAGACGATAGATAAATAAATTAATTAAATAAGAAAAACCCATTAAACCGAACATATATGTCCAAAATGATAACACAAAGCTTGATGCTAAAAATGAATATCCTAAGACAAACATGTACATAATAAGTTGTTTTGTTTTTTCATAGACAAGTTTGAGAATTTTGCTTACTTAGACCTTGTTCTATTTAGTATTAACCAAATTCGCACGCAATTCCGTATACCTCATACTCATTTTCAACCACACACACATTTTCCAAACTAATATTAACCACATATTTTTACACGGAATACCGCGTGGAACAACTAAACCCCCAATCAAATAAGGCCTTAATTATGGCATTTTTTCTGACAGCAAGGGATTAAATATTGAGTTATAATCTAAAGAAAGCATATATCCTCACGGGTAAAAAGAATATATGGAATATAATTTAAGAACTTTACTGTTTTAGAGATGCGAAAGCGATAAATAATATAATAGCAAACAATCATCTCTGCAAATACAGCTAAAAAGGGTCTAAAGCCATAAAGAGCAAAATAATTATAAGCCACAAAAAATAAACTTTTCGATTTTTTATTTACAGAAAAATCACTTTTTTAAAGAACAAAATAAGAAAAAAAAAAAGAAAAAGAATTAAAAAATGTCACCTTTCATTCTTTGTATGCGTTTTCTGATTTCTTGAGAACAAGCCTCGCAATGCATGAATACTCTCAACACCACTGTAATCTTAGGAGGCTGTAAATATTATTTAACAAAAACAATAATAATTATTCAACAAAATTATCATAAGAGAATGAGGGATAAATCAATGATTAAAAAAAGAAATTATTTATATTTAAAGAAATAACAAACCTCCTCCTTCTCTTCTTTGACAACCTCTTTTTCTTCTTTATTGGGCTCCTCCGGCGGTGGCGGCGGCGGCGGTATTGGAGAAATAAGCTCCACTTGACGGTGGCTCTTCCTCTGAACCCTAGCTAAAACTTTCAACGGATCTGCTTTCTCACCTTTAACCACCACCTTGCTTGTTCTACAATCCGTTATTACATCTTCAACACCTAACCAAAAAGAAAAATAAAATAATAATAATAATAACAATTTAATTCAATAAAATCCCAGAACTGCTTTAGATCCTGATTACCTTCGAAGCCTTGAAGACATCGACGGACTTTTCTAGCGCAAGCTTCACAATGCATGTACACTTTCAAAATAATTTCTTGCGGCGGCGGTGGTGGGGAAGGTGTAGGCGCCACCGCCGCCTCCCCTGCCTTGGATTCTTCGGGTTTCTTCTCCTCCACCACCACCGCCTTCGCTTCCTCCGCCTTGTTCGACTCCTCCGGTTTCTTAGCGTCCTCCGGTTTTTTCTCCTACAAGCAAAACAGAAAAGATTTTATCTCAAAAAATAAAAAAACGAAAAATGAGGACCGAAAGATTTGAAAATAAAAACCTGTCCCATTAGAGTTTTGGATTCTTTTTTGCTAAGAACTCGAAGAGACGGCTTTAACAGTCTGCAATTTATTTACTTTATTTTCAGAGAGAGTTTTGATATTGTGGGAAGTGAAAGTGAGTGAGAGAAACGGAGCATGAAGGGGTAATTTGAGATCTGGAGAGGTCCATAGCGGCGTGGCGTCATCATGTAGGTGACGTGGCACGTGCAAAGACATGCGGTCATCCTACGTTGCGTTTTGAACACACGACTTTGCCACCTAGTGTAACAACTTTTGGCACGCACCGTTACCAGATATTATATTATTGTGCTGGTGTCATGTAATGTCAATTAATTAATTTGTCATTACAATTACAAGTTAGGAAAATAACAATGAAATTATGAACTTTGTAATGGAGAGAGAGGCGAGTGTAATGAAATTAATTTTACGAGAGAGAGAGAGAGAGAGAGAGAGAGAGAGAGATATGGTATGCTTTGTTAGTACTAGTATTTGTGAAGAAATTGAATTGTAGCATAAACTAGTCAAATATTGATTGATGATGACTCTGCTGTGCTTGAAAAGTCGGGAGGCAGCACTCGGCAGCATGACGCCTCAGAGTTCACGTGCGCCTCACTTTAGACCACTGCCATTTTTCCTCTAAAAAATTAGTTGTACACAAAAGATAAAAATAAAATAAAATAAAAGAATGAAAATGTTACTATATTCCATGTGTATATTTTCTAAGTTTGCTATAAGGGAAATTATCCCAAATAATCCAAAAAAATATATATATATTTTGATTAAGTGCACTTTTAGTCCAAAATATTTTTTTTAAAAAAAAGAAGGTTCAAATGGTCCAAAAATCCCTTTGGTGCAAAAATGGTCTAAATGGATGATTTGCATTCATCAATGCTGTTAGTTGCACACGTGATCTTCAAATATTGGTATTTTATCCTCTTCCCAATGGGCAAATTGGTCACACTATTAAAAAAATAATGAAATTTTGGCACAAATGACCCAAAACAATGTGTTTGCGGCGATTTAAATCTGAAATAAAAAAGGTCGGTATATTGGTCCAAACTTTTAATTAAATTATATAATTTTACATTTTATCTTCTTTTATATATTTATTTGATCCATAATTAATTTTACCGAATTAATTTGATACTAATTAAATAATTTTTAATTAGCGCTCTTCATAACACTTAAAATTACTTTTTGTTTAACTGGTTTTAAAATTACTTTTTGTTTAACTTACCCTTAGTCATATATTAAAAATTATTTTCACTTTAATTTTCTCATTAATTTATTTTACTTTTGTATCGTACAATATCTCAAAAAAGAAAGAAAAAAAAATCGTTCACTCAAAGAGAGAGAGAAGAAGAAAAGAAAAAGAAAAAAGGCTTTATGAAAAGAGAAAAAAATAATAATAAACAAAGCATTTTCTCCTTAAAGAGCATGTCCTCGAATGAAGATGATAAAATAAACTCTCAAAATAAAAAATTGTAGTTAATTGAGAGTTTGTTTGCAATTTTAAATAAAAATTATTTTTATTTTCAACTACTCATTTGATAAATTTTTTATTATTTTATATAAGTATTCTTCCTCATGTATGAATCAAACATTTAAAAATTTTTCAAAAATCTCTATCAAACATACCCGAAATTAAACGGAGCAAAAGTATATATATAATCGGCGGATACGACTAATGATCTATATTAATAAGTCCAGCTACAAAAAAAAAAAAAAATATAGGTAAAATCATAACTATCTTGCTTACCCTAAAAAAAAAAAAAAAAAAAAAAAAAAACCATTGTCTATAAAGAGTACCAATAAATGATTGGTAAACAAAAAATATTTTAAACATGGTGCATGAATAAAAATTAACTTAGAGAAGTACATGTGCATTTCTTCCCATGAACACAGAGGCAAACCTATACTTGAAAAGAAAAAATAGAAAGGCACCGACACATCTTTGTGTCTTATTATTTTCTTGTTAAAAAGAGATGATAATTACTGAACGGATAACTAGATCATACTACAATTATTAGCTAAGAAATTATTTTAATTTGTTGACTATGTACATTTTCTAAACTTCAACATATTTCAGACATCTTTCCGTGTTAAGAAAAAAGAAGGCCTTCTTACCTTATTAAGGAAAGATAATCCCACGAGATGTGGACTATGTGTTGGGCATGTATGATTCTAAAAATTTAAATTGTTGCATGGACAGCTCTTGAATTTTAATTCTAACGTTATACAATTCCCACGCAAGCTGCATGATTTTTTCTTGTTGAGGCAAAGTAATGCCAAGAGAAATTTATCATATGCATTGGATATTAATCATTTGAGCATATTACAATTCATTAATTTTGTAACCGTTTTGTTTTATAGATTCAAAACTAGCCTAAAGATTTTTTTTTTCCAAAAAACAAAAACTAGCCTAAAGATTGATGCGATCGCCGCTTATTTGATCTTTTTGTCCCCCTAAAGTGATTTTAAAAAATATCATTATTAATTAATAATTAGTATTTTCTCCCGTGCGTTGCACGGGGAAATATGTTGCAGTTTTGTGATTATTCGAAGCGTGATCTTACAATTAAATTTTATTTTTTAAATTCAGAAAATGAAATTTTTAGCGGAAAAATGACCTTATATTATATGGGAGATATATAAGAGTTCGAATTCTAGAAGATGAAGGAAATATTGAGTTACAAATTTGTGATTATCCGAAGCGTGATTTTACAATTAAATTTTATTTTTTTAATTCATAAAAATAAAATTTTTGACGAAAAAATAATCTCATTTTATTAATATATATATAGATAGATAAGGGAGGATTATCGAAAGTTTAAATTGGCGTAGACAAATTCCTCTTAATAAAGAATATACTATATTAACCTCTCATCTCGAAGTCTATGGAATGGATACACACGTTACATAGGAACTTGTCTCAATTAAAATATTTACCCACCTTTGGATGTCCCCTAGCTCAATATATAATTACCTATCTGTACAATTTGAATGGAGCTAGGTAAATTTACACTGTGAAGTAACAATATAGTCAGGCGGTCCAATAAATGTTTTCACTGCATAAATAGACAGACACATAAATTCATACTCCAACGTTTGTCTTGTCATGGCTGATCATTGATAGGGGACCATCATGCAAATAATAATAATAATTATTATTATTATTATTGTTATTAAATATATATATATATATATATATATATATATATTTTTAACAAAAATTTCGATGGCAATAATATATAATCATTTTAATGAAAGCGTTGCGTGATAAACTTTACTTACCATGTAATGATGCCTTTCGCATCATAATAATTGTTTGCTAGTTCTTTAATGTCAATATCAGTAATACTTTAATCGATTTTTCGTGAAACGTCACATTAATAAGAAACAAAGTCGATATTGTATTTTGATGAAATCAAATTTGATATGACGAACTTATGTATGAATGAGATTAGTTGATAAGTGCTAGAAAAGCACTTAAATAATTCTTCTATTTTATGTATTTGTGTGTTTTATTAATGTTATATGTTTCGTTTTATGTGTTTTTCCTTTATTGTGGTGTTTAGGGTCACAAAGAATCAAAAGGAGTAAAAAAGGATGAAAATCGAATGAAAACGGAAACTCGAGACCAAACAGGCAAGCGAATCAAAGATGGAGGACCTCTGATGCAATTTTATGAAAAGTTGTTTTTACAATTTTTCTTGTGCCAAAATTGAAGAACATCAAAAGAGGATTCCAAAACTTTTTCCGAATCTCAACCTGAGTTTCAAATGAAAGTTATCGCTTATTGAAGAAAAGAACTAAAAGCGCCAAAGCCAAAAGCTGGGTGACCAAAGTGCAACTTTTCAAAAGTCTGGGACCAAAGTGAAACTTTTCAAAAAGTTGGAGGACCAAAATGTAAATTTTCAAGGACCAAATGAACAACATTCAACGGTTGAGGAACTTGGTATGAAATTTACGGGTGACTCGGGTGACTCAGTCACCGCGCGATCAGTCGCCGCCAAGTGACTGAGTCACGCCCGAGCATCCTCGATCGCCGCAGTGACTCGCGCCGCAAGTGATCGAGTCACGCGCAACCGTCCCTGGCCTTCTCGTTCGTGTAGCGGTGGTAAGCGAATCGCGTGACTCGAGTCAGCGGCGACTGTCAGTCGACACCACTGCAGATTTTGACCAATGGACTCCACCTACCATAAAGCGTATTTTTGGTATTTTCTTGACTTCTTAGAGATAAAACAACTTGAAAGACACCACAATAGACTCATGAAGGAAGACTTTTATGATTTTTAATATTTTTTGGTGTAATATTTTGCCTATAAATAGAGGCATTTCCAATCTTGAATCACACAACTTGTAGAGTAATTAGCTTGTGATTCTCTCCAATTTTCTCCTCAATAAAATTCTCTTCATCATTAGTTCTTAGTTCTAGTTTGAAAGCTCTTAGTTTCTCATATTCGTGGAAAAAAAAACCTAAATTTAGGTTCGATTAATCAATCGGCGATTCTTGGTAGAATATGATTAGCGGGGCATTTCTTCGCTAGTTTCTCTCTTTCTTTTATTTTTCTTGTTTGAGAAGTCTAATTCCTCATATATTGTGGAGTAATACAAGCGAACACTGCTAAAAAGTATTTAACCCATATATATGAGTGATTAAACTTCTCTATTTATTTCTTAGCATTTATTTCCTTGTTTCTATGTTTTGTGTATATTATTTGTGATAGTGAAGTATAATCTATCATATTGTGGGAATGTAATACAAGACGAACACTCGCTAAAAAGTATGAAACCCACAAATATGAGTAGTTAGACTTCTCTATCTAGTTCGAGGGACGTTGTGTTCAATTATCGTGTTGTTATCTTTTCTAACTCTTTACTAACGTTTTATCTATTCCTCTACTTCAATTTGTTGATTTGTTATGCTTTTAAACCCGTTTTGAATTTATGTGATTATTGCATTCACTTTGGCCAATTGAATCAATTAATCTTTAAGTTCAAGTTAAGTGCTAGGATTGGAACTTTTGATCCGTAATTATCACTAGATTCCAATCCACAATAGCAAACAAATGTCGTGCATATTTGTTAATAAATCAACTTAGATGTATTAATTCAAGTTTGTGAAATTGATCATCTAATTCAACTCATTCTTCTTGTTCATTTCACACTAGCATTGCATTAAATCTAAGAACTTGTTTAGGATTATCCAATAGCTAGATGTTAAGTTAAAGAACTCACTTTAATTTAATACACTTAAGGAAGAATTCGTTAATCGAGCCTTCTTGGTTAATTGAAAGTTGATAAATTGAAGAAGGGATAGTATCGTTGCATGGGAAAGATAAACACAAGATGCCGACACAACCGAACCTTAGAACTAGATATATCTTCAATTGTTTCATTTTCATCTCTTTTATTTTATAATTTTATTTTCGAATTGCATTCAACTCCACAAAACCCATTTTTCGTATTAATTGATAAAAACAACTAGATCAAACACCGTTCCTCTTGGGTTCGACCCTTACTTACCACTTCTACATTAATTTGTAGTTTTGAAACCGAGTAAGGAAATAAAATAAATTTTGGCGTACTGCGACAACACGCCCATTAGTGCAAAATGAAATTAAAACATGAAAATAGTTAAAGTTTGACAAACTTGTCTCTTTTGTAATGGTATATATATTTGTCCATAAATTCATTTGAAATGTTTATTAGACAAGCATATAATGTAATGTACAATTCAGTAATTCAATTCACGTTGTGAATTTAATTTTGATATACAAAGTGAAATAATATCTCATCAAACCAAAAAACATGAGAAAAATGGAAAAAATAAATAAATAAAAGGAAAACAAAAGTGGTCCAACTACGACATAAGTCAATTTCATGAAGTTGGCAAAATGTTGACTACATATCCAATGCATCATACTAGTGGACCTATAGTCACATAGAAGATAGACATATATCTTGTCCATGATTTTCCTAAGATAAGATGAAATTTTGAAGAAAAAAGAAATGTCTTATCCTAGCTTAGAAATTAGACATCACTAGTATAAAAAAGGGATTAAGCGACGGTCAAAAAAGGCTTTAGGCGGCGGTTTAGTAGTGCCTCGTTTGAAGGAGCTGTAAGAGGTCCAAAGGTTTAGGCGGCGGTCATTGACCGCCACCAAAAGTGAAGATTGGGTGGCGGTCGCTTTAACCGCCGCCTAAAGTTTTTTTTTTTCAAAAAAAAAATTACAGTCGAAGCATGCAGCTTGTTGAGCTCCAAATTACCCAGTCTCTTTGCAACAACAAAGCCATACAAAGCTAGCTGTTGTTGATGAAAAAATTGCAAGAAATTTTACAGAAATTTTACAAGAAATTGGTGAAAAAATTGTAAGAAATTTTACAGAAATTGCAAGAAATCTTTTTCCAGATCTAGATCTGTAGAAATTTTACAGAAACAATTGCAAGAAATTGGTGAAAAAAATAAATCTCTTGAGAGGAAGCTTCATGCCGATTGGGTCTTTCACTATTGTCTCAGATCTGTACAAATTTTGTCAAATTTTTTATTAGAGAAATGAAGTCTATAATGTACAAGATCTACATGATTAAAAGTAAAAACCCTAAATTCTATGAGATGCTTTGAAGATAATGAGATTTTACCTTATTTTGAACTTGGTAGTAGTAGCCAAATATATTCGTTGCAAGAAATGAAGCTTCCAAACACTGAAATATGTGGATTTTTGAGCTGGAATCGCCGACGGAGGAAGTTAGCAACGAAGAAAGGTTCTTTCTTGCTGGTGAATTTCGTGAAAATGGGAATAGCGTACTGGATCGAGTTGCCGAGTTGCTGTACTTAAATTAGATGGGATTTGTTTTAGGAGGCGCTTCGGAACCGCCTCCTAAAACAAATCCATTCAAAATCTTTAGGAGGCGGTTTGGGAACCGCCTCCTAAAGATTTTGAATGCATTTGTAAATTTTGAAAGGATTTGTTTTAGGAGACGGTTTCCCAAACCGCCTCCTAAAACAAATCCATTCAAAATCTCTAGGAGGCGGTTCCTAAACCGCCTCCTAAAGATTTTGAATGAATTTTTGTAAATTTTGAATAGATTTATTTTAGGAGGCGGTTCCCAAACCGCCTCCTAAAAGACTTTAGGCGGCGGTCCTTTTAACCGCTGCCTAAAATACGCCTTTTTAAACTTTAAGAAGCGGTTAAAATACAAATAAGTAACGGGCTTTCACAACGCGTTGCTTATTATTGCCTTTAGGCAGCGGTTTTGCTTAAAACCACCGCCTAAAGTGTGTATTTTAAAGTCTATTTTGTCGTAGTGCATGCACGTACATTGATTCAATGCCCAATGATTTTATTCTAATTTTTTCAACTAATTAAATTGAAATTAATCATTACATTTTTCTTAAATAATACTATTTATTTTGTAAGGAAAGATGATAATTAATTTTACTGCTATTTATCAGATAGTGGAAGATGACGTCCTACCTGTCGAATGTCTAGCTCGTGTTCTTTCTTGTGAATGGTGATCATCAATTCTTAACTTCTAAATTACAATCATTATGAGGAAATAATTTTAGATTGTTGCATCAATTACAAGCAACCAAAAAAAAAAAAAAATAGTAGTTTATGGGTAAATCAACAGTTTGGAAATATATGCCTATATGGTAACGTGTCTAGAGCTTGTTTGTTAGCTTTATTCATAAAGGAAAAACTGTAATTTTGTTTTTTAAATAATTAAAATTAAAAAGTAAGAAAATATTATCAAAAAAGTATTAAGACAAAAATAATACTTTTTAAATGTAAAATTACAAATGAGTGATATTCGAGGTGCAAGCAGAAAGGACGTCTGCATGCGTTGTACTTTCGCACCATAACCCCAAACAGTTAATTATGCTCATCATTTGATTCGAATATACACGTATGTACAAAATTACAAATAGAGTTTCAAATAGTTCGACTTTCCTTTATATTTAATATTTATTTATTTTTGTGCACATATCCTTCTCAATTTCAGTTACACTTCCATCCAAATTATCAATCTCATTGTGATTTTATCATGCCACGTGGATTTCATGACGTGACATTTCTCGGTTCTCAAGATGCCACATCCATTGTCGTGACGTATTATTGGTGCCTCCCTGGATTGATGGACTGATAAAAATTTTATCATTCTTCAATCGTTCGAAAAAAAAAAATATTATCTTGTGCACATGTCAACAATTTGAATCGTATGATTTTTGAAATTATGTAACAGGAAATTAGAAACGGGAAAAGATGACAATGCAATCACAATTGGTTCATCTTGGGATATTAATTACAGAGATCTGGATTGGGAGATGATGTGGATAAGAGAAATAGAGCGAAAACGATTATTTTAATTGAAATAAGATGGAAGGTTGTGCAGAGAAAAAATAAAAGAAAATGTGAAAATAAGAAGATAAGTAAAAATAAATTCAAAAATAATAATAAAATAGTGATAGAGAATGTGAAATTGGATGTGGAAATGTAGAAGTGCATGAAAATTTAAGAAGAAAAAGTAGGGAAAATATAAGGAAAATAAGAGAAAAGTGATAAAAGAAGAAAATAAAATTGAAAAATATGGGACCCTTTTAATATTTTGTGTCAATCTCTCTCATAGCGTAGACATTCAACATGGAGGTGCTCTAAATTACATCTTGTTGGAAATATATTCAAATCAATTGAGTTACGATGTAATTTTCTAAATTCATATTGTTTTCTTGATTATAGGATAAGATGTACGTCTATTATATCAATCATTTTGTGATCTATTATATTTATTTAGTCCATAAATATATGTTACAATTTATAAAAGAAATAAATGTAAGTTTGATATTTAAAAGTGGAGAGAGTATTTGTGCCTCTAATAAGTAACTTGGGGAATATGTCTATTGACTAGACTCAATAACTTATCAAATCCATAAATTTTATTTTAAGAACATGGTTCTACATAAATCATGTCTTAACACATGTTCAAAAAAAAAAGAATTAGTGGCAGACACGTTTGATATGATAATTATTAGAAAGTGTGTTACCAATTAAGGATTATTATTAAGTAAAGACAATTTTTTAAAACAAAGGAATAAAAAGATATGATGTGAAACTTGTATTACCACTGGCTGGATAGTAATGCTACAATGACAATGTAGGGTAATAGAAAAGGTGATGTATTGTTGGGACCCTTGAGATTAATTATTTGACCGAAAAGTATGTATAAAAAGTTTACAAATTGAGATACTCATAATCATAATTAATATAGTATCTAAATATTCATGACTTATTATTTTCACAAGACATATATCTTAACGACATTGCCAAATTATCACATTGATATTAAAAAAATACAATTTTGACTATTTAGTTTTTTTTAAAAAAAACTACAGTGACGTATTGGTATTTAAAACTCGACTTTTAGACACTTAGATTCTTTTTCTTCACAAGCGGTGGAATCTCGACTAAAAGAATAATATTTTCAAATTTTCCTATTTTCTATTTAATTTATGTTTCTCTAAATAAAAATCTTGATTAATAATAATAATAATATAAATAAATAAATAAATAACTAAACCCCTCGCCTTCACCGGTAGCCCAATTGGGCATTAGGGTGGGGTGGGATTGGCGGGCGGGTTGGGCAAGAGTGGGGTTTAGATTTTTTGTTTGAATTTTTTTATTTTATTATTTATTCATATTCCATAAGTTTTTACAATGATATATTCATACTAAAATTTTATATAGTTACAATAATTACATTTATTATCAACTGTTGGTTAATATCAATTTGTACGCGTTTTTATGTATCATGAAAAGTTACGATATTTATGCAAACAAATGCTATGGTGTTGAAAATGTTCGGATCTGATAAAATTATCGGATCCAAAACTATGGACCAAAACTAATGGAGAAAATGGAGGAAAACCATCCAAATGGACCGAACACGCACCAAAATTTTTTTGGCCAGTCATATCGCTTTTTCTATTTTTTTTATTTTATTTTGTAATTTATTTACATTATTATTATTAATCGAGATTTTTTAAAATATGAAAATGCATTAAAAAATATAGAAACGAAATAAAAACTAGGAAAATGATTAAAAAATAGGAAAATTTTAAAATATTATTATTTTATTCGAGATTCCACTGGCGAAGAAAAAGGACCCAAGTACATAAAATTCGAGTTTTAAATACCAATATGTCGCCGGAGCTTTTGAAAATACCAAATAATCAAAAATGTGTTTTTTAATACTAATGTGATAGTTTGGCAAGACATTAAATATGATTATCTCGACTTAATGTAATTATCTACATATATTATCTTCGCTTTGAAAGTTTGTAGGTCACAATCGAAGAATTCAGTAAACGAAAAATACATACCCAACATGAGGTGGACTGATTACGTTTAGGAGTATGATAGAGATTCTTTAGGAACTAATTTTTGAAAGTTTGGTTGAGATGTAAAGTAAAAGAACTAGTACCTCCATGTGTGCGCTGCACAGGATTGTCAAAGACAAACTGATATAAACTACGTACCAATATTAAAAGTGTATGATTCACAATATTAAAACACTAACTGTAATAATCAATGATGTACAAAAAAAATTCTATAAAACTTTTGAAAGAGTTTCTCTTGTAATATAGGAAAATCTATCCTATAAATATTCAAATATCACCTCAATTCAATGCACAACAACAAACAACAGTATACAAACAACCTTCAACACTTCATTCTCAAGAACCAATCAAACCTATTGAAATCAACATAGAACAAAACGAAGATCCATGGGGTTGGGTTTTCTAAAATGAAAAAACACGCTCACCTTAATTTCAACACTGGCGATTATTTTCAATAACTGTCGCAATTCATCCCCCTCTTCATCACCAATACC
The DNA here is from genome assembly GCA_018223645.1 of Jasminum sambac. Taxonomy (NCBI): domain Eukaryota; kingdom Viridiplantae; phylum Streptophyta; class Magnoliopsida; order Lamiales; family Oleaceae; genus Jasminum; species Jasminum sambac. Next base: position 41,192,122 of record CP073647.1, on the reverse strand, counting down.
TATATCAACAAAACATTTGGCAACGCACATTCAATCACATATTAATTTGTTGTATTATTTTTTCTTTTCAACGTATAGGACGAAGGCTTGAGTAAAAATTCAAAGAATGCAAATGATGCATCGGACATGGATAATATGCGACGTGCTATAAATTGTTAAAAACTTTTTTGTACACCACGTTATTAGTGGTGCTTGAAGGACGGCCATCATCATCACAAATTACAAACTTCATCCCATTCCTCATTCTGACCCTTGACACCCCAACGTCTAACTAACCATGAGTAAACACCGGCTTCCCCAAGTAAACCCCGATGTTGCCCAAAAATTTGATGTGGAGTCTAAGCTATAATATGTCTTCAGCTTAGAAAATAGAGGTAAATCTCTTTGTGATGAAGTCACGAAGGTAAATCTCCAAATCAAAATCAATCAAACTCAATCAAAGGTGTTGGAAAACAAAGGAAGACATGATGCTTAGTTGGGCTGAATAATGTCACGTTTTCTATTTTCTTGTCATATGAATTTGATAATGAAAAGAATTCATATCTGTTTAGATCTCTCATTTCCTTTAATTTATATGTAACGAAATAATTGATTAACATGACTAAAATTTAAATAAGAAAAAAATGCATGATCTTTTATTTTGTACTTCAATATTATGTGGCTCAATACTGCTGGTTTAACAAGAAGGGATTAAATGCAAGAAAATATCAATAGTGCAAATAATTAAATTCAATCTAATAATTTACGTGGAGCTATTTTAAAAAATAATTTTAAAAAATGTGAGATGGTTAAAAGTTATTTTAAAACTCGTGTATGAGTTAAAGTATTACAGAAACAGTTACGACACATTGCCAAACATATTAAACAAGCACTTTCGCCTCCTGTGTCTCTCGTAGATGACAAACTAAGTTAATATCTACGTGTGAAGTTTCCAATGTCACTAACATACACTTTAGCACTTTGTCATCGTTCTTTCAATAGTGATTTCATCTATATTATATTCCCTCTCAAACATGCACTTTAGATTGACTTTTTTTGCGTAAACCTTACTACTTATTAAAGTCCAGTGGCGGAGCTACAATAAGCCCAGTGAGGTCCATTGTCCTCACTAAGTTTTGGACTGGTCCAATTAAAAGTACCAATGGCCGTCACTCAAATTTCTGAAGCCCAACAAAATTTGGCTCAAAAAAATTTTTTGTAGCCCAAAAGTGAAAAGTAATAGCCGAACTCGCTTCTTCGTTCTCGCTTCTTCGAACTAACTGGCTCTCTCGTCTCGTCTATACTCTCTCGCCTCTCGGTCTCTACTCTCTAGCTCTCTGACTAACGGTCCGGCGAGGGAATCGGCGACGGCGGCAGCTGCTCAGAGCAATCGCGAGCTCTCCGGCAACACTCGTACACGGTCCAGTCGACTCGGCGACTCCACAGACTTCTTCGAACCACAGTAGACCTCTAATTCTCCATTGCGTTTGGCCGTTTGCTTCAATTGCTTGTGAGCTCGGAATCGGATTCTTGAAGTGAGTTTATGATTCACTCTTCCCTTTTTATTTAATTATGTAAAATGTTTAATATTTGTATTCTGAGTTGTGTTATTCACACCCACCCTTTTAATCCCTACACCTACGTTTTTTTAAAAAAATTTTCAATTCCAATTTTAGCCTCGCGTAGTAAACAAGGTGGGTGCGCGGAGTATTTTAAATGCTCGGCCGGGGATGGCCGAGCGTCCAAAAAGGACCTCGGCCAGCCTTGGCATGGGGAGCTCGGCCAAGGATGGCCGAGGTCCTTTGGGCCTTCGGCCATCCCCGGCCGAGCATCCAAAAATATTTTTTTTAAAAAAAAAAAAATTTAAATTGATAATGTTTTTTATAATAATTTTTTTGATATTATTTTTGGATTTGGAGAGGGAACACGCGATCTATGAGTGAGATCGAATGGGACGAAACCGCAATTTGGAGATTTAGTGTTCGAACTCCGTTTTAGACAAATAATATACCGATTTGGAGTAGCTCGACGCCACGAGTCGAACTCATTCCTTTGGAATGACATACGATGGATTTTGGCCATCCGAAAGCATTTAGGCAGCAAAATCAATATTTTTCTATTTTTTGACTAATTTAATTTAATTTATTTATTTGTTTTTAATTTTATTTTATCACCATAAATAAAATAAGTGCATTTTTAAAAAATTTATTCAATATTTATTTGTTTTGCTATTTTATTTTATTTTATTTGTCCAAAACGGAGTTCGAACACTAAATCTCCAAATTATGGTTTCGTCCCATTCAATCTCACTCACAGATCGCGTGTTCCTTCTCCAAATCCAAAAATAATATCAAAAAAAATATTATCAAAAACAGTATCAATTTAATTTTTTTTTAAAAAATATTTTTGGATGCTCGGCCGGGGATGGCCGAGCGTCCAAAAAGGACCTCGGCCATCCTTGGCCGAGCTCCCCCCACGCACCCACCCTATTTACTACGCGAGGCCAAAATTGGAATTTAACAAAATTTTAAAAAAATGTGGGTGTAGGGATTAAAAAGGTGGGTGTGAATAGCACAACTCTTGTATTCTTTGAGAAAAAGCCCTAATTTTTTTATATCTAATTTAGTAATTAGATTCAGGGGTAAATGGGTAATGATTATCTAATTTAGTAATTAGATTTAGGGTTAATGATTATTGTCTATTGATTAATTGAATTAAATCAATTGATAATTGTGTCATTGTTTCATTTGTTTGGAAGTTGGAACTCCAGTCGACTCGGCGACTCCACAGACCATTGAGACTCAGGCCACAGTTGACCTCGGATTCTCCACTGCGTTTGCTTCAATTGTTTGTGAGCTCGGATTCTCGAAGTGAGTTTATTCGATTCACTCTTCCCTTTTTATTTAATTATGTAAAATGTTTAATATTTGTATTTTTTGAGAAAAAGCCCTAATTTTTTTATATCTAATTTAGTAATTAGATTTAGGGGTAATGATTATCTAATTTAGTAATTAGATTTAGGGTTAATGATTATTGTCTATTGATTAATTGAATTAAATCAATTGATAATTGTGTCATTGTTTCATTTGTTTGGAAGTTGGAACTCCAGTCGACTCGGCGACTCCACAGACCATTGAGACTCAGGCCACAGTTGACCTCGGATTCTCCACTGCGTTTGCTTCAATTGTTTGTGAGCTCGGATTCTCGAAGTGAGTTTATTCGATTCACTCTTCCCTTTTTATTTAATTATGTAAAATGTTTAATATTTGTATTTTTTGAGAAAAAGCCCTAATTTTTTTATATCTAATTTAGTAATTAGATTTAGGGGTAATGATTATCTAATTTAGTAATTAGATTTAGGGTTAATGATTATTGTCTATTGATTAATTGAATTAAATCAATTGATAATTGTGTCATTGTTTCATTTGTTTGGAAGTTGGAACTTTCAAGTTTCAACTTAATATATTGGCATGTTAACCTTTTAAGTTTTATTGTTTTAAGGTTGTATTTAGTTTGGAACTGTAAAAAAGTGTAAAAAATGTTGAATAATGTGGAAGAAAATTACCTAGCATAGTAGATGTGGAAGAAAATGACCAAACCTAGCATAGTAGCATTACACTCTTGGTAAAAAAAATTACCTAAACTCCTAACAAAATCAATGGAATTTTGTTTTTTTTCTCTTTTATTGTTGGGTTTGTGGATTTTTGTAATGTTATAATGTTTAGCAATTTGCAGTGGTTTATTGTTGTAATATATACAATATTTATATTTGTTTCTGTTATCAAAGTGTATTTAATTTTCTATTTTTAATTGTATCTGCCTTCACTGAGTGGAATTCCTGGCTATGCCACTGAGAAAATCCCTCTTTATATCACCAGTTGACAAGGAATGTAAGGGCTTTAATGGAGTTGAGGCATTTGCTTTCTTTCTTTATTGCTTGTTTGATCCGTTGATATTTCTTGAGTTTTACTTTTATATCAAGAACTGAATAGGAAATTGGCAAGGGTGTGTCTTGAATTCAAACTTGGGTGTCATTTTAGAAAGCAAAGTGCTGCCTAAGTTGGCTTTAATATAGTAGGCATCTTTTAGCCTGTTGGGATAGCATGTAGTAAACTTTTCGCGGTCATCATTGTCAAAATACTGCAATCCAGACACAAGGTAAAACTCTTCAATCCTGAACCAGACACAAGCGTTCCCGAACTGAAACCACATTTCATTAGGGTTGCCTTGATACACCTCTCTCATCAAAATCCAGTGGATGAGCTGCTTGTTGAGCTCTATCGGGGGAACATCATATAGGTGACCAAATGGAGTTTCCACGAAGATTTTAGCTTGTTTTTTTCGATAGGCAACACATAATATTTCTACTGACCATGTGATTAGAATTGTAAATAGCCTTTCCAAGATCCCAATGCTAATTCTTTAGGAAGTTTGTAAGCCCACATCTTCAAATTAAAAGATAAAGCACATTAATTGACATGAGATAAAAATTGACCACTGTTCAAAGTTATTCTAGTGGGAGAAACAAGATTAGAAGTGCATTGCATATATACTCTAATAACACAATAACACAGCATATATCAGCAACAAAGGAAAACGAATCTACCCTAGAAGAATTAAAATGAATAATGGTAACATCCTTTGGTAGCAAAGAAGGGAACCTAGTCACAATTGTAAATGTGATAATACCATGTGTTACTATACCAAGAGAATGATAATTTCGCGTGCTAGCAAAACAAAAATCAACGACAAAACAATATCTTCCATTGGAAAATTCAACATATACATTGTAAAAAAAAAAGAAGGATTTCATAAAGTGCTACTAAGTATTCCGCATCACCTAATAAGTTATTATTCTACACCAAAAGTGCTGCCACCTCTGATCAAATATTCGCAAACTTAGCTCTTGTTCTTCTACATATTTTTATATATTTTTATACATTATTTTCAACTCCACTACTTCTCTCTCCTATTTCACATCCACATATCTCGTGGGACGTACCTATATTACACAAATCTGCACCATTCAACTCCACTCATTCTCTCTCCTATATCATATAAAAATATATAAAATTATATTTTTACACACATCCTGACACCTACTTACTCTATGTGAAACAACACTTCGCTGCTCTTACGTTACATATTTCTCTCTAAAAATAAATTCAAGAAAAGAGGAAAGTGACTAACTATAGTGGGCCCATAAAACAAAATTTACGCTACATATTTCTCTCTAAAAATAAATTCAAGAAAAGAGGAAAGTGACTAACTATAGTGGGCCCATAAAACAAAATTTCTTCTTCCGATAATAGAAAATGGTAGAAAATATTTGTAATATAAGTGAATCATAAAAGCACCCTAATCTATATATCTATATATATATAATCAGGACATTTTCCCGCTCATTCTACTTATTTTCTGAATTAAATAATTAATAAAAAAATATGTTCCCACGCAAAGGATAATAATCTTGATATTTATCTATTTTTTGAATTATATTACGTATCCATCATCACGAAGACTTCTCTATTAATCAGTACTCTTCCTCGCTATAGTCTCGCTATAGTATCACTTTTTTTAAAGTTTGCATAATACAAAATACACCTACGGATTCTAATTAAATTATATCTTAAATATATGTCTCCTCGTGTAACGCACGGGTAAAAACACTAGTGTGATTAAAACTAAATTAACTAAACATAATAAAATTACACAAAGGGGAAATGGTGCTTATTTTTATATGTTGGTGGGTGTATGCATATTTGGCTCCTCAATTCTCCAAATTCTAGACCACCTGAACATTTGTCACAGCAGCCTTTTGTGCTTATACGTATGGGGAAAAGATTACAGGCTAACATGCAACCCAAATTCATAGTGATCGACGAATACATACAAGAAGGCAGCCCAAAACAATAGAGGGCAGGAGAAACACAAAACACGAGGGGGAAATACGAGGGAAAAACAGAAAAAGAAAAACAAACCTCGTTAATCTTTTAGACCTGGAAGCGGTCCTGCTTTGAGTTGAGTGAGTCGACCGACTCAGGCCCGACTTTCGGGGGGCCCATTTTCAGTCATTATACTTGGATGCCAAATTGTGTAATTTTTTTTTGTTAATAAATTAAAGGGCCCAAATTGAAAATTCATTATAAATTGTCGGCCCATTTTCTGTAAAATAATCTATAAATTCAAATATTAAATTCAAAATTACAGGCCATAATTTAGCCCCTTTTTTGTCGCTGTTAATTTATTTGTTTGGGGCCCTTTTTTCTTGAATTAGATATAGAGACTAAGGGGTTGTTTGATTGGGGATAAAAGTTATCCGCGCGGTATTTCGTATAAAATATATGGTTAATATTATATTGAAAAATGTGTATGTGGTTGAAAAAATGAGAGAGAAGAGTGTGGGCTAAAAATTATCCTGGATAGAACAAGGCCTAAGAGAGACAGAGAGCAACTGAGCAAAGCGTGAACTCGGTTAGCTTTCTATTTTTTGTCGCTGTTAATTTATTTGTTTGGGGCCCTTTATTTGTTTGGCTCTTGCTGAGCTTTCTATTTTTGACTTTTTACTTACATATTTCTCTTGTGTCATTTGTGTTGCCTCTGACTGAGTTGTTTATTTTTAATTTTTTTAATATCATGATCTCATGGGTTATATGTATTAGCTCTTGTTGAGTTTTTTCTTTTTATTTTGCATTGACGCTCTGATTGAGCTTTTTATATTTTTGTTAGTTTGTATTAACTAAATATATATTGAGATCAATCAACAATCCCAACTTATAATATTTAGCCCAAAGTCGAGGAAATCATAGATACATATACAATCAAAACTCAAATGACATAGAAGTATAAAACAAGACAAGATTATAGACAATCTCCCTTTTAAAAGTAAAGTCTTGTTCTTCACTTCCAATCCACCTCCTCTTGCTCTCCTTTCTTCTTCTACTCCATCCAAGCAATCAATCCCAATTCACACCCCTAAACTAAAGAAAAGAAAAGAGAAGAAAAGAAGAAGGGAAAACGAGAGAAAAGAGGGAGAAATGAAGAAGAAACTAAGAACTAACCCTAACTAAGCTAACCCGAGGATTGATTATTTGAATTGGGGGTTGAAAATGATTAAAAGGCCCCAATTTCGTGCTTCAATACTCCCCAAAAAGACCCCAAAACCGGGTGAAAAGAGAGGGCAAAACAGAGAGAAAAATAGGCGAAGCCTCGGATATTCTGGTTATGATAAAATTAAGGCCGTAGCTATTGCGTTACGACCATACTTCCCTATTACGGTTGTATCTTTACTTAATACGGCTGTATTTTGCTCTTTGCATGAAATGTCATATATTCTGCATTTCTGAGGTTACGGCCTATTTGTTATTGTTACAACCATAAATGTGTAACTATGGTCGTACATTGAATCCTTACGGCCGTATAGATATTGCACGCAGAACGCCCTCCACTTCTGAAATGTTGCACTTTGGTTCCTAATCTTCATTTGGCCATATCTTTTGATCCAAAACTCATAATTGTGATCCGTAAAAAGGGTCGGACTCCATATTCCGTGCTCTTCAATGTTAGCTGAGAAATGCGGCCAACAAGATTTTCAAAAATTTGCACCCGAAGTCCTTCAACTTTGGAATGGATGAGTTTTAGTTCGCAACTTCGGATTTCTTTGCACTTTAAGCTCGTCATGCTCTGTCTTGTCTCGTTTTCCTCCATATCGAGGAATAGTACCTATAAACACAATAATTTACACAAATATAATTAGAAGTTTGCTCCAAATGAAATGTAATGAGACATAAATAAGTGTACAAAATACACACTTATCAGAAGTTTCCAATGTCACTAACGGACACTTTAGCACTTTTTCATGTTTCTTTCAATAGTGATTTCATCTATATTCCCTCTCAAAGATGCACTTTAGTTTGACTTTTTTACGTAAACTTTACTACTCATTAAAATCAAATATCAATTCACACATCTGGCACATTATTAATTATTATCCACACATCTCACAGTTCCATACAATTGTTAAACCTAAAAAGTTTTTCCGATAATAATTAAGCCTAAAAAATTAATTTTTAGTTAAATGAAAATTTACCAAAAGAAACTGTTAATAATTATACATGACATATGAAAAATATATGGTTTGATAAGTTCGATGTAATTTCAACATTGGACCAAAGACTTACGGTCGATTTCACCGTGGATAAGCGGTATACTAGTATATGTGTGTCACACAAAACATGCACATACACACAGCGACCGAGAAAGACAAGGACGCTATAATATTAGTTTGTAAATGATAGTAGTTTAACTGGTGGATGGAGAATTTCAAGCTGTCCATGATATTTCGGCCGATATATTAGCTAAGAATGGAAATATTTTCATGTACTTTCTGTTGTTGTTTACTCATTTCTTTGCCAACTCAAGAGCCAGCTCATTAGGCGAGCCTAATGAGCCGAATACGAACTGTCCATTTTCTAATTTTTTGGCTCGGTTCAGGTCCAAGCTCATCTTTTCATGTGCCCAACCTAACTTTCGACAAGCCGAACCGAGCTGAACACACGAACTCACGATCACACAAAACACGCACATACACGCAGCGACCGAGAAAGACAAGGACACTATGATATTAGTTTATAAATGATAGTAGTTTAACTGGTGGAAGGAGAATTTCGAGCTGTCCATGATATTTTGGCCGATATATTAGCTAAGAATGGAAATAGTTTCATGTACTTTTTGTTGTTGTTTACTCATTTCTTTACCAACTCAGGAGCCAGCTCGTTAGACGAGCCTAATGAGCCGAACACGAACTGTCCATTTTCTAATTTCTCGGTTTGGTTCAAGTCCAAGCTCATCTTTCCATGTGCCCAACCGAACTTTTGACAAGCCGAACCGAGCTGAACACACGAACTCACGATCTATCCAGGTCAATTGCCAACATTGCCCACACATCTTAGAACACTAATGTGGTCTCTCGTACATTTTAACCTAAAAAGTCATTTTTTGGTAAAGTTACCGGAGCGCACACTGAGGGATGTGATTTTAGGCGACAATCTTACCATGTGCACAAAGAACCACCTTAAGTAAGTCTTTCTCGGTGAAAGGATATAGGAAAATGAAGGGAAGCATGACAAGCACACCACTTTGTTGACTAGTTTAAAGTGGTAATAGCCTAAAATGGCGTCGCTCGTGGGCTGGGCTCGTTAAACGGTTTAGCTTTTACAAACCCCAATGGGAGAACAAAAGGAAAAAGAAATATTAGCAACGAATGTCCTTGTAATGGTACACTTGATATGTCCCTATAATGGAACGGCTTTTCGGAGGAGCATCGTATTGTCTCCTTATCAGCAGCCACCATAATTCAGTGATCACATGCGATTGCAAGAACTTGGTTTGGAAGAAGAAAACAAGTACTCCCTCTATCCCAATTTGATAGGCTTGTTTTTTTTTCTTTTAGTTTGTCCCAAATTATGGGCAAGTTTCCATATTTAAAGTCTATTTTATGTATGATTTGACTTAAATACCCCTATTTATTAAGTAGGTGGATAATGTATTTATTTAAAAAACTTACTTTATAGTAGGGTAGTTTAGAAAGATTTTAGAAAAAATTTGCATTCCCAACAATAATAATTGTCTTCTTAACTTGTGTGGGAAAAAAAGCCAAGCTTATCAATTTGGGACGGAAGGAGTAATAGTGCGTGGGACTGAGCAACTTGTCAAGATGACAAAAGGTTAAAAGGACAAACCCTCATAATTTTAGCCTATGCCCGTTTTAAATTTTTACCTGGAAATTACTTTTACTACCCCATGAAAGTAACAATCATTTAATATTTACAACATATTCAAAACAATTATTCATCATTATCCAAACATTTCACTGTTTCCGCCAATTAAACCTAAAGAGTTATTCATTTCGTCTCGCATAATAAAAAATCACCTAAGCACGAGCTTAGTCAATCGGTGCATTTTACTGTCAGTTGCGAAGCCATGACATACATCATTTTATTCTTCGAATGAAGCAAGCAATAAAATTTTAGTGCTCCCTGGGATTTATTAAATCAATAGAACATATTAAGGTGCTCGAAACTTTGAATTTCAACATCACAATACCTTTGACGATGACAAGAATTTCTTGTTCGAAACGACCAGGCAAATATCTGGCCAATAATGATGGACACAAGTGGTAATGCACAGATCTCGAAAGGACCTAATTCATAGTTCGACAATAACACTGGTAAGAATAATAACTTGTTTATTGCCAACATCATTATCGACTCTACTTCATATTTTGTGTAAAAGAAAACTATAATGCTATAACACGAATCACATAATATCAATTCGAGAGGAACACAGCTCGATTCACAAAGAATACATATCTTCTTCTGGATTGAATTCACAAGAGTGAATACTACTTGAACGCATTAAAAGAGTGAGCAGTAGACCAAGCTAACTTGTAGGTAAAGCGAAACCTTTATTGCTCCAAATCGTAATTTGTCTGCAAAAATTGTCGCCCCAGGATTTTGTACTCTATTTTCTCAAAGATGCTTCGAACAAAAATTCGAGCTACGGCAAGAAAGATTGTTTTATGTCGGGTTTGGGGTGGGGGGAACCCGCCCAGAGAGTGCCAAAGTGCCTTTGCTCACGAACATGAATACAGATCCAATCCCATTTACATGTGAATCCAACGCAAACATATGAGGACCGGAAAAAGCATGTGAAAAATGCGTCAACAGCATAAAGAATAATTGCCCGAGACTGATTCAAGGAAGAGCACACGCAGCTGTAAAATGTCAATGTTCGTTAGGTACAGATTTTGGATGAGATTCTGATTGAAAGTGAGTTCGGAGAAAATAAATATAAGCGAAAACACCAACCAAACCAGATATGATGCAACTTTAAAGCACAATTTCTGACCTGAACAATTTGACAAAGACGGGAAAAGTTGGGTTTCCTAAATTTCAAAACAGACAACTGCAATAACGCGAGTACATGAGTGATAATTTGGCTACATGTGCAAAAGTCCATAACATTTTGAACTCAGATGTCATAAAAAAAACTACATGAGCAACGCTGTGCACCACATCGGGTGCCATAATGCCAGCCGATCTGGGAGTGGATAATTTTTACTTTATCCTATCACACCAAAACTTGCAAGCAACACGCGGCCCGTTCTATTATCCAATAGAAGTTTCATATGCAGCTTCCCACAATATTTAGGGCCCCAACCCATGCTAGCAGCTTGTCGCTCAAAAGAAAGTTGTATTTCCTTAATCTGCAACAAAATGAACATATAAACTAATATCTACAGATGAAGCTATCTGGCAACCATTAAACACTAAAGGATGAGAGACACTAACAAAATAAAAAATTTGGAAACACGATGAAAGTATTTAACGAGAGAGAGAGAGAGAGAGAAGAATGAGCATGATGCCAGAGGGGGGATCAACACGTAGAAATGAAAGACACAAACAACTTCTTGAAAAGTTTGAGAAAGAACATAGTATTGTGATGAAAATGTAATTGGCAGAATTGCTAGCTGATTGCAGCATATCACTTACCCTTTCAAATCGCTTGGCATATTCTGGACTATCATGGTCATGATCACGAGCCAGCACATTGCCCAAACCCTGGTTAGATCATTGAAAATAATAATACTAAACAAGGATTCAAACACTTCCAACACTAAATTTCTAAGCAGACAAATAAAACGTATGAGGCGGGGAGGACAAATTTTAATGCATCTGGTCCATGCTTTTTCATTTTAAAATCAGCATTAATATACTTGGGACTCTACCGAAAAATCTCCAGCAGCAGTGGTATCATAAACAAGCTTCACAATTTCATCGTCCTTAGGAGGCGTATGGAAAACAGGCACCAGAATATCCCCGTCCTCAGTCTTAACGGAAAAAGGCTCCTGAAGAACAGCTTTATCATTCTAGTGCCCAATTAAAGTAACAACAGGAATAGTGTCGAACATCTTACTAGTCCAGTTAGCTTGTTCCACATCATAACGACAGGATAGTATTTAACGGAAATGACCTGATCATTTAAGAAAGTAAAGAAGATGTACATACTTCAGAAAGTCCAATATTGGTCGAAGACTCCGTATGCATTTCACTGTCAGGGACCAGAGAAGTTTTCACGTCCTGAAAATTCATTCATTCATTTAAATCTTTCAATCAAATGCTACTGATAAGTAAATACTTTTTTGGGGGCGGGGGCGGCGCTGTGGAACCGAAAACTCCAATATGGCAACTATCAGATTCAAAATAACCCTTGGAAAATCCATCCTTAACAAAGGTACACAGAAAATCAATCAATACTAAAAAAAGATGCGGACAAATCAAAATCACAGTAATTAGAAACAAAACAAAAATTGTACGGAATAAATTCGCACAACTAATCTAATGGAATTAACAACAGTCAATACCTGAGGAAGAATCATCTTCACGGGGGAATTGAGGTCCATCGCTTGAAGGCGAAAAAATCAACACGAGATTCAATCAATATACAGCTAAAGCAACAATTTACCAAAAAAGGGGAAAAAAGAAAAGAAGAGCAGAGAATAATTGCAATTACAGAAGAAAAATAATGGTTAGAGAATATATATGAACCCATACCTTCAATTCAATTGGAACGGTGATTCGCGATTCCGGTACAAGCCGAACGAAGGAAAGATCTGGAAATAGGGTTTCCAACAGAGTTCAATCGAAATTTATGGCGAGTCTTGTATGGTTTGGAATGGGCGCGAAAGGCAACCGACCAAAAAAAAGGAGCGTTGACAACAACCCATAGATTTTCTCCAAATTACCAATATACCTGGATTTCTAGAATTTCTCAAAAATGGACGTCATCTTTACATGGTAACAACACGTGTCGTCCATATTTAGAGAAATTAATAGAAACAAAAGGGCAATGAAAAAAAATTAAAAAGAGATAAATACGGGAGTGGAAATGTTCCGGTGCACCCGGGTGTGCCATAGCTTATGACACACTCGGGTGATTTTCTCTCTCGTCCGAATTCCGTTTTCAATTCGAAAATTTTGTTGGATTCATCACGATGAGACGGAGCTCCAGCAATTTGGAAAAAAAAATTTTGCCAAAAACTTTGACCAGTCACCACGAGCCGCCACGGTATCCAAATTTTTTTTTCGAAGGGGAGCGGGGCCAAATTATAGCCAATAACTTTGACCGACTACCACCGGCGACTACGGTGTCGCCGGAAAATTTTTCGAATTGCTGGCGCTCCCCCTGGCCGTGCTGGACCTAAATCTGGTCTCGGATTTTAAAACGGAGTTCGTATGTGACGAGAAATCCAACGCTTTCACGGAACCTTATTGTGCAAGCGCTTGCACTGGATAATAATCCAAAACACGAGATAACGTTAAACTAAAAATCATGAATCTCATCATCATCCGTTAAAAACAAATCCCAATACAAAACAATATCAATTTGTCGGTTAAACATAAAAAATAAAATTGGGGAGAAACAGTGCATGAAAAAATATTGGCGACATGAATTGAAGAAGCAAGCGACGGCATTAACAGACAATTACTAGTATTACACCCGTGCGATGCACGGAGAAATTATGATCTGTTTAAAATAATGTTAAAACTACGAATTAAAATAATGTTAAAACTACGAATTCGACGATGGAAATATGTGAAAATATTTCGATCCCCGCCATATTTTTATAAAAGAAATCACATATGATTTATCATAAATATGTGTGATTTTTGTTGTAAACCATATGTGGTTTACTGTACAGGTATAACCTGTAGAGGTTCTAGAAAATAGCTGTGGAAATGTATTAAAATTTGAACTAAATAAAAAAATTCATTTTCTAATCATTGAATCCTTAATGCACATTACCGTTAAAAGTTATTTAAAACTATTATTTTAACATGGTAAAAATAAATAAAAAAAATTTTTTATTTAATATTTTTCAATACATAAAAATAAATTTTTTTAATAAAAAATCACTGCCAAGATAACATTGTACCAAGTTGACATTCAAACTTCTATTAATTATATATATATATATATTTCAAAAATTAAAATATATATAAAAAAGTTAATTTTTATTTTTAAAAATAATTCAAGTACCATTGTAATTTACAAATTTGATCTTATAATATCATATTTTCATTAATGCTTGTATATAATTCATTTTAAATTATATTTATAATTCCCAAATTAAAATTTATATAAAAAATTAAAATAAATATAAAAAAATAAGGAAAAAATACAAAATAAAGAAAGTAGAATAAATTAAATAAGGAAAACAAAATAATAAATGTATATTTAACATTTGTTTTCAAAATAAAACTTTCTTTTTTTAGTTTAAATAAATGTGTGCAACTTGGCAATGCCAATATGGCACAGTGCCTAGTTTGCACTCTAATTTTTTTAATATAAAGATTTTTGTTTTTAAAAATACAATATGAAATAATATTTTATTTAAAAAAATAATAACTTCCACCAAGTTGGAACTGTCCACCGTAACTCATTTCTTTTTATATATAGTCAGATAATAATAATAAAAAAGATAAGCGCATTTATAATTAAATTAAAATAATGAAATCACATAATACATGGCTCATTTATTTTTATATATAGTTAGATAATAATAATAAAAAGATAAACATATTTTATAATTAAATTAAAATAATTAAATCACTTGTTTAATACAAAACAAAAATTATCCGCACTAAACAATTGAAATTTCTTTTTTAAATAGACGCGTGCCATGAAAATAGAAAAATCTTCCTTTTTTATTTAACTAATCCCTATATAAGTTATACAAAATTTATATCATAATGGATGTTTAATTTCGGAAAATAATGAATGGACAATTAGTGTACTTACAAATTCGTTTAATTAGTTTTTTTCTAAAAAAAAAAATCGTGTGCCAGCTAGGTACCGCCAATGTGGCAAAGCGCCTAGTTGGCACTTCAAATTTTTTAATATAGATATATATATATATATAGACACACATACACACACTAAATAAGAAAAGAAAAATAAATTAAATAAGAAAAATAAAATTATTAAATATACATTTAATGTTTGTTTGCAAATAAGGTGTTTTTTCTATTTATAATAAATGAGTGTCAACTTGGAAATATAAATACAAAATAGCAAATATGGAAATAAAAATAAATTAAATAAGAAAATAAAATTATTAAATATCATTTAATGTTTGTTTCTAAATACGGTTTAAAAAAAAAAAGAAAATAACTAAAGGAGTGCCAACATGGCAATATGCCTAGTTGGCACTCCAGTTTTTTTAATATAAAGATATTACTCTATAACAGTAATCAACATCTATTGAAATTAACACAAGACCGAAACAAGAGGTCGGCGATCAATGGATAATCAACAAGGTTAGTACTATAATCGTAGTTGTGTATAAATGTCGAGAAAAGTTTAATGAAAAATGTTCTTCATTATCACTATTTAGTATTTGCTCATAATGAATTACTTGAGTTTTAGTCTGCGAAGTTGAATCATTCGAATAGAGTATAGATTCAAGAAAAGTTGTATGAAAAAATATTCTTCATTATCTTTGTTTAGTGTTTTTTTTTTTGACAAATTTTTTTTCACATTTTATAATTGTAATTTTCACACATTTTGACTCATTTTTTAAAATTTTAATTTGCACAAATTTTAATTTTAATTTTAAAATTTTTTACAAAAATTTTTGACCCATTATTATTTCCAACAATGCGTATCAAAATGGTTCCTCCCCTCTAATATTTCCCAACGTATGAATGACCACAAACAACACCGGCACCTCATTCACACACACTTCAGAGGATTTAACGGTTGCTATTCTTTTAGGGAGCTTAATTTTGTACTTGAGGCACGGATAGATATCACCTTCATTCTTTCTTTTCCAAAAACATCACTTTCTCTAACACTAACGACATTTGCTAGTTCTTGCTTTTAGCTACAGACAGCTTCAAGGTTTCGATTTTGCGCATTAAAAGATAAAGTACGTGTGATTTTGAATAACTCATTGATGTTGAAATCACTTATCAATTTTGAGTATATATGCAGTCGTTTAATTTCTACGACGAAACATTTGTCACAGCCATTGCAAGTTGATGATTGCATTTTTCAGCTATATTTGTAATGTTGATGATGTTATGTAATTAGGAGTTTTGTTCTTTAACCAATAGATAGTCGTGAAGCTTGTAGAGCAACATCCAAACTAAAATTCAAATTTCTCACACGTTTTTCGCCTAGGGGGGACAATAGGCCCGATCGGTGGAGTTGGGCTCTTGAAATGTGGATCACATCTAAATGAATAGCAAGACAATTGAATTTATCCAACCACCATAATAAACGATATTAATTATAATTGGGTTTGTTGGTACAATAAAATTGTATGGCAAGTTGCACGATATACACTAGTGGTCAATTCAATAATCATTGATTTAAAAAATTTATGAAAAAAAGAAAAAGAAAAAGAACAAAAATCTAATCAAGTGTATTATTGTTCAGTCCACTGCTCATTGGGCACCAACACCTAATTACAATAAATGGAGGGACTTTGTGCTTTCGTTTTTGTTATTATTATATTTTCTTTGGGCAAAACTGTTATTATAGGTTGGGGTAGGGATGGGGGTCTGCATTCAGACATGGTGCATTTTGTCCTATCTGTCTTCTTTGTCCAGGTGCTCCTATTTTTATGTTCAATGTAGTGTGTCGTAGACATTTATTTGACACACACTCTCCCTATCTATTTCTCGAGTTATTATTCGTTATCTGGGTTGCTTTAATGAAGTTGTTTTAGAATTTACAGTTGATAGCGGTTGTTTGGCAACAATGTGTATGTGACAATATTCAGCAAATTTATATTTGACTGTCAAATAATTTGTATTATAAAACAATAAATGAGCTATATATATCTTCAAAAAGACAAAATGCACTACTTTTAGTGCTTGTTTATATTGGAGTAATATAAACAAGGCCGTTCCACCAGTGCATGTTTTTACACACAGTTTCCGGCCCAAGTTTTTATTTTTATTTTTATTCTTTTGTCGTCACGCGTGTGTTTAGTCACCAAATTAATAGGAAATTTGTTATATTGGGAACTTGGATTTACGTACATGTGCCATTACTTTTCTCCATGTCACTACAAAGGCGTTGAATTACATAAGCTTCAAATTCTGTAATGGATTGACATGGTTTGAGACTAAGTTTCACATTATTACTCATCTTCTTTTCTCGCTTTTAGAGCTTGTTCTATACATATTGAATTTTATCAACTTACATCTACTTTTTTCTACTCTATTTTTTTTAAACCACTCAAACACTGATTTGAGAATTTGTTTACGTATTTTAATGCATCTTCTTCAATCTTCAACCATACATCCAGAGTGAAATTCGGGCAAACTATTTTTAAGTTGTAGAGAACAGGGCCTTAATCTGATTTGAAACAATAAACTGAAGAAATGTGTTAATGACTTGAAACATTCATTGAATTATATATGTCAGCTTTGATGTCTTGCAGTGCATATAGACTTCATCTTGGGATTGTTAGCAGGACAAGTTTATCCAGCCAATGTTCTTTCTTTTTGTGTTCCAATATCTGTATTTATAACATGTTTAGATGTTATTTACAAAAACTACTAACTGCATATACAGATAGCAAGTAACAGTGGATAGATGGGTAATAGTAAATGTGCGGATAAAATGCAGTCCGGAAGTTCATAAACAACTGTCGAAAATACACCTCAATTTATGCACAGCTATGCCTCGCAGTATTGCACACAAATGCTCAGGCTTGTCTGTGGGGTCAAAAGACGGCGAGGCTCATATTTTTTAGGCAAGTCATTGACTATATATTGAACACCATCTCCTACAAGTTGAAGGGAAGAAACAAGACACAAAACCAAAAACACCAAACACCAAATCCTCATATTCTCAACAATTTGTGTGTTCTATCCTCGAGTTCTTCCCATCGTCTTGGTGATATTGTTTGGGCACTTGATTCAGTTCGCTGCAACAACGCAACTGCAGTTCAGTCGTTGTATCCTGGGAGGCAAACGCGCTCGGTGGTGAGGGCGAATTTGCTTTAAGGATATTGCGTTCGCGCAAGCCTCGACTATTCGATTTCGGTTTTGTATTCTTGTCCTATTTTATTTTGTAATTCTACGTATTATTATTCGTGTTCATTTGTAAATCTGTTTGGCAAGCTATTATTTCCTACAATGAATGTAAGGGCTTTAATGGAGCTGAGGCATTTGCTTTCTTTCTTTATTGCTTGTGTTTGATCCGTTTAATTATATTTCTTGACTTTCACTTTTATCTCAAGAACTGGATAGGAAATTGGCAAGGGTGTGCCTTGAATTCAAACTTGGGTGTCATTTTAGAAAGCAAAGCCCTGCCTATGTTCTTTTCAAATTGTAACATAATCAAATGGTGGGGGCAACCATGTCATGGGTTTTCTGGGATAACTATGGGAAGGTTAGAGGACAAAATTATTGCATTGCTTAATAAACTGTCATTGATTTGCCCCATCTATATTATGATTGCGCCTTTTGTTAACGAAGCATTTGAAGGATGCAGCAGTTCACCAATTGTGCACTACTAATTTCAGCTTTTGCAGTCATCATGAGTTCGACAAGGGAGCAAACTTCGAGATGAAGGAACGTATGCTCACAATAAGAAACATAGACAGGACTATGTTCATGGTCTTGTTCGATCCATGTCGTAGCAACAACGCATATATCTTGGACTCCAAAGATTCAGTTCATTAAATATATATTATATAGTTGGCCATGTTAACTCTTTTCTTTTTTTCCCTTACCAATGAACTAAGAATTGAGACTTTTGTTTTTCTTTCTCCCCATCGCAAGATAGATGCTTCATTGGATTTCACTTTCTCAAAAAAAAGATTTCCTTCATTTCATTTCATTTTTTAGCATATATTCTACAACTGCTTATGTGCGTTGCACTTACATTTCAACAAATGTTAGTTTCAAGGTCAAGGCGACTCCAAATAGAATTATCCTAAGATGGTATTTAATTGTGAGTTATATACGATTTTTTGTTTATTTATTTACCATATTGAAACGTTTGTTTTCATTTGTTTGTTTTTTAAATTTCCTTTTTATCAAATTGAAATTCGTAATGTGGTTATTGAAGCATGAAGATATAACCAGATTATTCCCTATTTAAATATGGAAGAAAGAATTCTTTGTTAATCCGTGAAAATTGGTTGTGCTATGGAAGAAAACCTCATGCTTTCAATTTTTTTACGATTGCATCAAACTAAGTTGTGTATTGGTAATTTTGGAATAGTTTTGACAGACAGCAAGCCAAGATGTCAGGTCACTCTAGCTCAAAGAACAAGGTTGAAGAAATGCCAACCCAGCGTGACAACGTTGCCAATACGGAAAGTGTGCAGTCGTAATTCTGTTTGTCTCAGTTGTTGACTTGGCGGTGTATTATTATTATTATTATGTTCTTTAATGTTGAATGAAGTGTGTAGTCATTGTTCCGTTGTCTTTGTATTCTTTACTTGGAGAAGTATTATATTATTGCTCTTTCATGTTGAATTGAATGGCACACTACGACTCTTGTGTTTACTTTGTATTTCAAATGTCAGAATGCCCACGCTAATGAATACAAAAATA